>OY288108.1:37279309-37879309 GCA_958431115.1 Syrphus vitripennis
CCAAGACGAGACCTAGTTGAGACTTTGTTTTACGAGATCAAGACGAGATTGATATTTTTCTGCGACAACACTTCAAAGTTCAAAAGTCTCGTCTTGGTTTCATCTTATGGCCAATATTGATTAGGTTATCTGAGCTTACTTTTTGAGTTCAACTAATTTCAATTTTAAAAGCCACAAATTGAGGAAAAAATAGCAGTAATAAATTAGGGGGAGAGTACGATAGCTTTGGGGCCAAAAATTGGTAACGGTTTTTTGTAGAAGCGTCGAAAACTAGCATTTTTTACTATCTATCTATCTTGCCCCGTTTGGGAGGGAGGGGCAATTTTATGAAAAGAGTACTAAATTCCCATATTAGTCCCATATTAAAAAATGCTTGTTTTCGACGCCTCTTCAAAAAACCGTTACCAATTTTTGGTCCAAAAGTTATCGTACTCGTGCCAAAATTAATATTTGAGTACGCCTAATCTAGACTTATCTTTTGACATATAGCAGGTCCTTTTTGGGTCACGCATGCAAAACCAAACCAGTCCAAATAGAACTATTGAAAATGGAGTAACGATAGGATTTTATTTAAGAATCAGGGAAAACTGCTCCGAGTTTATTTATTTTTTTTTGTTTAGTTACAAAATTGAGATTAGAAAAAGTTTACAAAAATAATTATCAAAGTCGGAGCAGCTTCAATTATTCCTACGTTTTTTTCAGATCTATAGTATATAACTAAATCAATTTCAGTAACAATTTAAACAATTTAAACTTTAATAAAGTTAATAAACAAGCAACTAAAATTTATAATTTGATTTAATCAATTAAATGATTTTTTTTTCAGTTTTAATTTAATTCACAGACATCATCAAAATGCCACTTATTTGAAAACATGGAAATTCAAATATCATTGCGATGTGTTTGTCTAATGTAGGTATACATTTCGATTCGAACAATTTGCTTTTTGGTTTCAATCAATTTCAATAAAATAATCAAATTTTATTCTATAAATTTCAAATGCCACAATCAAAGGGTTTTGTCCATAATAAATTTTCCGAATTTCCACATTGTGATGAATGCGGTCGAATTGCACATTTTGTTATTTTTGCAAACGATAAAAACGATTTCATCTGCTACCGAACCGACCAATGATGTCAGCATGCACAATCACGGTTACTGATATACATATTTATACACTCTCGTATTGATTTATCTATATAATTATTATTATAATAGATTACATTCCAAAATCATAGCCGCCCAGTTGACATAATTTTTTTAGGGTACGGTATTCGGTAAAGGATTGGTTATGAAATTGGTCAGTTAATTTTTTTCGAATTTGAGTATCTTATGCCGCTGGTATAAGTTTTTTTCTTTACATTCCCTAAATTTCATAAGGTTATTAATTTACGGCTGCCAACGAGATGAAAGAAGCCTCAATCTAGTCTTGGCATCCTCTCAGGAAAATGAGAAGAGACAGATTTGTATACATACGAGATGTCGATCCCGTCTCGGCCTCTTTGTGATTATTAATTGACATTGAAATATTCAATTTCAAGTTTTAAAAATACAATTTTTGAATACAACCCCGTTTAAAAAACACATACTCTTCTTTGATGTCTAAGAATTAGTCTCGATTCGGTCCCGTCTTATTTTTTGAGATGAGAATGGTCTCAGTCCGTGGCGATACCGAAACAAGAATATTTTTTTTTGATTTTGACGAGACGGAAACTTACAAATCTCACCTGGTCTCATTTCGTGGCCAATCGATTAAGTAAGTCACAAATATGTCATTTAGGCAGACTCTTTAACTAAGTTGTTTTTTTCTATCTTCCAAAAAAAAATCAGGAAACGTCAGAAAACAAGAAACAGTTTTGCTGCCTAGACCTTTTTAAGTTTTCTTTATTATCATTCATTTGCAATAACATATTTTTTGTTTTTTGTACTTCTAAAAAATATGTTTATAAAAATGTTAATACCAACTCTGTTTTGGTTTCGCCAAAAATTATTCCAGCACCCGCATAAAAAAACAGCCACAGTGAAGTGAAATATCGCGTTCAATTTTTCTTTTCAACGAATTGACAGACAATAGAACTAAAATTGTAGTAGAAAATATCTTCAACTTGTTTTTTTCTAAACAGAGTTGCCAAATTCTTTATAAATAGCTGCTGTTTCTAACCTGGATGTCAACTTTAGACTCCAGGCCAGTTGGATTCGGGTCTAAGGTTTGACTATGAATATGCCCCATTGCTTTCCAATTCCATATTTAGTTCCTATTGGAGTCATGACAAACTTTTCTTTAATATTGAAAAAAAAAATCTATTATTTTTTATCATAATTGGTTACAACTCATTTAATTCACCAAGTATGAAAAAATATGTTGAATACAAATTTTAAAAAGTCATTATTCTGGTATATTTTTATTTTTTTCAATCATCAAAATACGGTTGTTAAGCGTGAAAAATTAATTGATATGTTCTGTCAAGATGGCGGCAAGAAAAAAAAATTCTTTTACACGAATTTTCAAGAGGTGGCAAACCCATACAAAAATTCATAATAAATTTGTCAAAATTGAATATATTTTGGATTGAACTACAAAAGGACTTTATTTCAATGCAACAATATTGCATTTTTATTAGCTTGCAACAAATTTGGCGATGTACATTCAGAGTTGACAGGGTTGGTTTTCATTTTTCAACTGAATACAGAAGAATATCCTGGTTCTATCGGTTTACCGGACTCTTAAAGCATTAATTTAATAACCCTTAAAAATCCAAAAAAAAAAATCGGAATTGGTTTATCTGGGAACAAGTTTGTCGTATTTACTTTTATGGAATCGCAAATTTTGTCACAGACGACGCTCTGTTACTGTTTATAGTTTGGTACACCAAGGCAACACGAATGTGATTTTAATTTTGATGATTGAAACTGATCTAGAATTTTGTAATGAACGTTAATGTTACAGTAGCTATTGGGAAATGAAAATGCGAAAGCAATCAAACAACAACAAAAATATTTGAACAAAAATACATATCCGTTTAGCAACAATGATAATCAGACAAAGTTACTATACTTCATCATCAGCATAACCCTTATATAATGCAGCTTCAAGGCAACACCCATTTGACGTCAGTTTATAAAATTTCAACTCCATCCATCATGATCAGGACTGACTTTATGCACCAGCACTTTTTAGGCATAGCACCAACATAAAATAATAATCGCCTCTGCTGTTGCTCCTGTCACTCAGGGCATTTTTGTGAATGCCTGACCTAAACTTGTATATCCACTCCATAAACATTAAACATCCTATAGGCCAAGGAGAGGCACAGGCAGTACGCAGGGTCTGATGATGGTTGTGTTTCAAAATCTGACGATGGAATTTATTGGCATATTGGCCTGCGGTCAGTATACCGCAGTACACACCTCAGTATTATGGCCCTATACTGGTAGACACACTAGGTCACTGCTGAATGGTGGTGATGGCGAGAGTTCAAGTATAACAAAGCACGTTCCATCATTGCTTATGGTAATGTGAGAGACCGCGGGGGTGGAATTTTTGGAAGTGACATTTTCAATGAGCTCAGCATTAAGTTTTTGAATTAAATTGTTTTCGCAGGGAAATCAATTACCTACCCCGTCTAACATGTATGCCATGTTGAAATATTGCCATATAGCTACATATTTATGTATGTATATCGTACAATCAAATATGTATGTTGGAAATCCCCACTCCTCAGTATTGTTCCCATTCTCAAAAGCTCAGATGATGCATAAAATAAATATCATCGACTGGACCTTTGTTCGTTTGGGCGGTTGGTCGGTTTGTTTGACTTTGTTTATTAAGTCCGAGGTGAACCTATTTAAATGAAAGTATTAATTGGGAAATTTTGGAGATATTGTGGATATCGTAGCCCAAAGTCAGTATTTGCATAATGAATGTAAGGAAAGTCAATTTTCAATAAATTCTATATTTGAAACAGTATGTCCATTACAGAATCCGCTGAACTCGAACCGCGGAATAAATGAGTAAAGAAAAGAGAGAGCATTGCAGTCCAGATTCTGTAATCGACATATGATTATTTGATTGTGTCCATTTTGTTGTTTGTTGGTATTGGAAACCAAATTTTTAAGAAAATTGAGCGATGCGATTTAATATGGAGAGGCACATCTATATCGATAGATTTTTGACAATTTAAGGTTAAAGTTGAAAAACTTTTACTGAGTTAACGTTCGTTGGAAATAATTGTAGGGTTAACTAACCTAGAGTCAACTTAGGTCAAGTTTTTCAGTGCTGAGTTAAACCAGAGTTAGTTTGTCTTTCAAATTAAATGATTAATAACTTTCTCCATACACTGTTTTCTAGTGGTAGATAACCGCAGAAGGACCTACAAAACTCGGAAGGTTAGTTAATAGGTTAGTTAGTAGGTTAATCCCAGGGTTTGCTCAAAATATTTGGTGAGTAAACTTTAATCACGTACTGGAAACTCGGTCTTAAAGTAAACTCACCACTGAACGCACAACATTTTGAAAAGAGATGCCATACTTGCTATTGATGGTTCTGAAGATCATCTTTCCATTTCTAAAACCAAGGTGAGGACTTCGTATAAAATCCGATTCCGAAGATTAAAAAAAAATCTTGAAATTAAAATAGATGTTGGCTCACTTTAAATGAAATAAATTCCAAAATGTGGAAGGTATCGTTATTTCCCATAGAATGTTTTTTTATCTCCGATTTTTTGTAAAGTGATTCATTTGATTGTAATCTAGTTTTCTAAAACATAAAACATTTATTAAAAGTATTAAATGCTTAAGTTTTCAAAAACAAAAAATTGAGTTTTAAGAAAAAATGAAATTATTTTTTTAAATATTTAATATTTCAAAAATGACTTTATATATTTATTTTGTATTTGAAATTTTGTATGAATTTTTTAATACTTTCTTTAAAAACTTGATCAAAAAATTAAACCAAAAACACCATGCAAATTTATCCCAACTTCCCCTAATATCGAGTTCAAAAGTTAAACCACCTGACAAGTAGTAGATATAATAAAATTCAATTATTATCAAAGTATCCTTCAATGAAAAATCACCTTTATCATAATGGATAAGCCTTCATTATTATGATGATGATGCTGATCATCATCATCTCCTCATCACAACGACTCAGAGGAGTAAAGGTAAAAGTAAAATACCACAAGCTATTCCAAACTTCGGTCAAAATCACACCGACTAGCATTAAGGCATGCATCCTAAAAGCCCCCCGAAGGCATTCAAGAAAACAATTTGTTGTTCGGAGCTTGTGGTTTGGTTCTGGTTGGCTGTTCCTTCAGAGTTCCAGCACATCATACAGATTGTATACTAGCTCACCTACATCGTAATACAAAAACCCACACACCAAAAACCCATACCTATACCCATTCTCGCTAAAGCAATTTAACTAATTTATCAAGTTAATGAGGAAAGTTTTGTGTAGAAGTGTAATTCATTGGGTAAGACAAGGACCCAGACCATCAGACGCAGGATCACCAACAACAACGAAACACTCCAACTCCAGCAATGACAAGAGCTGCAAAGGCAAGTTCAACAAAAAAGGATTCTTCCAAATTATATGTATATATACGAGTAGAATACGTGTATTTCAAGGGAAACGGGATAACGGACCACAAGGCATATTAAATGAATACCGAAAGGAGATGGATTATTCGCAGCATTAACACTTAAATTACACTAATCTGGACATTTATGGTGGCCCTCAACAAGGATGGGCATTTGAAGGTGATTCTGTGGGTTTACTTTCATACGTTGTTTTTTGTTCGTTCTTTTCTTTCAAAGATTTATCATTATGAACCTAGACATCATGTTTGGGTAATCTCAGGCCATCAGGTCATCTTCTCAGAATTTAGTGCATATCCAATTTTTAAGGTTTTCTAGTAGGGGCTATTTTTAATTTGGACAATCCTCTTTACGGAATCAGTTGTTTGCTAACCCTGTTCGTAACTGGTTTTTGATATTTGCAATCTATGCATTTAAACTATGTAGAGCTATTGATTTCGACGGGAACCCGGTACACTGAACGGGTACCCGGTACACTGAACAGGTACCCGGGTAACCAAATTTCCGGCTATTGCACGCAAGGTGTCGGGTACCCGAAACATGATTGGGTACACAGGTACTCGACACAGGGACCCGTCAGGTGTCGGGTACCCAGGAATTTATATTATTAGTCCGAATGAACCATTATAATGTTTTTTTTTTTTTTGTTCACAAATGCTACTAAATAAGACGAAAGTTGCAAAAAAGCAAGAACTTTTTTTTACTTATTAGAAATTTCGTTTTTTATGTCTCATGTTTTCGTGCTTTTTTTAGAGTACCGCAGGTTTAGACTCAAACTCCTGTTTTTGAGAAGTGAAATAGAGTAAATTCCAGTCATTTCTTAATTTCTCGAGAAAAAAATATCAAATCAATAACTGTTTTAAAATTTTACAAAAAAAAACATTAAATTTATTTTTGTTCGGTAGAGCTATAGATTTTGTAAAACGGTAATATTAAGGGATGGGCAGACAATTAACGGAGCTGGTAACTATACCGATAAATCAATGGAAAGTATTAAAAAATTCATACAAAATTTCAAATACAAAATAAATATATAAAGTCATTTTTGAAATATTAAATATTTAAAAAATAAGTTCATTTTTTCTTAAAACTCAATTTTTTGTTTTTGAAAATTTAAGCATTTAACACTTTTAATAAATGTTTTATGTTTTAGAAAACTAGATTACAATCAAATGAATCACTTTACAAAAAATCGGAGATAAAAAAACATTCTATGGGAAATAACGATACCTTCCACATTTTGGAATTTATTTCATTTAAAGTGAGCCAACATCTATTTTAATTTCAAGATTTTTTTTTTATCTTCGGAATCGGATTTTATACGAAGTCCTCACCTTGGTCAGGAGAGGTGTACGCTACAAGAATATTCTTTGACGAGTTGTCCTTCTTTACCTCTTACAGGGTAAATCATCCCTCCCCAGGCCCGTTGAGGTAGTGGCTTCATTCAACGGCTGGTGGATGGGTTAGATAAACCGGTCCGGTGGTTGGTGTGTTGTTTAGTGAAAAACTTACAGACCCACCTGGTTGAGGAGAGTTGAACGCGTCAGGATGTTTTCCTTGGGCGTCTTCCCGTCCTTTTCCCCCACATGGCAGATCAAACCCTTCTCCAGACCCGTAGGTGCAGTGGCCCCATGCAACGTCTGGTGGATGGTAGAGGTACCTTTCCGTGAAGCGCTATTTAACTTCTTTACAGTTTTAATTCCTCATAGCAAAGTCTAAAATAATAAAATCTATATTTTGAAATATTGAACGATATTTTCCAATTGGGCTTTAAGATCTTAGAATTTCACATGTTTGGATAAAAATAAAAACAGATTTCTTATTAAAAAAAATTATTATTAAAAAACTTGATTTGTTGTTCGCTCGGAAAAAAAAAATCTAATAAATTTTATAAGATCAAAAAAAATCTACTTCCTTGTCCAACTCAAAATAAAATAAATAACAACTACATTATTAAAAATAGAAATAAAAAATATTACCGAGGGTACTTTTTTACAAAATTTTATTTTAACACAACTTAATTTATGCCACAACATTATTGTCTTTACAAAATTGTCGTGTTTATCTAATTTGCCTCTTTATAACAGTAAACAAAAAAGTAGGTATCAATTATTCCCCCTATTTAAGAAATTCGATATTTTTTTTTGTTCTTTTACCCTTCGATTAAAGTATCGATTCATAATGAACGAAAAAATAATGTGGGCTAAACAAAAATCTTTCTTCATTCCTAAACTTAGGAAAATTGATCATTTTAGCACACCATTGACGGCCACCAAGAGAATGTAAGCTTGTAGCACAAAATTGACTTGAAGTACAGTGATACGATATTCTTCAAAAAAAAAAAAAAAATTGATGATAATTACTTTCGAACAAAAGACCCTTGAGCTCTGTAGCACGTAACGTCCAGGGGCCTCTTTCACAGAAAAACAATTGATGCAACAAAAATAGGAAGTGTGTCGAATTGCAAAATTAATTTTTTGGTTTGGATTTTGATGTCACTTCATATTCATTTTTACCCAGATTATAGCTTCATATTTTGAGCTTTAATAGATCCAAAAATTAGAAATCAAGTTATAATTGATTGAAGGCAACTTATTTGGCGATTTCAGTGAACTTATGTTCACACAATTAAAAGTTAGAAGCTTTGAAAATGTATTAAAATATGGAAGATTTTGTCATACCCAACATCACATCAGTTACAACAGTGGCAACATACGATCTTTCCAATGAAATTCGAAAAAGTGAAGTGATGGAATCTAGTAAAGATATATTTGTTTAAAATCTATTTAATGATTACAATAATGTTCCTGTTCTTATCGCTCTTTTTATACAACGATTTTTTGAAAAAAAAAAATTCATTAAGTTTATATAGATATTTAATCACTTTTAATTGGAAAAATTGAATATGGTGGAAGCAACGTTACTTCCTCTAAAATAATTTTTTTGAATTTCAATTTTTTCAAAAACGGTTAATTTGCTTTTAATCCAAATTTTAGTGCAAAAGCATCAAAAATTTATAAAAAGTACTCAATACTTAAATTTAAAAAAAAACAAAATTGTCTTGAGTTTTGAAAAAATTTTTTTTTTTTTTTAATTTTTTTTTTAATTTTTGTAAATTTAATATTTTTAAATTAGCTACATAGAAAAGTTTTTTATACAATATTTAATAATTTGAATAAAAATTAATTTTTTTTTCGAAAATAACTGCACCTGCAATAAAAATGTTGGGAACCCGTTTTCCAAAATTTCTAAAATATAAACTTATTGATTAATTTATTTTTATAAAAACTTACATGGGCATATACATTTAAGACCTTAAATGACAATTTGATCGCACATAGGAGCAGGTACGTACGACCCAGTTGTGTATTTTATTTTCATTATAAAACTAACCTACGTAAACAAACTGAATGATAACATTAATAAAAAAAAATATATAATCCTTTTTTGAAAGCGATACTTTTTTTGTGTTTTTGTTTTTGCTTTTTTTTTTGTTTAGGTACACCATTAAATTTCATTTAAGGACAAATTTAAATAATATAAGCGATTTAATCTCAAAAAAGATACAAACTCATGTGTTCGCTGCTCTTTTAGGTAGATATCCTTTTATTGAAAAATTCTATATGTCTATCTTAAGTTTCTTCTTGGCTGCTCCAAAACAAAAATGATTTGTAAAAATTATCACACATTCCTTTCCGCATTCATAAATTTCCCATCGTTTTTACATAATTTTGCGGAATCTAATCCGGATATCCGATTTCTAATGTAATTTTTTTTTTATTTTTGCTGAATACTACCAAGGTATACGATATACGTCACGCCATTGCCATTTTAGCAAGGTTTTTTTTTTTCAAGGAGCGATTCATAAAGCATTAATCATTTTTTGGTAAGACAACCGTTTCTTGATAGGATATAATATGTATACACTATACAGTGGTATATAGAATACAGGGATAGGGTAGACAATTTTGTATTCAATGATAAATTCCGCTTTTGGGATAACATTCGTTTTTTTTTTTTTGTTACTGTCAGCAAATTTCAAGCAATTAATCAAAATCTATGAGATTATTTTTTTGGCCATATCTTCTGCTTGTGATATTTTGAGACAATTTCTCTACAAGCTTTCGCATAAGCAATGGCATATAAGGGATATTTTGACTTAAATTAATATTAGATAATTTTCAATGAATAGCTGTAATAATTATAAACATGTTTATGTAGGTATGTGTATATATGTGTTGTCTATGTATGTACAAACGTACACTTATTTTATTTACTTATAGGCTCATAGAATTTTAAAAATATTTTTGCTTTAAAAATGTAAAGTTAATACATATAAATAAAAATTATCAATTGGAAGAAGAACATGAAATATATTTCTGGGCTGGGTTCTAATTTCTCTTACCCAATTCATCATCATCGGCTCGACAACTGGTGTCCTGGCCTCCTTCAACAAGTCTCTCCACCTATCCCGGTCTCGAGCCGACGCCATCTAGTTGCACACCCCAAGGCTTCGAGCGTCCTGGTCTACGCCATCATCTCTCCAGCGCAAGCATAGTCTACCACGCTGCCATCTACCATAGAATGTACCACAAAGGACTTTCCGAGCCGGTTCCTCTTCGCTCATGCGAGCTAGGTGCCTTGCCCACCGGAGTCTACCGAGCCTAGTTTTTGTCACTATGTCTGCTTCAAGGTAGATTGCCTACAATTCATGATTGTACCGTCTCCGGAATCGTTCTTCTCACCCAATTTGTTCTGCGATTTATTACTTTGCAACTTCGGTCCTCGGACTTATTATGTCTGTGGCCAAAAGCCTCAGTTCTCTTTAAGTATATATTCCCCAGTTCTCTTTGAACATTCTTCGTCAAGTCCTACGTGCATCGGTCTGCCTATGTGAAGGAAAGGGTTCCATTGCGTCGCTGGACTTGTAGTTTAAGGCTTATCGAGATGTTCCTCCATATTTAGGACAGCATAAAGCGCAGCCTTTGCCTTTTCGATTCAGCTATTAATATCTACTTCAATTCTGCTATCAGTATAGAGACAATACTTCCAAGATATTGAAAATTTTCAATACTCGTTACTTCCTCTTCAATTTTTAATAAGCAAAAGGAATTAATAAATGCTTATATTTGAACGGACATATCTTAACAACCAGTTAATTTTTCTTTGACCCGTTATGTTAAAATCTTTACCTTTAACTCTTTTGTGTGAGCAGGCAGATGTTTTTTTTAGTAAAAAAAATGTATGATCTTTGAAATATCTTAATGTTGATTTTAACCAATTTTTCAAATCTTTCAGAAGAATCTTTTATATTTGACAAAATCTTAATCTTTGCAATATTGTGAGTGAAACGCTAGTGAAATAAATTTATTTGAATGGCGATCAATTTGATATTCTCTTAGCCTTGAGAAAAGCAGAAACATTCTGATTCAAAGCACCCAAGCGGATATTCAATGATGGCGATAACACGGGCCCTTTTATATTGACAGTCAGGTGACGGTCAAAGCTATTTCTACTACAAAAATAAGATCCATGCATGCAGTCGCGAAGAGCTAAGGGTTCCTGGATACCGTGGAATTTAAGGAAATGAAAATAGTAGATTAACTGAGCAGAGGAGAACACCATTTAATAGCTATGTCACTTTTCGGCACTCTGCGTCCGCAATAAAAGGAAACACAATTTGGATTATTTTTTAACGATCTAACAGAAATCTCGAAGTCAGAAGGGAACATCTCAAATTTAATGAACTTATCCAAATTATCGTCCAAATTGGGCGATACTCCATAAGGTTTCATTCAGATCCACTGTCAACCCATTAACCTCACTGGACATATTTGTATTAAATTAAATTTCGAACAGTCTTCAAAATTATGCGTCAGAAATGAAGTTGCCAGACCTAAATTTCATAACATAAAATTCAAGGGTATTAATTTAATTGATCAAAACTACAAAATAGACAGTAAAAACATATAAAATTGTTCGGATCTTAGAAACTTCATTTCTGAGGCATGATTTTGAAAACTGTTTGGAAGATATTATAAATTAACATGTGTACCGTGCTTCATACCTAACCTTACCTTGCCTTACCTAAGCTCTGTAAAAACATCAATAAACATGAATGCGATTTTTCCACTCATCGCCAAATTTTTCGGTCTCCTTATTCAGTAGTCTATTTAACCAGCAAATAGTTTTGAATTTATTTGCTTTCAAAAATGTCATGCTGCAATCACCTATTCTGTATCTAATTTTTCTAAAACGAATAAAACAAGTTTAGCATTTTTTTTATAATAGAACATTCCAGTTCACTTCCGTACAACCCAGTCGTGCATTTCATTTTAATTTTCAATTTTTTTTTTCATTTCACAATTCTAGAGTTTGTACAGAAGGTAAGAACGTGCAACAAAGTCGTTCACTTTAACATATCATTCGGTTATAATTATCTTGTCTTTCGACAGAGCCTCAAGACAAAAATAAAATAAATAAAAACTTTCCTAATCTCATTTAAATCCATTTAAACTCTGCTCGAATGTCTGTAACAAATAAATTAAGTTTGGCTTTTCGGTTACAATAACAGAAAAGTTGTTCCTAACCACAAACAGCGTTTGCTGTTGGTCGGCTCACCTTCATCCATTTTTTTTTCCTTTCTTTCTTGCCTCTAAGCCCAAGGACGCCCCTTATTCTAAGGCACATAATTCAACTCAATGGCCCATCAGAGTCGGCTAAGTTAGTTTTCAAGTTTAAGGATACGAATTTCATTGCTCCAGGCAAGGATCTTTGTTCAAAGTTAATACATCATTACAACTCAGATGCTGCCTGGCCTCCTGGGGTCTGCTCCTGATGGTAAATATATAACCACAGGAATTGTCCCACATTTTGTCCGACAAGAAAGTCGTTAATACTGTGCGATTCATTGTCGCCTTTTTTTTCCTCTTTTCTCTTATTTTTGTGGTGGAAGGAGTATTCCAATTTATTACCATTATAAATGGCATTTTATATTATTTTATTTTATTTTGTGTTGATATTTATTTAAATGTAATGAACTCGTTTTTGAACAAATATTTTCTGAATTTATTATCTAACCACAGCGTTTTTGTTTAAAATTTATTAAAATTATTTTGGTTAGTATTTATTTGACTGAGTGTAATTTTCATATTTATTTGAAATAAGACCTGTTATAATACAAAACACACAATTAATTCATTGTTCGGTCAGTGATATACCCACAGTTAAAATATTATGAAAAATTAGCTTTTGTTTAATTTTGGTTTTTGTAGCTACCTATATTGTTTATAAAGTGATAGTGGAGTCTGTGTCAAAATGGCTAATATTTGGAAATAAAGGAAAAAAAAACATTTAGTGGCTGAAATTTAGCATGGGACTCTCTGTAAACTGAGATAGTTCCTCACAGTCCGATGACCACGAAAATGTTTTTAATTTTTTTTTTAGCAAAGTGTGCTTTAGAAAACAAACTTGCCCTACAGCTGAGGGATTTAAAATCATTTGAGTCAAAAGAATTTCGAAATTCAAATGTTTTTTCAACAATTTTATATATTATAGATTTGAATTTTTTTTTTCTATTTTGCTAAAAGTTTATTATATTCCACTTGAAATGAAATTTCTTTGAAGTAAAAATTTTGAAAAACGGCAAAAGACGTTTTTAAAGCGAAATTCATCATAATTTTTTAAAAATCAAAATAAAAAAAAAAGATTAAAATGACTGTGTTAAAATCGTTATCAAATTCAGAAAAACGTAAAAGAAAAGTAAGAAATGACAAACATTCAGGACTTGATTTTTGTGATTTTTTATGTTTGAAATGTAAAAAAACACCCTTAAGAAGGTGCCTTTCAGACAACAAAAAAATTGTAAATCAAATAACAAACAACAAAATTATGAGTAAATCTTCACCACTGACATTAGCAAAATGGATTTTTTCTCCTAAAATGAGATTTCAGGGGTTGACCGCGTCGTCAAAAATATTATGTTTTTTGTCTCTCCTTTAAAAAAAATGTCACTTATGTTTTTTTAACAATCACCGATTCAATTAGTAAAATTAAAGTACTAATTATTATAAGCATCTGAAGCTCAGATGAAGTCACATAAAAATTCTACATCTGTCTTCGCCTGTTGGCTACCAGTGCCAGTTCCACATACCGTCTATTTTTTTGCGGAGTTAGAGGAAATTAAAAAAAAAAACACTTTTCTGTTTTCGGAAAATTCGTGAAGTGAAATATAATTTTCTTCTTACACAGAAAAAATTAACATTTTTTAAATACTTTTATGACGAAATAATTCAGTATACTTATTGATTACTGAAAATTATTAAAATTATCGAAAATAAACATTTTAACTAAATAACAGATACCTACATATATAAATTAATTTTTTCAAAAATAAAAAAAATCGATTTTTTTTTAAATTTTCTCTTTTATAAATGAATACTAAAAAGTATACCATGTTTAAATTTAAAGTTTCTTTAATTAACCTTTAAGGAGATAAAAATCAAAAATTAAAAAAAAAAGATCATTGAAAGAAATAAATAATTTTTCAAATTTTTTTTTTTCTTAAATGGAAAAAAAATTACAATAAAAAAAAACAAAACAAATTAATTTGGAGAAAATTATTTTTTTCCAAAATTAAATAAATTTCAAAATTTAATAAAAACAATAATTAATAATTTGAGTAAATGTTAAGTAATTGAATCAGCTGTTCATAAATGTCAAATATGTGACAGATTATGTATAGCCTTACAGATTAAAGAATACGTGGTACATTTTTGTCTAGTTCTCTGAACATTAAAATATTTAATACATTTATATCATATTATTTCTTAACATGTCTTAACTTTAAAATTCGCAATGAAGTTTGGTAAAGTCTAACCCCGAGTACCTAAATTTAATTAATGTTATGCATTTTTAAAGTTTTGAATTATTTGCGTAAATCACTTTTCATACAAAATTTGAAAGTTCATTCACCCAATGGTAAAGCTTACCATATGGTAAACTAAACCATTGTTTCCATCTATTAATACCCTGGCTCGAAATCAGAACCATAAGGTATAAGAATCAAACTTCATCAACATTTTGAACATTTTTGAGAGCTAAAATATCTAGCAATTATTGTTCAAAATCCATTTCATATAATAATAAAAAATCGTGGCAACTCTGGCAATAGAAATCTGTCACGATATGTACAATGACAGCTTATACTTATTTCCACTTAAAAATTTTTTGAACAAAATTAAAATTAACTTGCAAATTTTGTGCCTTATGAATTATTAAAAAAAAATTCTGATTCTACATATTTAAAAAAAAATTCATTATTTGAACCACAACTTCCACAGTCAAAATTGTAACGTTTTAATTTGTTGACTTATTTCCCAGAAATAAATGTCAATTTATTTTTCTTCAAACCACTTTATCATCTCTTCCTTAAATTTATTGACGTCAAAAACTATTTGATAACATACATATATATAGGTACATACATAGATGCGATGCAAAATAGAAAACTGCAAAATATATTTAATCTTATCTAATCGTCAATCAACCATAAATTGCACAAACTCAAGCGTAAAATTGCAAATTAAACGAAATGCAATGAGTAGGGCAATTTGACGATCAATATTTTGCAATTTAGTAAAATGAAATTTGATATTACGATGAGTAGAGTTGGTGGGTGAACGAAAGTGGTGAGATTATTTTTTAAATGATTGCTTTTTTTCCTTACCGGGTATTTCGTTAGAGGAAATATTATAAGTTAAGTTTTTTTTTGTTCATTGTAGACTTTGACAAAATCTGACATTGAAAATTATTATGTTGCTATAATTGATCAAATTGGAGCAAAAAGAAGAAACGTTTAAACTGATGCTTAAGAACTCGTGGTCAGGTAGGGAATTTGACAATTTAGTATTATCTAGACTTGTTGAGTATTTGATGAAAAGAACAAGTGCTGCCCGTAATTTTTTTTTATATATCCTTGTTAAGTTTGTCATTTGTTTTAATAAAAGCTCGCACCTCTAGAGTTTAATCATAATTCTTTATATATATGCATCTATCCCTTTTAGATTTAATAATACAAAATATAATATAACAATTTTGTAAGTGTTATCTTAAACATTATAAAGGTAAGGTTAATCTCATGAATTCAATTCGTTAACAAAGCAAAGTTACAAACCCAAAACGACCTTTTAATTGTTCATTAAAGCCATGCTTAACAAGAGTCTAGCAGTTATTGAACTGCCCCTTCGATGTCATTAAGATTTTCGATAATATTCATGTAGTGTTTATTTAGCACTCCATGTCTCTGGCCTATGGACATGGACATCGACATCGACATCGACATCGACATCGACATGGACACTGACAATGGAGGACGATGCAGTGTCATCAGAACCCATATATGTACATAATGTTGAGACAGAGACTTCTGTTTGCCTGATAGGATAATTTCGATTGAATGCAAGCAATGTTAAACCAACCCTTGACCATCTCTTCCCTAGTATAATATTAAAACAATGATAGGGTGTTTGTGTTGTGGTCTTCTTTTTGAAGAGGCACTGGGATCGTAAAACCTTAATAGTGGAATTTAAAATAAAATTATTAAAATAAAACTAAACTAACCGATTTTGATGAAATATTCTAGGTCTACCTGTAAGTTCTAGAATTTTATGAATTTGGGAATTAACGTATAATTAATGCAGCAAACAATAAATTTATTCAGATGAAAGCAGTAAAATCCTCTATTCACACTTTTCGATGATGATCCGCAAGCTCAAGAATTCAAGCACTTGAGAATTGTTGAGGAAATCATCTAGCCAATTCTAGGTGGCTTTCTAAAACAGAGCAATACAATGCTACAATTTTAAAACCTAAACTTAACAAAGCACAACCATCGCACTTCACTAGCTCCGAAGATATCCATCTTTACCTGGAGTAATCTGGCATTTTAAGGTTCTTAATTGCCGTCTACGAGAAACGTCCTCACATACCAGAAATCAATCTTTGTCTGAGTACAATAGCCAAAATTCGACAATGTATCACCATTTTTGCTGTCAGCAGTTTTTTTTTAGTTACAAAGAATGCTAAAACTAGACAATGTTTGGAATAATTTTTATTTTGTTTGTGTTTTATTTTTCTCAGGATTAATTTAAAAAAAACTCTGCTTAAGCCTTAAGTTCTTAACACCCTTTAAAAAAGAAAAAAAAAGAAAAACAAATGCTTATAGGTATGTAATATTATGAATTCCCATAATAACAGCACAACGCGAGTTAAGTCAAATTGGTGTCATTTAACAGCAGCAACAGCACAGCAACGCATATTATCCTTCTTATAAGCGTCCTTTCATCGAATATAAAAGAAAATAAAAAATAAATATTAAAATTGCTTTTTTCATATCAATGCATCTGACCAAGGTGTTCCAGTATGATTTTGTTGCACAAACAGAAGAGTTTTAACAGAAAAAAATATGAAAGTGGTATTGAAAGTGCATCACAAACGACAACACACACCAGTCACTGTGATACAAGGAAATGAATCAGGATTTTCACAAAATTTTGTTGCTTATTGAAGGATAATCACGGCTGATTATGACGTTGAATGATTTCCAAATTCGTAGGTGTAGGTGTGCCTTTTTCGATTTTTGTATACAAATACTTATTTCAAAAATAAATTGTACATAAGATAAAATATGATAAAAAGGTGATGTTGAGTTCGTTGCATCGGTCAAATATTTTTAAGATCGTTCGTGGAGTTTTTGTAATATTTTGAGTTTGAAGTCCTATAATTTAGAAAATGAATTAAAAAACTCCTTAATTTTGCTATGTAAAACTCAGAGGAAAATAAAATTATTAAAATTTTTTGCGAATTTTTTAAACCTTTAAGAGAAAATAAATTTAAGGTAAGTTAAGGGCCGTATCTACAGAAGTTATTTTCTTCAAAATTGGAACTTAAGTTTTCTAGATAATTCCCTATTTTTTTCACTCAATAAATAACTGTGCATGTCATAACAACAAAACTAAGTAATCTCGATGTCTAACGGCTTTTAACATATTGATGAAATTATTAATGTGGCTGGTTTGTAAGTAATCAAAATTTAGTGTTTTTTTTTTCATTTTTCATAAACGAGTTGACGAACTCGTATTTTAAAATTTCTATGAAAGAAATCTTAACTTCTTCTTTGACCGACGCGACGATTGTAATCGTCTTGATTGGGATCACAACTCTTCAATGCTTCACCCTAAGGCTGGCAACGAGATGAAACCGTGACGAGACTTTTGAATTGCGCTCCTCGTTGCCTGAGTTCAACACGTCATATCAGATCTCTTTTTTCTTATAATTTTCTTTTTATATCGATAACATTGTCATACTTACTTTTTTTGAGGACGAACAATTTTTTATACAATACTTTTGCTCGGCAATTTATTTCTAGGTATAATTTTTTCTTGGTAATATTTTTTTCGATACAATTTTTTTTCACAATTTAATTTTTGATTTTTGATTTTTTATTAAATACTGTTTTTGCCAATTCGATTTATGAATTTTTTTTAACATTTTTTTATCAAATTTTTGTGTTGTATCCAAAAATAAAAAGCGGTAATAGGAAGATGTACGGTGGCGTATGTGGAACATTTTTTTTTATTGCAAATTGTTAAGTTGTTGAAGAAAACGATCTTAGAATCATATAGATAGTTAATAGTTTTTATGATTTTAATGAATTTAGAATTTAAAAAAATGGCTAATCAGCTGACACTATCGAGGTATTTGTTTAAAATAAAATAAAATAAAATAAAATAAAATAAAATAAAATAAAATAAAATAAAATAAAATAAATAAAATAAAATAAAATAAAATAAAATAAAATAAAATAAAATAAAATAAAATAAAATAAAATAAAATAAAATAAAATAAAATAAAATAAAATAAAATAAAATAAAATAAAATAAAATAAAATAAAATAAAATAAAATAAAATAAAATAAAATAAAATAAAATAAAATAAAATAAAATAAAATAAAATAAAATAAAATAAAATAAAATAAAATAAAATAAAATAAAATAAAATAAAATAAAATAAAATAAAATAAAATAAAATAAAATAAAATATTTCACACCAAGCTAATTGTTAAAAAGACCTTTTAAAACATCCTAATACCTTATTTACTTAATAAATATGTTCTTAGTGAATCTTATTTTGAAAGGTACATAAATTATTTTTCCAGAAGGTTAAGAAATTTAATGAAAGTTGAACTATTCCATTGCATTATTGTAACGATCTTTTATTTTAAAATGTAAAAAGAAAAAATTAAAAAGCACGCATTATACGTATTTTTTCAAAGGCCGAATGAACTCATTACACGCGATTGCACTTTAAATAAAATATAAAATCCTAAAAGCTATATGCATACATTTTTCAATGTGCGTACCTACTCCTATATTAAACTGTATGAATATGAATATCAGCATTGTTTTACAGATAAGATGAACTCATTCTTTTATTTTAGCTTTTTGAGTGAAAAAAAAGAAATCCTTGACGAATGAAGAAATTGAAATAGTAATCTTAACAAAATCCCTACCCAACATACGAAAATCATTTAGGCGTATCGTAGATATATAAAATCTGCTTTAAATAATATATAGGTGAATAAAATGAAAGAAACATTCACGAGTGTGTGTGCAGCTGGATATTTTGCAATATGCATGCAACTGCACTTCTATGTCATATCCAGGATTCAGCTGTTCTTATATCGCACAAACTCATGCAAGTTTATCCAACAATAGAAAATATGTGCAGACTTTGGAAACCCTCTCAAAAATACTCTGCTCGTATATGGCATATAGTAATCCTATTGAATATGGAATTGTAAAGAGATTTCAAATGCCAAATTCTTGTCAGATGAGGGTTTTTTTTCGTGTGCGCTGGATTTGCTCAGCTTTTGGAAGTCTCTAATTCTATTTTCGAGGAACTGCTTTGAAATGCACTGGGTAATAGACTTTGATTGTTCATGGATGTAGGAAAGATTTTTGCAAGGAATTTTTTGTCTGTTTTCCCTTAAGGCAAGGATTTGGACAAATAGGGAGTTTGTTTGAGTTTTATAGTTTTCCTTTTCAATTTTCAAAAAATTTTAAGCTGAAAATTTTTTTTTTGTCGAATCTAATGTTAGTTCAGTGTTCAAACACACATAACTCGATTTTGGATGTGTATGAAAAAGTGAAATCAATCTCAAAATGTATTATTTTTTTTTGCAACTTCGAAATTTAATTTCACTTTTTCACATACATCCACAAATTAAGTCGATTTCAAGTTTAAAAAAATGTATCACTTTACTAGATAAAATCGAGCATTTATTCAATATTTAATGTTATCAAATTCTTAAAGTCTCTTAATGTTGAATTTCAAGTTCCAAACCAATCTGATTCAAAAGCTTCTTACCTGTTGGCAACTATAAAAGTGATATTCGATAAGTATTGGATGCTATAAAAGCGCTACCTATTGGTAGTAAGAAGTAAAGAAGAAGTATTCCCAACTTCAAGAAGAAAGTACGAGGGACATTTATCGGCAATTGAAGGAGACATCTGCAACGGCTGATTGATACCATGCTTCTCATGAACAGCGACATGCTACAATTTACAAGGGCATATGTAACTATTTTCCAAATAACTACACAAAGGGGTGGCCCCTGTACAGCGCGGCGCCGCCGTGGAGGTAGTTCTTGACTGCTACCCTGGATGTGTGGGTTCGATCCCCAGTCTAGGCAGCAGTTTATTGTATATTTTCTCAACTGAACACCACTCCTGGCATTTACAAAGTCAAAACCTAATTTCTCAATCTACTGTGCCAACAAAAATCTGTCCTGTCCTATTTTTCCTTTTAACAATGCCTAATTTATAAGACCTTAGGTCTTACTGGTATACATACATATATATGTTTGTTTGTGTGTGTTTTTTTTTCTGAATAAAAAATGTTTAGTACTATTATTTTCAAATAGCTTCACCCAATTAAGAAGAAAACACTGACATCAAAGTTAAAAAAGAAAGGAATCACCGAAGAGCTCTCAATTACAGGAAGTGTGCACTAGAGAAGCGTTAAATCCTTTGCTTTTTATAACTTTCCTGAATATTCCGCTTGAAGATAAGTTGACGGACCCCTTATTCTTTGCTGATGATCATCTTCATGCTTACATTGAGAGAATTTTGAATAAGAGTAGGTACATGTTTTGGAAAGAAACGTTTGACGCATTAGAGCCGAAAATCTATATACTGCTCATTTTCTGATGAACGCAGGCATATTCCGGACAACTATTTGAATGAAATGATTCTTCCCAAGTAAAAAAAAGTTTAAATATCTTAGATTTGTGATCAATGACAAAGAATGTTGTCCGTCCAGCATTTACATACGGTTCACAATTCTGGACAATGTACAAGAAGTATGAGATGAGTATTTTGTGGGCAGCTGAAATAAAGATGCTTTGCATGACAATAAGAGTGACAGAGCGTGAACCAAGAAAATCAGAGGAAGCAATCACGTCAAAATTATCATCTTAGACAAAATATAGCAAATTCATAATTGAGTCGTACGAAATTGAATTTTAAAAAACTTTTATTTAACATCATCATCAAAATGCCGACTAACTTAACAAAGAAAAAGTGAAATAAACAAATTCACTTGACTTTTAGAACGACACCTTATTGTTTCACACAAAACAAATTGAAAGTCATTTCAAACGCTTCTTTGGCGTTCATCATCAGCACTGCCGACTAACTTATCATAATTTTTATTTCTTAAATCTAACTTATCAATTTATATCTTGCGGATGTGGATGATCTTATTTAGAGCACTGGAACCCAGGAGTATCGATTTCATCGATCGTTTGTCGGAATTTACTTTTTGTTTATAATTTAGTTTCCGGTCCCAACGGCACTTGATTGTTTACTTTAATTTTGATATTTTGATAAGTAATTTATGTGGACATCTCTTATGCAGATGTTGGACGTTAACTTAGCATCAACAAGATAGCTGGAATCGTCGGGTACGAACAACATGGCCTGTGAACCCAGTTCAAAAAGCAATGGAACTTTATCGTGGAAGAAAACGCATGATCCCCTAAATCCATTAAGTGGGCCTCAGAAACTTAACAACCAAAAACCGTTGGCCTGTCGACGTTTTCTGAGGTCAACCCGCGAACCCCTCCAGTGAAACACTGGAGTGGTGTCTTGGTGACTTCAAGAGTCAGGAGACTCACGTCTGCTGAAGGAATATTTAATAACTTTCAAAGTTCGTTTTAGCCCCGAGCCGTCTTTTGGTCCCCAACTTTTAAAATCGATTTTTTCGAAAACTGTGGACGAAAAAAAAATCAAAGAGTCAAAATTCAATAATCTTTTAATTGCGAAATTATGAAAAGTGACCTTTCATAACTCTGCGATTTAGTAATGCAGGTTAGGTTTAAAATGTGAGGTCTTGATTTCAAAGATTTTATAGCCATAGGATTTTGTGGTGTGACATTACTAAAAGCAGGATTATTGAATTGCGTGAGTTCTTACTTCGAGATTAAAAAAAAAATCGAGATTTCATTATTCGAAATTTTGGTTCCCAAGATGTCGTAGTGCTCCCATTTTAAAAGAATTTACTGAAGGTACAATCCCCCAAAAAAAAATATTGGTGCTTTTTTTCCTATTTCTGTATCTTTACATAATATGCCCATTGAGCCGTATTTCGAAAATACTCGGTAAAAATAATGTGTTACTCCTAGCCATCACGAACTTCCAATATTTCACTTCAAACCAAACTTTATTCTAACTGAAACACAAAAAAACATCGATTCAAATGACCTTTAAAAAAAACGTATACCTATACCTATAGATCTTATCGATACTTTCGAATAAAAAAGGATACCCATAAAACTCATCGGATAATGTAATTGTTGTTTCACTATCATTCACATTGAAGAACACGAACTATTCTCGTCCTTGAAACAAAACAAAACCAAAAAAAAAAAAAAAAAAAAATTGAGACCATGAAAATTTAAACGCATTCAACTTGCGGCCGGGTGGTGTAACATTTTAGGTTCTTATAACATTTTATTCGGTATCTTTTGAAATCATTTGCAATTTAAAATTTACAAGAGTTACATTCATAGGATATAAATGTTCGGGTAGAACAAGGAACAAGTCGAGCCATATTCCCATTCAGACGAGCGCCTCACAAACATAGCCGCACGAACAAAACATTTCAAAAGCTGGGGAAATGCAAATTCAGTGTCGGTTGTCCTTTGAAATTTTCATGAGACTTTGGCTCTCTCTCTGTCGCTACGTGAAAAAAACTAAAGTCACAAAAAAATGCAAGCCAAACTCTTTTAGGATAAAACCTAGCTACCTCTCCACCAACTTGTATACACTTTGGACATTTTGTACAACAATATATTTTGTAGATTTTTTTTTTTCGAAAACTCCTTCTTCGAGAATATAGGGGTTTTGTTAGTTTTTATATTTTAACGTACGTCGTAGTCTTAAAATACTTCCAGCAACCACGTTTATAGAAAATGGTTGAACAAAAAAAAAAACAATGTCCTTGTGCCCATACTTGAAACAATCACATAAACATTTAAAGAACAAACGAAATGAGCAGAACAAACTTGGACAATAAAAACCAAATGATGACCATCCAATGAGTCGTAAAATGTGCTTTTATTTTCTTGCGAAGCTTCCAAAAATGTTTCACCACAAAATTATTCACACTATTTCACATGGGAGTGTAAAGGATAAATATTCAGTGATGTTTATAGACATTAAGACTGGGAGGCAAACAAAAAGCACATTGATTGTCCTTAAACATTTAACAAGTTTTCAATTTCACAAGAAATGGTTATTTTTTTTTGCAAGAAGTTTTGCTTAAATGTTTTAGATGGATGCTTAGCTTAATTCGATGACAAATTTCATAGAAATGGCCAATAAATTTGAAAAAAAAGGATGGAATACAGTTTATTATTACAGTTTTTTCTAGTAAGTGAACGAAATCTTATCAAAAATTTAAATTTAAATATAATGAAGATAACTTAACTATTTAATAGGAATTCTCAGAAAGACCGTTCAACCAAGCTGATGTTACCACACAAACCATGAAGGTTGTTGAGCAAAAAATAATAAGGCTATCTGCGACCAGTGGGGACTAGTTTTGGGTACGGCGTCACTGAAGGATTACCAGGCGGGAAAGATCTTGAGTCCTTTGCTCTATTTTACATTGAGGGTAAGGTGGTGGACGTGAAAGTAAATCAAATTTTGATAAAGCATTGGATCTTCCTATATAGAAGCAGAAATACGCGGGCGGCTGATCAATTTCAACAAAGCCTACAGTCTGTCAAAGCTCTTCAAATCCAGAAATCTCACCATAACTTCAAAACTGCTAATGTACAGGACCATGGTCCTGCCAGTACTCACGTATGGATCCGAGACTTGGGTGCTTAGCAAAAGACACTCCGACCTCTTAGCCGAGTTCAAGAGAAAAGTTTTAAGGAGAATTGTTGGTTAAGTGAGAAACGACTATTCCCGAGATGGTACAATCATGAATTGTACGCAATCTACCTTGAAGCAGACATAGTGACAAAAATTAAGCTCGGTAGACTCCGGTGAGCAGGGCACCTAGCTCGCATGAGTGAAGAGGAACCTGCTCGGAAAGTCCTTTGTGGTACATTCTATGGTAGACTGCAGCACGGTAAACCATGCTTGCGCTGGAGAGATGGCGTAGACCCGAACGCCCGAAGCCCTGGGGTGCGCAACTGGATGGCATCGGCTCAAGGCCGAGATAGGTGGAGAGACTTGATGAAGGAGACCAGGACCGGACCCCGGTTGTTGAGCCGATGATGATGATGATGATGATTGGATCTTCCTGTGTGGACCACATTATGATCCCTGCGGATCCTAATATCACCTTCTGCATAATGGAAGGTTGACCTAGACCTAGAAGCACTTGGCGAAGAACTGTCGAAGTGGGATCAGCACCACTCGGGAAGAGTTCAAGATAAACGTAATGGATCTCCAAGAAATGTTATGGTAAGGTCGGAGTACGTAGGGATTTTCCCTCCCAAGTCCTCTGAAGTGCAAATCTGGGGAATCTATTTTTTTGGACATGTTTTAGTCTGGTCTTATGACAGTCATAATGAGATCACTAAACCTGACCAAAGAAAGTTATAAAGATTTGTTTTGTCTTGACTCTTTCTTTATGAAGAAATGTTTTTGTTGTTGCTGGTCAAAATGCAGTCTGGTGGAGATCGTGAGAAGAACCCACAGGAGGAGTAGCTGATGATTGATCAAAGAATTTACTTGTAGATCAGTATCTTTGTCTTTTGGTCAGTTCTTTCATTTTGATTAAAAGTTGCAGTCTAGATATTTCTTCAATATGGCTTGGACTTCAGCAACTCATAGAAGTGGATCACCAGGTTCAGGTACCTCACCTTCCGTTTGGCTGTTATATTTCAGGACAATACTTCTGCAACTAGGTGTGGTGTGAAGACTTCTACCAGCTGAAGATCTTCAAAAACAGATAATCAAGCGATTAGGAAGTGGTGATCCGAATGTATTTGTATTTGAGTTGATAGCTACAATGCGTGGTTACGTTGAGTAATTTTTCACCTTGATGACTTTTTAGGCAATATTTTATAAAATAACCCCTCCCGTATGAAATCTGATATTTTTCTTAAACATGTCCATGACTCATATCCCACAGCATTGTCTTCAAACTAGGACATCCCTGTATGAAATTTATTTTTGAAAATAATATTCATTAAAATTTTTTGATTGAAGAATTTTTTTTTAATAAACTGCCAATTTTATGAACTCGTAAGTTGAAGTATGGAACTTGGTACTTCTAGTACTTTTTCTACATATTTTTCATATAAATAATTGTCTAACTAATAACAAAAACTCAGTATTTTTTTCTCTTAAAACCAAAGCTTGATATCAAGAGATTGTGCTCTTTTATGTTAAAAAAAAATAAATTCCAAATTGAACAAGGCAATTAAATAAATTTTGACAGTTTTATTCAATTTTAATTGGAACTTTCGAAAAATGGCATCCTTAAGATTATTTATTCAATTTGTTAAGTGACCTAGTTAAGAGTTCAATAAAAAAAACTACTCACAAACTGATTCCAATAGAGAAAATAGAAAGCAGTCTTTTTCACACAATGATTCGTTCAAGTGATTTTGAATAGAAAAAGGCAACAAAGCCCTGCCAGTTGTTGAAGGCCACCATCATCATCATCATCGGAGTCGTGTTTCTCTGTGTTCAAAGTCCTATTCATCAAATAACATTGATGAAAGCTAACGACTCTCTAACTTCTACTCTTTAATATATTTTTTTTTTTTCAAAAACATCTAAAAACAGAATGTTTTATATCTATGCATATGTATGTCCGTATTGAAATTCACTTAATTGGCTAGAAATGCTATGATTGGCCTATATTATGCTTCATTTCAAATAATTCAAAGGAAAAATTATTTTTGATATTTTTGGTGGATAAATTAAATGAAAACAAATATTATGTAAATTGGTTGTATGATTTTTGTCACTTTTTGATGCTCTCTTTTAATCAATTCAAAATTTAGTTTAATTTATGTACACATCACAAATCATTGAACCTTTCCTAATCCGTTCTAAAAGATCAATAAAATATAAATATTCACATACACATAATAATTTAAAGTAAACACGCGTACGTAGATATACAACTACTACAATTTCCCAAATTTGATTGAGAACGTTATTATTTTTTTTTTTGGTTTAGATGTTTTGGAATTGAGTAACGTAAATACCAATCAATTTTACCATAACAAGTTGACATAAAATTAATCGATGTTTGTTTTTGTATGTACGCTTCAATCAATTTCACTTGAAACGCCTAGATAATCTTATCCAGATTTAATCGTTGGATACCTATAGTTTAAACATTTCGGGGTTTTTGCTTAACACCAAATACGTAGGTGTGTACAATTTTAGACATTGTTTACTTTAAAATTGTCCTCGGAAATAAATAATATTGATTAATTTAAAGCAAAAAAGTTGATTTTTTTTGTTGATTTGATTGATAAAATAGTGGCGCATGCGTAACATTATAATTGGTGGCCGTTTGTTTTTTTTTAAATCTCAAGAAACCTAAAAAGATTTTCAAAAAATAGGAATAAGCGAGTGGCATAGATATTAATATTTCAGGAATGGCGGGGAACTACAACTTTATCCCGAATTCGAACGACTAGGTTAGGTTAGGTTAAAGTGGCGCGTTGGTTGGGTATAGTCCCATGTGATACCACATGGATCAGTTTATCAACCTTACTCTATGAACAAGTGATGTCGGAGTTTGCTAGATCGCTGGGGTCATTGAAGTAGAGGTCTCCAAGCTGATGTCCCCGACTTTGTGATAGAGCAGGACGGTTGCATAGATAATCTTTTAGAAAAGGGAGCTGCCCGTAAAAAAAGGAACCTTTCTTGTTTTTACTTGCGACTATGTATATAGGTACTATAGGGCCAGTTTGGATTCGTGCAAAAAATGGAACTCGAGATAATTATCAGACCTACCATGATAGAGAGCGCGAAAAAAAGTGGGTCCCGCCATTATGTCCTCGCCCTACAGCCTAAACAACTTAAGCAATTTTCTTCAGACTTATGGACATAAGCTTTGGGGATTGCCTAGAGGGGAAATCGCATTTTTTAGGTCCAAAAATAACGGTAACTGTCATAGTACCAATTAGACAAAACATTTTTATCTCGAAAACTGCTCTAACGATTTTGATGACATTTTTTAAATCGGGTTTTTAATAAAATATTTTTGGACAAACTGTTATTAACGGTAATTTCCATAGAACCGGATTTTTGGTTTTTCGGTTTCTCGTAAACTATTGGACGGATTTCGATGAAAATTTTTCTAAAGGAGGTCCTATATATCAAAATTTTGAAAAAAAAATATTTTTTGTATATAAAAAAAATCAAATATTTTTTTTGAAAACTCAATATTTTGAAAACTAATAAATATTTTTTTTAACTTCCCATAGGGAGTAATTGTAATCGGTCCGATTTGTCAAATTGAAATTTTTGACATTTCTCGACGTTTCATGGTCCCTAGAGCCTATTTCAATCATTTTTAGAGAGATGTCTGTGTGTGCGTGTGTACGTACGTTCGTACGTCCGTACGTCCGTACGTTCTGGTACCATTTTTCGTCGTCGATATCTCAATAACGAGTAGAGATATCGACTTGAAATAAATTTTGTTTTACAGATAATAACTTCGAAAGAACCTGAAAGGGCGTTTATTAATATTCAATCAGTTGTTTTTTTACTATAGCAGTTTAAAAAAAAAGTGAAAATTTTGGTTGGGCTCAAATATCTCACGAACAAATAATGTTATTGACTTGAAATAAATTTTATTGGACATATTATGACGTCATACAAATTTGATATGAATTTGGAAAAAAATCAATATACCGTTATTTTTTAAAATCAAAAAAACTAAAAAAAAAAATTTTTTATAGCTCGAATATCCTTAGATGGAAAAACGATATTAACTTTAAAATAATTTTATTTAACGAAAAATGTTGTTTTTGACTCCTGGTGAAAATTTCAAAAATATTCAATGGACAGTTTTTTTACAAAAAATTAAAAACTACAAAAAATTCTACCTAAAATTGGCATAAATTGTCTTTCGATTCAAATTTCTCAAAAACGGGTAACGATATTGACTTCTTGTTTGTTTTATTTTCTACATAACATAATTGTTAGCAACTGATAAAATTTTGCAATTATTAAATGGGCAGTTTTTTAACAAAAAATCAAAAACTGTTAAAAATTTTAAAGAAAAGTAGTTACAGTTGTATTTCAGCTCGAATATCCTGAGAACGACCAACGACTGTGCCTTCTAAAATATTTAATTTTATACATAGTACAATTTTTTTATGAAAGGTTGAATTTTGACAAATATCTAATTGAAAGTTTTTGACGAAAAATATTTAAAAAAAAAAATAAACTAAAAAGTGGTAAAATTGGTTTTTCGACTCGAATATCTTGAGAACGAACAATGATATTGACTTTGCCATTAGGTATTTAATCTCTATAATATATGTGCATTCCGTAAATCTCTTTAAATAATTAATTGCTTTTCAATCTTAAAATAATGATTGTTTGAATTTAACAGCTAAAGTTTGTTTCGCAGAAAATTTGGTTATTTGAAAAAACCTAAATATAAAGTTTTCAAGATCACAAATGGGAAGTTATCAGTGTGGGTCGCACCCAGCCTCTTTTTTAATTTGGTTTTAAATGTATGTTATCAAATACTAAAAATATGCATACCAACTTTTTTTATAAAATACTTAAGAAATTATATACATATGTAATGTAGGTACATAAAAAATTATTTTTTGCAAATAGAACAGCTCTAACGATTTTTGATTTTTTTGTTCAAAAATTTGTATTTTTATAATACATATAAGATGGCAGTTTTAAGATTAAACTTCTTTTTTGGCTTATTTTATCAATTCAAATATTTTCTGGCTTTTTCATATTTTTACTTGTGACAATAATTGTGTCTGAATCTCAAAAGCGACAATTTGGCGGTTACGTCTGTTCGTGAGATAGGGAACGATATATGTATATAGTAGTAAGAACGTGCGACGCAGTCGTGCATTTTATTTTAGATGGGGCTCAAATTCAAATCTCTGGCATGAAATTCCTGCTCAGCAACCATTCTGCAACGAGCATATAAATTATCAGATTCTTAAAAACAGAAAATAGTTTCTCACAACAATAACATATCAAAAATTAGCATTTGGTTGTTCGGAAAACATTTTGTTTGAAAAATTTTTTTCTTACAATTCATTTTGAAAATTTTTTTGCAAAAATTATGAAATTTTAAAATTGTTTGTTTAAAATTTTTTTTTGACAAAAGACCATGAAAACTAAACGGTTCTTTATCTTATAGGTTTTGATAAAATTGAATATTCTTAAAACTTAAAGAAAATTGATCTGGTTAAAAGGATGTTCCCATTGGAAAACTGGTTAAAAATTTAAGTCTGAAAAAAGTTTTATTTTTACAAAACAAAGTTGTCAACGAACATGAAAACAAAAACAATTCAGAGAATACATTTGTCAAAAAAAGGCAAGAAAAAAAGCAAAAAATAAATTGAAATAAAAAAAGTTTAAAAAATTGCTGAAATAAATTTTTTTGTAACAAGTAAAAAAATATTGGTAAAATTGATGCAAGAACTCAACTATTTTTATTTTTCTAAGTGAGGCCATTTGCTGAAAAACCCTGAATTAACCAATATGTTTATTTGAAATTTTTATTTAGGACTGGTTTCGTTTCGGTTTCGTCTCTATTTTTGAAACAAACATCTATGTATCCAAAATGAGAACTTGTCAATCTTTTTAGCAGAAAAAATCGTTTGAAAATTGTGTTTTTAAAATATAAAATTATTGAACATTTCAATGTCAACATAAAGCGGAAACTCTAAATTCAAATTGGTGTTCCTCATTTTCTCAAAAAATAAAAAAGACAGAAAAGACTTTGAGTCGGAATGGCGAAGAGACTGAGACGCCACTGAGTCTTACGAAACCGAGACTTCGACGAGACCGTGGCGAGAGTTAAAAGTTCTCGTTCTGCGTCTTTGATTCTAAAACAATAGCTATCATCTTCGTCTTTAGGAAAATTCCAATTACATGTCGGAACTCTCTAAAGTCTATAAGCAAACAATAGCTTGAATGTTATTTTTTTTCTCTTTCCTTCATCTTTTTGTTTATTCAATCAAATTTCAAAATGTTCGCTCTAAAATTGCTTACTTTGTGCATGTGCTATCAGAATCACTCAATATTACTCCTTTTGTAACAATAAGAAACCAATTTGAAATATGATGCAGTTTCATGATTCTGAAATTCTTTAAATGAACATCCTTAAATTTCTAAAACATTTCATTCAAGTAATTAGTAGTTCGTCTTCGTATATCGAAAATTCAATAAAGACAAATGATCTAATGTATGAATGTTTTCTTCATCTCGAGAACCAAACAAATGGATAACAAAAAAGCATAAAATTAATTAATTATTCAAAACTTTTCAAATTTAACTGCCCTCCGGAAGTATCTGTAATATTTGCAAATTTATTCAACCCCCTTATTCCAATAAATTTCTTATATCTATATAAATGTATGTAAGTAATTATATTCACAAATTTTATGCACTTGACAAGATTCTTCTCTCAATCAATTTTATAGAAGTTCGTCTGTGTCTATTGTGGAATTTAATGTGTCTGTCATAGACTTCCAGGAGAGAGAGTTTCAGCACACGATTGTAACTATACCTAAATTCAAGTATAACAATTACCTAGCTGCTCAAAAATTGTATGCAATCATGACTTTTGCAAGTGTCAGAGCTGCAACAATGGCATTCACTAGCCCCAAGCAATCAATTACATCTATATGTATTTTAACATCCGGTTTACATATTTCGTCTCACGTTTATATCTACGTATTGCTATATGCAGGGTGTATCGAATTCACTGGCACAGAAGGAAACCATGAGTTCCTGAGATAATTTTCTGGTTTTCGACTAATAACGGTTCTTATGATTTTTATTCTTTTATCCTTTGATTCTAACTTTGCTAAACTTTTTTTTTATTTTGAAAATTAGACTTGTTTCATAATAAATTGCGGGAAAAGCAATAAACGTATGGACTGGCGACAAGGCCTAGACGAGATTTTGAAGTCTTAATTGTCCCAGTTTCGTGAAAGATGAAAAATTTTAGTATCGTCTCGATCTTGTTTTTGTCTCGTATGACTAAGTCCCGTCTCGTCGTGGTACCAACAAAGAATTTTTCAGATTAAAGCTCCCTTGCGCCAATATTTAGTAGGCTCTTTTATGCACTTCAGAAGACGTATTTTGTAGGTCCCCAACGTCATTTTAAGACTTAAAAGCCTGAGTTACATTTTTTAAAGTGTTTGGTGCAAGCGGCCATAAGACTTTTTTTGTGAGAAAAATTAGAACAAACCACTTAATTCAAGGAGCTGTTTATGTAATATTAATTAAAACTCAATATTAATATATACATATGTAGTTGTAAATATTCAAAAACTCAATTTAATGATTTTCCTAACTGGAAACACCTCGGAGACTTTCGGTAAGTCTTGGTCTTACCAACCCTAATCTCCACAGAAAAACGATGTTTGGTAAATACAAATTTCAAAAATAAAAAAATTCAAAAACCGGTTATGCAAAGTAGGAGCCAGTCCAAGGAAGAAAGAATAAAAATAATAAAAACCGTTACGAGAAAATCGCCTGAGAAGTTTTTCAACTTGAAATGACTTCAGGAAATCATTGTTTTCTTCTGCACTGTGATTTCGGGACACCCTGTATATATCCCGGATATACAATACGACCGGTAACTTGTTATTGTTATCATAACTTCATTAGTTCACTGTAATTGACAAATGAGTCAACTAACCCGCATACTCATAGATGATATACCCACACACACACACACATTTATAAAACAGAATTCATAAATACGTATGGATATGTGTTATTGTAACACCCTTGGGCACTTAATTTTCTAGTCGAAATCTGAGTTGAAACAAATACATAACATCAGGATATAAATTCCTATCAAAGTAATACACAATCCGAAATATACACCTAGATAGGATATAACATCCTAACCCATAAGGATCTACATAGGTTTGGTATGAGGTTTTTTTGATTTCAGCAAACGGGTATCACACAGATAGACACACACACACACTAAAGCATAATGCAAAAGTTAATTAAGCACTTTGGTTTATCTTGTAAACAATGTCAAAGCCTTTGTTATTCTATAATCTAATTGTCAAATATGACTTCGTTTATGTCCGTCCGTGTGGTGTCTGCAATCATTTTTGGTGCTGATTGCAATGTTGAGAAATTTCGGTTTATCTAGGATGGTGCGGAGCTTACTCTTACATATGGATATACCTCCATAAACGTGTCGAACTGAAGCCCGGTCGTTGTCGTTGTTGGTAGTGAGAACAAGTGTAATTAAATTTTTGGGTTCATATACTCTGAGCACTAGATATGTATGTGTATAGGATTGTGTGATGATTTTGATTGCAATCAGGAATGTTCTTTCACAGATGTTATCTATCTTTTTCCAGTCTTTTACGTCTTGGGCAATGGGGAACTTGAAGTTCATCCTCTGTGCAAAAGTTCATACAGAAATCATCATACTGTTTTCAAGAAATACATTTATGAATTTATGTATGCAGTACATATATGCATACTGGCTAACCTAATTGTTAATAGGTAAGAGTATTTTTTATGATAGAATAACAGACATACCTCAGGAAAAATATGTAATTCATTATATTAGAGGAAGGATAGGGGCATTTTCTTAAATATTTTGCATCACACCTTGATCTCTAATGGGACCATAACTCTCCCACTCTACTGCTTCACTTGCGGGGTTGACCGGGTAGGCCTAAGAAAGCCTTCCAGGCTTATATTGTTTCTGCCCGAGGCCAACTAAATGCAGGTGTCGTTGTCAAGTGCTATATAGCCTTTTGAACTGCATTTTTAGGGCTTCTTCTTTAAACATGACAACACTGCTGAATTTTCACCAAGATGGTATTTTTGACGTGAAGGGTTCCTCGGATTTTCATGATTCTTATTCGCCGAACTCAACATTGGTAAAAATTCAAAAAACCAACAATAAAAAATTATCCATTCTTCTGAATTGGTTGAAGTCGAAGACGACCCAAAACATTTACTTCGAACCCAGCGGTATTTTCCTGGAGCACTAAGAGCTCTTTAAGAAACATAGTGTCTGTGTTAACAAGATCGATGGAACCATTAAAATCGTATTCTCCCAAGCTGTCATGTTGCGTGCTTCCCAATTATACATTTTCCGCTAGTTGCATCTATTACGGCAATCTATTGAGGGACAAAAAACACTTAGATCACCTCAGATTTATCGTTGGCGGGATTTCTTTTGTCGCCCACAGAAGTGGTAATGTTATTCCACAAAAATCATGGTAAATGAGTATGATTTTACATGCAATGATGGATAAGGATATACCAATATTAACCATACTTGGTGCAATAGGTGAGTCCATTACAATTGCCTTGCCGGTACCCAGAATGGTGAATGTTGTACTACTGCGCCATCTGCGCGAGAGATGATCGGCAGTTGAGGGCTGTCAATAAGCTTGTTAGGGATAATTAAGAGATCGGAGAAAATGCGGCTATCAGTAGATGATATCACTTTTTCTTTAAGCCAAGGTGGAACTTATTTTTTCTTACAAATTTCTGCACCCTACAATGATTAGGAAGACTGAAGAATAGGCTAAATTTAAGCTTGCTAGAGTACACATCTCCATTTATTTATATAAGTACTTGAGTTTTTAAGGATACAAAAGCAAAAGCATCAATTTTTTTATCCACACAAAGAATCTACATATGTACGTTCAAAGCAAAAATTAAAAAAAAAAAAAAAATTTAATCTATTGGGATGTACATTTGGGATATACGGAAACCCACGCAAAGTCTGTTCTTTCGGCTAAAATATTTCTCGCTACCTTATGAAAAACAGATTTTCCTTGTTTACCACTAACTTGTTGAGCAAGTTGGTTTCCTATACTTTGCCAACACTGATATAATGACAAAACAAACTATGTTTTTGACATAAGATATTTTTATGGGCACACTGCACAATACCGTTATTTTGAAGGGAGGCTAAGCTAGTGCATTCATTTATTTGCATTTTCTCTTAATATATAGCAAACAAAAATCACACAGCCTGTTTCCCGAAGTAAACATGCAAAAAGCTAAGTTGCCAACGTCCATTCTAAATATTAATGCAACCAGCCTCGTTGTCGTATATGTACGTTCATAGCCTGGGGCACCTCTGATAGATTCAGTAATAATCGTACTCATAAATGTAGCAATTCAGTCTCGACTATCCAGGTCGAGGGCGGGTTGGGGTTATGTATATTAGCTTCTTTGCAAAAAGACTTTGCTCCAGCCACTCACTACTCGCCACACCGCACACCGGTTGGCCTTATAATAAGGGTAATAATGGTAATACGTGACCATTAAAGGTACATTCTATTTATACACGCTTAGGTGTTTCGCAACCAGGTGCAGTGAATTCTCATTAAAAAGAGAAAGACTATGTCATGTTATTATTATAGGTGTTGTAGAAGGCCAGATAGTAACTATTATCATACAGATGATGCAAATAAAAACAACACCATCGCTGTTCCTACCCTCAAACGAATTTGTGTTTTTTTTTTGGTGGCATTTCCTTAAACTTGAAGAAAATCAAGTTAAATATCAGAAGATTTTTACGATATTGGTAGAAGTGTGGCTCATATCTATGAATTATTTTTGGACTTAAAAAAAAAACAACACACAAATATATACGTAGTCGTGCCATAAATACTGTTACACATATTTTTTTTTGAAAATAAAGAAGACAAATATCAAATATGTTATAAATTTTATTAAATATGCTTTAAAATAGTATTACAAATTATATTATCTACTTTCTACCCAAAATGGCCACCCTTGGCTTTAACCCGGGCCTTGATTTGCTTCGGCCAATCGTCTATGGCAGCACGTACCTTTTCCTCAGGAAAATTCGCAACTGTTGGACAAATCTTGATTTAAGGCTTTCCAAATTCGGATGTCCCTTGTGGCAAGCCATCAGCTCTAATTCTGTCCAAAAAGAATTATCCAGGGGATTAAGATCTGGACTACCTGACGGCCAATCTGATGCCTTGCTGAACTCAGGAACAATCTTTTCCAGCCACAGCTGAGTGGATTTGGCTTTATGGGCTGGAGCTGAGTCCTGCTGGAATACCCAATGCCGTTTTTTTTGAAGAGATTCATGTTGAGAGGTTTAACCTCTTTCTCCAAAATGCCTTCTTGGTAGTTTTTTGCGTTGGTTTTACTCCTTATTCACAAAAATGCAACTTGGTGGTGCTTCATAGGGGACTCCCCACCAAATCATCACTGAACTTGAATGATGACCCCTTTTGACACTGCCAATTTTTTCTTTTCCTTCCTGAGTACTCCGAGCATAAACTTTGTCATTTTGGAGGTTGAATTTTTCCTTAATGGTAAAAATTTTCTCATCTGAAAATAAGATGTTTCGATGGTGTGCTGCCATAGTCGATTGGCCGAAGCGACTTAAGACCCGGGTTAAAGCTAAGGGTGGCCATTTTGGGTAGAAAGTAGATAATATAATTTGTAATACTATTTTAAAGCGCATATTTAATAAAATTTATAACATATTTGATATTTGTCTTCTTTATTTTCGAAAAAATATGTGTAACAGTATTTATGGCACGACTACGTATACTTATGCCAGCAAGACCTAGGGTCTTATAAAGTAGGCGTTGTTGGAGGGAATAGAAGCATAGGACAGATTTTGTTGGCACAGTAGATTGAGAAATTAGGTTTTGATTATCTCATAAAATGCCAGGAGTGGCGTTCAGTTGAGGGAATATAGAATAAATTGCTGCCTAGACTGGGGATCGAACCCACATATCTAGGGTAGCAGTCAAGCACTATCTACTTCCACTGCGTGCGCCGGGGCCATATTTGAATTTGTTGATATCGCTCCCACTGTCTTTATAGTATTCGTTATCCTTGAGAATGGCATTGTCATTGCCTCTGTTGTCAGTACCGTTTTTAGCCTCATTTCTGGTGCAACTACCTGTTGCTTTCTCTTTCAAGCCACTATTGTTTTCATTGCCGTAGTCACTCCCGTTGTCAATGCCACAAACACCTTCGCATAGCTCTAACAGCTGTAGCTATTGATCCTGCCAAACTCACCGCCACGGCCTGCTGCCGCTACTGGTTGTCCAGAAATATTTACGTGAGCAGATAAGGAAGTTTTCTTTGGCGTGTCGATCTTAATTCCAACGATTTCTGCTTCTTTCTCCACCTTTGTTGTCATTTTGATTGAGATGCATGATTGAATGATAGAGTATGCATGTGTCGTCAATTGAGTAAGGAGAACTACAGGCTGTGCATTTATTTCTATTGGAAGAACAAAATCGGGACTATTAACTCTATAGGGCCCTAGTAAATCTCCGCAAATCAACATGATATTTAGAAGAAAGGATCAAAACTACCTTTGGTTACTTAAGTTCCAGAAGACAACAGGAAACAGAAATGTAATCTTTTCAACAGTCTTCTTGAACAGAGCCTTGATTCCACCAAGTTCAATGAAGATCAAGTAGCAAATGCTGTCATCTCTGAACACAGTTGATCTCCAACTCATCTTCGAATCAAAAAAGAAATCAACAGTCGTAGAGTCGATGGTATATCCAATTTTGTTGTAAGACATCTTCCTCAGGATGCAGTTGACATAAACAACACCGTTTAAAAATGCACTGTTTCTGTCGCTACGTTTTTAATACCTGCCGCAGCCGCCGCATTTCCTGTCACTGTCGTTCTCACTGTTACAGCCTCTGTTGCTGTAAATAGCAATATCACTTCCCCTACCCACAATCAATTAATGTCTGAATTCAAATGACAGTTCGATATTTCTTGCACAACAAGTAACGAGATACGTAAATTTAAATGAGAAACTTACAAAAGTCTCATCTGCCAGCTCTACCTGGCAAAAGTGTAACGTGCTTTGCAAGTGTACACCCTTGTTAGCTATACTTCTTTTTTACCCTTCTATTAACGTCGCGTCGTATATCTAAAATATAATGAATACAGAAACGATACCACTTACAAAATGATTTATCGGCTCCTTAGTTATTACTTACATTTTTGTTGATTAATGTTTTTATTGTTTTCTTTTGTTTCTAATATTCTTTTCTTTTTTTTTTTTGTGCTTCATTTATACCTTTTGTGTTTTTTTTTTTGTTGGTCCTTTGAATTGCTTTTGTTTTGTTTTATATGCAATAAATTTAGCTTAGATATACGAGTATTCAAAAACAAGGTCAACTTTTTCATCAGGTCTAGACTGTGGTTTTGCGTATAATTTGCTGCTGCACAGCATCCTGAGTGGTTTTATTTGTTCTCCTGTCAAAATTAATAACAAATTGGTCAATTTTCAAAGTAGGGAAAATAAGAAATTTATGATTAATTTTAATGAATAAAAGCTTTAATATATTTATGAGAAAGGATGTTCAGTTTTTTTTTTTTAATGGTTAATACAAGGGTGTAATTTATTTTGCATGTAAGGATTTTATTCGAAATTTAAACAAATCAAAAGGTACTTAATTTGCCTGTATTTTCAAAGATAAAAAAATGGTCAGTTTAATATTTATGAAGGTAAGTATAGTATACTCCTTGTATTGTATACCTACATTATGTTTCGTTGTACATAATTTACATTATAGCTTTTTGCTGGATTGGTTCTTGGAAAATTGTTTCTGTATAAATTAAATTAAATTCAAGTTTTTTTTTTATTCGTGCATAGTTGTTGTTTTGTTTTAAAATAATGAATTTAAAAAAATTTAAACCAATATTTTTATTATTCGGCTCTACCAATTATTAAATTTGGTTACGACTTTAATATTTTAGTAAATTTAACCATTTTTTGGAGTTCATTGGAAATATTATGGTTGCTTATTTATAGTCCACGGAAATATTTCGGTAGTACTATGCACAGATTAATTATTTAGAGTCTATTCCATTTTGGTCTATTTTACTGGTTATGTATTGATCGGAGCTAAATTTGCTTTTTGATATGGTAAATTACAAGGACCGCAAATCGACAATTTAGCAGACGTGCATCCTTGTGCACTTTTTACCTTTAAATCTCTTTTGAGCGGGGCAATACCTACCCTCAGTTACTGAGATATTGCTCCGTTACGTATAAAACATTTTATTTTATTTAGGAATTTTCAAACAGGAAAGTATTTTAATAGTTTAAACAAATCCACAATGACATATTATAGATTCAAAAATTTAAAATTTACTTTTCAAAGTAAATTTTATCAAAAAAAGTCAAAACAATTTGTTATAACATATAACAATAACATATAAATTTTAGTCAAAAATAAATTGTTAAAAAAAAAATTGTCGAAAATAAATTTTCGTCCTAATTTCAAAAAGACTATATGTGTTGTGAAATATTTTTACAAAAACACATCGGACTTTCATAGTAAAAAAGAAAAAAAAATTGGAAACGACTAAAAAAGATTGTTTGATAATAGATTTGCGAGAAACCCGTTATCCACACATAAACATCAAATAAAGCGATTGTAATTGGACCATGTTATTGCCAGTCAAAGGAAAAAAAAACTGAAACTCACAACTGTTAAAGTCGAAAACGAAATGAAAACAAGAAAATCACATACGTTTTTCGACTTAAAATGACTTCAAAAACTCATGGTCATAATGTGTGGGGATGATTTCGGGACACCATTAATACTAATTTATTAGGTAGGAGTACGTAGTGGAACCAAGGAAGCTGAAAAAAGCCTGCAACTTTACACTTTTGAGGAACAGTCTGATACTGATTTTTTTTTTAATAATTAGCGCGCCTTAAAGGGAATTTTATATACCCTTTATATGTCAGAGACACAGTACGTACTTTAGGTAAGTAGAAGGGGATTTGAAAGGAAATGTCGTTGTACATTAGTCTCGAATTTCAGTACATCACAATGAAAGAGGAAGACAAAGCGCGGAAGAGTATTCCACATTCGCGTAGTTCGGCTAAAGAACGAATCCCTGTACTTAACAGTACGATCGAAGTTGGATTCAAGAGTAAACTGATGAGCATTCCTGGAAGCGCGAGTATTACGTTTGAAACGTAAAAGGGGAGGAATGCAACTGGCTATTTCATTAGAGCACTTACCGGAAAAGTAACGATAAAAAAATGACAAACTGGAAATGTTACGTCGGTGCTCGAGTGACGTAAATGTATCGATGATTTTCCAGTCTCCGATCATTTTGAAGTCTCGTCTTCGTATACTGTCCAAGAGGTTCAAGTAAGTTGCTGGAGCACCAGCCCAGAGATGGGAGTTATACTCAATAACAATAACATATAAATTTTAGTCAAAAATAAATTGTTAAAAAAAAAATTGTCGAAAATAAATTTTCGTCCTAATTTCAAAAAGACTATATGTGTTGTGAAATATTTTTACAAAAACACATCGGACTTTCATAGTAAAAAAGAAAAAAAAATTGGAAACGACTAAAAAAGATTGTTTGATAATAGATTTGCGAGAAACCCGTTATCCACACATAAACATCAAATAAAGCGATTGTAATTGGGCCATGTTATTGCCAGTCAAAGGAAAAAAAAACTGAAACTCACAACTGTTAAAGTCGAAAACGAAATGAAAACAAGAAAATCACATACGTTTTTCGACTTAAAATGACTTCAAAAACTCATGGTCATAATGTGTGGGGATGATTTCGGGACACCATTAATACTAATTTATTAGGTAGGAGTACGTAGTGGAACCAAGGAAGCTGAAAAAAGCCTGCAACTTTACACTTTTGAGGAACAGTCTGATACTGATTTTTTTTTTTAATAATTAGCGCGCCTTAAAGGGAATTTTATATACCCTTTATATGTCAGAGACACAGTACGTACTTTAGGTAAGTAGAAGGGGATTTGAAAGGAAATGTCGTTGTACATTAGTCTCGAATTTCAGTACATCACAATGAAAGAGGAAGACAAAGCGCGGAAGAGTATTCCACATTCGCGTAGTTCGGCTAAAGAACGAATCCCTGTACTTAACAGTACGATCGAAGTTGGATTCAAGAGTAAACTGATGAGCATTCCTGGAAGCGCGAGTATTACGTTTGAAACGTAAAAGGGGAGGAATGCAACTGGCTATTTCATTAGAGCACTTACCGGAAAAGTAACGATAAAAAAATGACAAACTGGAAATGTTACGTCGGTGCTCGAGTGACGTAAATGTATCGATGATTTTCCAGTCTCCGATCATTTTGAAGTCTCGTCTTCGTATACTGTCCAAGAGGTTCAAGTAAGTTGCTGGAGCACCAGCCCAGAGATGGGAGTTATACTCAAGCTTTGGAGGCATATAACTTTTATAGATAATAGCCAGATCAGAAAGGGAAAAGAATGATACCTAGAATCGCAAGCTGATTAGTTTCTTCGATGCAAGTGCCACTCATAGATAATGGCGGGGGGGGGGGGGTACGTCTCGCTTTAACGATAGAAGGCAGCATTGAGTTTTCAAAGAATTAAATTCTATGCGATTTCTTAATCCCCATTCTACAACGCTGTCTAGGTCAGAATTTAATGTACTTATCATATTTAGCCGTTTGATGTTGTGATGATGTTTTTGCTAAACACTTAAATGCTTGTTCTTATACACTATTCAAATTTCCAACATACCGGAAGAGGTAACAAATTTTTTTTTTAAACTTTTTATTTCAATATTTTTTTACAATACTGATAGAAGCTCCAAGCCTTAATTCAATTACGAAAAAACTACGGCCAAGATAATATTGTAACGAACTTGGGCGTATACGCTTTTTTCTTCAGAAATCAAGCTTACCTCGGCCTACGTCTGCCGTGTAGTTCAGTATCAAAATGTATTTCTTTTTACTCAACGCTTTTAGTACTATCCAACAATCGACAAGGTATTGAATTCCCAAACTATGAGTGCTGCAGTAAATACTTTATCATACACGACCGGTGTACGTACTCCTCTTTATCGGTCCAAACATTTTCCCCAAACCCGATGTCAACTTCATTTTCATTAATTTTAACCCAAGAATTTATTTTTATTTTGTCTGGGTAAGCCTAAGAAAAGGGAAGAAGGACTTAAATCAAATAACGTCAAAGTCAGGAATAAAACTTTTTATTTTGATTCCCCTTTTTTTTAAGAGCTTCTTGAATGACAGTAATTAAAAATGTTTTAATGAGCTTATTTTTTATTTATCCCTTTTCAAAGACACATAAATGGTTATTAAAAGAGTTTTTCGTTTCATTTAAGTTATAAGAAATAAAAAAAAAATCGTACAATGTTTGTACAACAAACAAATAAATTTGATACTTACATACATGCATACATTATGTATAAATTATAAAAAAATTGTTTTTGAATTTCAGGTCTTGCCTGAAGGGGTAACGAATTATAAGAAACATACCAAAGCAAAGTAGGTACCTTTGCTTAATATGTAAGTTCTTGAACATGACATATTATTACCCTTATTTCTGTGGCGTAAAAACATTAGAACTTAAAAAAAATAACTTTTTTTTCGGGTTTGCAACTGCATGGGAAATGGATTTAATCCAAAACAAATTTCTTTAATTTTTCTAAACAGTCAAATTCATCTAAGCCAAATTTTCACTTTTTGGAAAAACTTCAACTTAGAAAAAAATGTATTTGGTTATATTAGATTTTGGTAAATCCTTAAAAAATCGTTAAAATGTTATAGGAAAATTTGATTTAGAAGACGTTTAACTATTTTTTTAATTCTATACCTAGTCATATTATGAACTATTATACTTGTTTTGGGATTTTCGATATTGAGGATTTTGGTTTTTCGGGGTTCTGAATTTACGGAATTCTGGGTTTCTGGATTCACAATTTTAGGATTGCGTCAGTCTCACAAACACAACACTATTGAAAGCACAATGAAAACCATAATTACTTTTAAAAAGAATGTAACCCAAAGTTTTGTGGAAGTTGGTATTTCGGAAAATTTGTTTTTTATTGCCATATTTTTTAAGTGAAAACTTCTTTAGCGGCGTTGTACACTTTTTTTGTAATGGGTAAAAAATGTTAAACTCGTGACAGATCACATGACCCTGACCAAAAAATCGTAAGTCGGATAAAGATTAGGCAGCCGGCGCGGCGTAGGAGAGGAAGTATTGCCCTCTCTCTGTTTCGTTTAGACGGCGCAGGGCGCTTGCGCGGGTATTCGTGTGTGTTTATGTCACAGCGTGCCACGCGCATCCATGGATGGTGACAGCTGATGGCTCGACCGTCTCTGTAGTGGCCACACTGCTGTGTATTCGTAAAATTCGTGCATATAAAGTACAATGGTTCTCATTGAAGAAAATTGGCGTACGTTGCATTATCAAGACTAACTAGCATAGAAGCTCTTGGTATAAATATGAATTTGGTTTTCAAATGATCGCAATCTTAGCACAACAAAATACAAAACTACTATTTGATGCGGTCTTTATTAGACATTTAAATAGGTTCGAATCAAAACCGGTAGTTTCTTACTTCAGCTATCATAAACCCATCGTATCAGTTTTAAAGATTGGTGAAATGATGGATGAAAGTTGTTTTTTCTGGGAGATAAACTTTTTAATGTAATATAAATTGTCGAGTTCGTGTACGATAACTCAATAAATACCTAAATGTTGTATTCTACTGGATAAATGATTATATTTTTATACTGATAATTAAAACAATTCGTGCAAAATTATTCCCTAACCATTCCAAAATATCAAAAATGCACACCGTTAATATTCAAGATTTTACTTCTGCCGGCACTCCCGGAGTGCAACAAGTCTTTTTCTTATTTTTGAGGGTGAAGATTTTTAACTTTATTTCTTACTTTATATTCTGACAATTTTTTTTGAAAATTTTTGACAGTGAAATTTTTTTGACAAATTTTTCTTTTATAATTTAACTAACTATAATGACGGACTAATTTCAATTTTCGGGGTTAAAAAAAAAGATTCCACTTAGTTTGTTTCTTCAAAACATTTTTTTTTGACAGAATTTTTTCACCAATATTAATTTAGACATTTTTTTACAACTTCAATTTTTACTATAGTGATTCAAAAAAGTGTCCACTTGGTTGTTCCCTGACAATTTTTTCCCTCTAATTTTATTTTAAAGATACTTTTAGGAATCTCTTAAACAATTTTTTAAGTGTCAATTATTTTAGGCACATACGATGTATTTATTAGAACCCCCCGGCAAAAAAATTGCCACAATTTTACTGACAAAATAAATTTAAAACGAAAGGGGATCTCATTCTCGTATGTAAGACATAAGATGTCGACTTCGTTTGGCCTCATCCGTATGTAACATGCTGTAAATTATCAAATTAAAATACATTAACAGGTACAAAGAACAATAACAAACTTGTGTTTATAGAGATACATTTGAATATATTTAACTTTATTATTATCAACATTTTCTAGGATTTGAAACAGCACTAACCCTTCCACAATAAACGGCCCCAAAACAATAAACCATGTTGAATTCCTTATTTATATAATTTGTAAGACTTTTGTCTCCTTTGAATTAATTATTTCAATTCATTCAATGAAACGCGCCATCACATGAAACCGATTAGAATGAAAATATTAAGATCAATAGAGCGGTACTAATAGTTTATTTATGATCATTTCTCTGGTATCTCAATAACTCCACTGCGTTATTGCGCCATGAATTAAAAGTAACCCATTTTATTGACTAAAGTTCCAGAATACTAAGCAAAAGTACCTCCAACGTTTATATATTATATGAATGAACCCTATTGGCCAAGGCCATATCAGACCTATTGCCTATATGTGTATAATTCTATACCTACGGTTCTTTTTTTATGTTCATCGACCTTTTTGCACACTGCAGCACTTAAGCCCATAACAATGTTGAAAATTGTTTCCCATATCTTTTTAACACATCGAGGGAGAAACTATTGGTTTTTATAGTTTTCCGCTTTAATACCTACGTTGTGGTACCCATTTTTGTTTGGCTGTTGTTGTGCCTTATTTTGAAATGGATTATACGATTGCTTCCAACTCGAGCAGCCATTTTATGCGGTCAAAAAAGGAAGGAATGGCTGATGGTTGTGGGCAAGTGTGTTTTATGTAGCGCGACGAAGCCCAGAATCAGGATAATTCCAGGATTTGAAGCTTTTCTTGTAGAATGTAGATAGCAACAATAGAAATTGGCAATTAAATTGCTATCCACTTTTTATTGAACCAAAAATTTGCGGTTCTAACTCCTCCGGTGTATAAGTGTGCCTGTGCAACCATCCGTTGGACACGTTGGGGCTGATTTGGAAAATTGATAAAATTGTTAAGTTGTAATAAAGCTGTTTGGTTATAAAATTAATAGGATTTTGGTATGAGGAACATGAAAGAAACACAGGTGGAAATCGAGGTAACCAACCTGAACCCGCATGTATGACATTGGTTGCAATTAAATCAATCTTTTGCTTTCGACCTTAACAATAATTGTAATTGAATTTAGGATATACATAGGATCAACAATGAATATGTTTGTTCAATTTCTTCAAACTTGTTCGATGTCTTATCAAAATTTAAACACAAAAATAATTTTGTCTGGCGTCGTTATCTATCAATTTGGTAAAAACCAAATATCTACGATTAACATTCCAACTAACCAAGCAATCCGTGACTCTGGCACGGCAACAAGAGGGACCATCGTCAACAGGTCCATCCAGATACTGGCTTATGCAGACGACATCGACATCATCGGAAGAACCGAACAAAGTTAACAAGATTCTTTCATCCAGATCGAGCAGGCGGCACAAAATCTGGGGCTGCTATTTAGTGACGGTAAAACAAAGTACATGGTGACGTCGAATGCGAGAGGAACAGTTGGTCAAACAGTATAGCAGTAGGTCAATAGTAGCAGCCGATAACAATATAGAATAAGAAATACGCGGGTGACTGCTCAAATCTAACAGAGAATACCTAATAGTAGTCTGTCAAAGCTCTTCAAATCCAGAAATCTCACCATATCTTCAAAACTGCTGCTGTGCAGGACCATGCCAGTATTCACGTATGGATCGGAGACTTGGGTGCTTAGAGTGCTTCGAGAGAAAAGCCTTAAGGAGAATTTTTGGCCCCATATGTGAGGAAGGAGGAAGGTGGAGAGACTTGTTGAAAGAGTCCAAGACCGGACCCCCGTTGTCGAACCGATGATGATGATGATGAAGGTTACACTATTCCAATTGCCACTATAGTTATTATTGCTCGGAACTTTATGTTCCTGGTGAATAACAACCGCACTTTGATACTATTCTTACTTTGTGGTTTTTGAAAACTTTTATACCTTTTACTGGTTTTTATGAAAAAAAAAACCTACTCTAAGAGTTCTAAACTTTTTCAAAATGTTTAATTAATTCTAAATTTCACGTTTCATGCTCTGAAAATGTTTCTACTGTGAAAAAAAAACCACATGAAGGAACTTTTAATAAATTCCCCCCGATTATTATCTACCCATTACCATTTTCAGATAATTACCAGCTTGAAAAAGTACCTATCTCACCATCAGAGTGTGATGGTAAAAATAAATTGCAATAAAATAATAGTGCTACTTAACGCTGCAGAAAGCTCCAAAAGAATGACAGCACAGTTTTCAAGAAAACCCGCACTCTTTCATCTCTCTCTTTCGCCTGATGCACGGGTGTGTATTTAGACCCCCCCCCCCCCCCTTCAAGTCAGACGAAGCAATTTCCGGTGCAAAACTTGAAAAAGAAACTTTTGCACAGTGAGTTTTATTTTACCCCCAGGGTAAAGCATGAATTACTTTAAAACATATCCGGCAGTTGCATGTGATGCTTCTTATTTTATTTGTTATGTAAGCATTTATGTATGTATGTGTGTGCTGTGGGGCCGGGAAGGGGGAAGGGTGAAACGTATGGACGGGGTTAGGTGGTTTTTAGGTTTTGTAAGCTGTTGCAACATGTTCTCAGACACACACAAATATGTGAGGGCAGGATTGCATAAAAGAGAGACGTCGAAAGTTGCAATCACCTCCTGGGGCATTTTAAGAAGAGCAATTTCTTGGCAACTTTATGCTTTAATTTTCTTTAAGGAACCACTTTTTGTTTGGTAGAATGAAATTTCCGGCTCTTTCTTTTGAGAGTTGATGGAGAAAAATTCGTGACGAGATTTGAGAAAAGAATATGAATAGGTAAGTACCTAGGTTAGGTATAGTAAACGACCGACGACAACGTACGAGTGGGTGGTGGGTATACCTAACCTACATTACGTCTATCACTCATATTATATTCTAGTTTTTATTAACCTAAATGGTTTCGAGAAAAGTCATCAAGTTTCTACAAAGCCTTTATTTCCTTATTATTTTTTTATTGGCTAAAAAAGAAGAATTTAGTATTTTCAGAATGACTATACAAAGGGGTTGTTTGGGGGACGATCGGGAAAATCCAGGACATTTTTTATCGTACGTTTAATAAGCCCTACAGAATGAAGTTTTTAATATGCGTTAGGCATTTATAAAATTTCCTATCAAAAGGAAAACATTAAAGAAGCTCTTATTACCTTTATAGAGTTTCTATAAGAACACTAACAGATCTTTTTATGAAGTTGAAGTATTAATAGCTTCAGAAATGCTTTTTTTAAGAAACTTTACAGAAGATGAAAGTTTAAAAAAAATTATCTGTTTCTTTCAATTTCAAGGAGGTGATTTCAATTGTGTTTATCACCTTTTTTAACCTTTAATCATATTATGTAATAAGTGTATATGTAATGTATTTTAAATTCTGCAGTGGAACGCTCTCAAGCAGACAAGCGGACCTAGAAGTACTTGGCGAAGCACGGTCGAGCAAGAATGAGCATAACTTGAGAAGAGTTGGAGAGAATTGAAATACATCTCCAGTAACCGCACAATTAATGTTCACCATTATTTGACTTTTACTAATAGGTACATATGTATTTTGTTTTGAAATTAATAAAAATAAAAGGGGTCATCTCTGTTTTACCTGACTATAATTTTAAAGCGTCCAATACGCTAGTTTTTTAAACTTTGGAAGAAGGCCTCTCTTAAGCTATCTGTCAAAGCATAAGCTTCATTAAAGTTTGTACTGAAGCCAGTCCTATAAAGGTCTTATAATAACATTTTTGTGAACAACAACAACAACTTAAAGTGAAGGGGCAATTCTTCCGAAACTCTCCCCCATTGATACCTACTACGATCTGTAGTCTATCGAAGTAAGGAATAGAGAAAAAATGGAGGCAGAACAAGATATCATACTTTAAGGCGCTTATAAAAATGCTGTGACTCCAAATGCATATGATGCACAAGTACCACATCTCGACACTTGGTTCAGTGGTCTAAAATTGTGTAGTGCGTAAGTGCCCATGACTACTAAGACTGAGCAAATCTTCAAATAAAATTGGATTAAAGCTCAGCACCACTATAGGAGTCTGATGATACCCTGGCAAGCATGAAATAGCTATAACTCCGGCCAAAATAAAAATATAAACGAATTAGTTCGTAAAAAAACCCGTTGGTGGTAGTACCCTTAAGTTGTTGTTGTTGCTCACAAAAATTCAATGAAATTGACGGAATAAAGAATGGTCAAGTCTAATAAAACTGACATTCTATGTACAAATAGTACAATAAAATAAAAAAAAGGTCTTTTAATAATTTTAAGTTCCCACAAATAAAAATTTCTAGGCTTAAAGAAGTTGAAATGTTAACTAGGAAAGATTTTGTATTGTCTACACCTAGAAGTGACTGATCAATTTTTATGAAAGCGATTCAAAAGCAAGACCACACAATTTTCAATGTTATCAAACAAATTTGTATGTAAGAGCTTTAAACTTGTAGCCTTTTCAAAACAGCATACAACTAATTTTTCTAGGAGAGATGATTGCAAGTCACAAGTGATTTGGTGAAAATCCCAAAATAACGGTTTTTCTCACTACATTTTGTCTTTCAGATTTTTCTTTCTAATAATAGGACGCTATGATAGCCATGTTATAAGAATCGATGCCAAAGGAATACACAAATTTTTTATGTAACATCTTACATTTTTTACTGACTTCCGAAATCGATTTTTAAACTATTCAGATTCAGATAACACTTAATTTTCTCATATAAAACATATCATATAACTAAAACTAAAATGACTATACTTATTGGGTCAAGTCGATCGAGCATCCTGTTATAGGATGTTTAACATAAAACTTAAATTCCTGTTCGAAGAAGAAGAAAAAAAAAAGCAGAAGGAAAAAACGCCTCATCGAACAAATTAACTAACAAAAACTGCCATCGACAAAAGAAATCACCAGTTCATTAGGTTGTTTTTTTTTCAATTTTTTTTTTTTGAAAAAAAAAGTCTTATCATCTGTTATGGAGAAGGACCAGGACCAGGACCAGGCCAAGAGGAAATGTTCCAATAAAAGGCGAACCAAAAGCGATAAGACTTCCAAAACGAGGACCATGAGCAGAGCACGAGCAGCGTGAGAATGTGCAAGACAAAAATATGTTATGTCTGTTCTTCTCCATGTCCATGTCCAAGTCCATGGCTACTTGTACTTCACACGGACAAAAAGGGGCGAAAAGCAAATAGCCGCACTACCGGTCCACCCGCACCCAGTTCAGCAGTCCCTATATCACATCAGTGCTACCATAATGGCCGCACTACCACAAACCGCAATAGAATTGCTTAGGAGGAAAATTAATGGTGCGGAAGGTTTTTCCAAACTAACATTTTCTTATTTTCAGTTTAAGGATTTCTTTGAGGCATCCCAGAATTGCTAGTATATGTATATGTACCTCTAGACCTACTCATATAAGGAAGGAGCAAAGAGCGATGGTGCCTTTTTATTGGCCTGCTGGGAAACTGATACGGATATATATACAATATAACTATATACTTCCATCACCTAAATGCCCGGGTGCTTTAAAGATATTATTAAAGTTTCCAAGTGTGTAATAGTGGTTTATCACCTACAAATTGTAGGATCCATTAAGCTTGCTTGTTGTGATTCGAGCATTGGGTGTTTGGATCTGTGGTTTATTTCCAGAAGTAATGGCGTAGTCAGTTGAGAAAAGGATTATTGATTTGTGCATTGAGTGTCACTTGAGAGGTTAGAAAAGGAAGTGAATTCGATTGACTCAAACGAGAACGTATAATGTATCACGTTCTTTAAAATGGCACGATTTGCTGAGGATACGTTATACCTACTTAGTTGTAACATTATTTAACATTGAATTATTTTAAAAGGGAAGGCTTTGGGATCAAATACGATGGTGAGTGATGTTAAAAGAATTTTCTTTTTTTTTTGAAAATTAAGCGTGCGATTCTAACGTAGGTAGATACATAAATTCAATAATATTTTTAAGAGCAAAGTAAAATAATTGGAACATCTCTTCTCATGTCATTGCAAATTTCAAAATTTTCTTAAGTTGACATAACAACTTTTTTCGGTCTGGACCTTGGAAAACTGGAAGAAAAAGATATGAGTTGAGTTTTCAGTCTCAAAACGCTGGCACTGTGTGGTTACGTTCGCTGAATAGTAAAAGGTTTCTTCTCCCCCCCCCCATTTTGATACATTGTTTTTGTTATTAATTTATTTCAACTCCTGTACATCAGAGAGAAAAAAAGTTTCAGTTTATAGTTTTGAAAAATTAATATCTCTAGTCTGACTCTCCGTATCTCATCCCCAAAGAAAAAGAAGGCTACATACTTCAAAACATGAAAAAACAGTTGTTGGGAACTTTTGGACCTATTTTTTTAATTTTAAACACAAAGAACATGATAAGTTCGACATTTCAAGCTGAATCCTCTCTGCTTGCTTGGGAAATCAGCTTAGGAGAATGAATATCTTAGATCTAAAAAATTACATTTCAATTTGATTGATTTGATAAATTTTTCTTATTTCGAAACATGAAAAAACAAATGTCTGAAAACTATGTGGCCCTACTTGTATCGAATGATCCACATAAACTCATATTATTACACATTGTATTTATATAAATAAATATATATATAAGAAATAACTATGTATGTAAATAAAGTAAGGTAGTCTGAGTTGCCTACGTGCACTCAGTCACCGTACAGAAAAAGTGTTCAGTTCTTCAGTACTCTCAACCGTACAGGATCATTCGAGTGATAAATTTCAATAAAAGATACAAATAGTCGGGTTTTTAATCATTTCCCGACTCTAAACAAACACCGTGTTTTATTATAAAATCCTATGGAATTACAGGTCCGCATATTATACACCACTATCCCTTTGATAATTAATTGACAGTCGGATCCAAGGCATCAAATGTTCAAAACTTTAACATGGATATTCGTAAGGGGAATACGCCCATTTAGTTTTTTATGTTATATAGACTTAGAGAAACAACAAAATGCAAGGTCCAGTGTTTTACCTCCGAATTTCCGAATGTTATCAGATTTTTGAATTACATATATCAATTACCACTTGAAAACAAAATATACCGTTTTTGATTAATTTTTTCAACAAAATTTTTAATGATTCCTGAAAGTCGTTTTTTGTACTTGCTGATAATTCTCAGTTCAAAAAAGACCACAACGCTAAGATAAAAAGTAGATTCACTCAAAACACAAAAGTTTTAAAAAAAGAAAAAAATTAATATTTTTGTAAATTAACAAAAAAAAGAGGCTGTGTGCGACCCACACTGATAACTTCCCATTTGTGATCTTGAAAACTTTATATTTAGTTTTTTTTTTTCAAATAACCAAATTTTCTGCGAAACAAACTTTAGCTGTTAAATTGCAAACAATCATTATATTAAGATTGAAAAGCATTTTAATTATTTAAAGAGATTTACGAAATGCACATAATATTATAGTAGAGATTGTTGATGTATAAGTTGTTTCCACTTGACCCAGGAGGTAAACTTCCACGCGTTTTTTTTAACGAATGTGGAATTTTCTTAGTTCTGTTTAAATTTTTGTTTAAAATGTCAGTTAAGTATATGTCAAATACATATATACCCGCTGTAAAAAATTTTATTATGTATAAAATTAAATACCTAATAGCAAAGTCAATATCATTTCTCGTTCTCAAGATATTCGAGTCGAAAAACCAATTTTACCACTTTTTAGTTTATTTTTTTTATATTTTTGTCAAAAACTGTCAATTAGATATTTGTCAAAATTTAACTTTTCAAAAAAATTGTACTATGTATAAAATAAAATATTTAAGAAGGCACAATCGTTGTTCGTTCTCAAGATATTCGAGCTGAAATACAATTGTAACTACTTTTCTTTAGAATTTTTAACAGTTTTTGATTTTTTGTTAAAAAACTGCCAATTCAATATTTGTCAAAATTTTATCAGTTGCTAACAATTATGTTATGTAGAAAATAAAACAAACAAGAAGTCAATATCGTTACCCGTTTTTGAGAAATTCGAGTCGAAAGACAATTTATACCAATTTTTGGTAGAATTTTTTGTAGTTTTTAATTTTTGTAAAAAAACTGTCCATTGAATTGTTTTGAAATTTTCACCAGTAGCCAAAAACAATATTTTTCGTAAAATAAAATTATGTTTAAGTTAATATCTTTTTTCCATCTAAGGATATTCGATTTTTTCCAAATTCATATCAAATTTTGTATGACGTCATAATGTGTCGAATAAAATGTATTTCAAGTCAATGCCATTATTTGTTCGTGAGATATTTGATCCCAACCAAAATTTTTTTTTTTAAACTGCTATAGTAAAAAAACAACTGATTGAATATTAATAAACGCCCTTTCAGCTTCTTTCGAAGTTATTATCTATAAAACAAACGAAAAATGGTACCAGAACGTACGGACGTACGGACGTACGAACGTACGAACGTACGTACACACGCACACACAGACATCTCTCTAAAAATGATTGATATAGGCTCTAGGGACCTTGAAACGTCGAGAAATGTCAAAAATTTCAATTTGACAAATCGGACCGATTACAATAACTCCCTATGGGAAGTGAAAAATATAATCTATCGAAAAGAAAACTTCTTATTTATTTATTTTTTCAAACCATTACATCTCAAAGAACCAACCTGATAGAAAACTGGAATTTAGCTGAAAGAAAAGGCGCAAGGTCAAAAGTCCTCACAAAATTGGTTTTTAAATTTAGAATACCTAAGATATTTTTCTAAAACTCGTAATTTTCTTAAATTCCTTTTATAAATTTGGGGTACGTTTTTCTCAACTAAAAATTAAAATCGTGACTCAGGGAGAACATACGATATTTCAAAACATAGTACAAAATCAGGTCTGCATGTTAAATAAAGTTTTAGTGTTGCCACTTTTCTATCAAAATTTTTCTAGGGGATTCGTTCCATTTAAGGGGATTCGCAGGAAAAGTCAACCGCGTGACTTAAAACAGACAAACGATATATTGAAATATGGGCCAAGGCATAGGTTTCTGTATTAAAATACTTTCCAGTGTTGCCACTTTTCTGTATACTCGTTTGCACAATGCATTACAATCAAAAATTTATTTTCGCTGCACATCAACTGGCCACCACCGTGGTAAAGTGCGCGGATATACAACAAGATATACTTGAAGATTAATGGCCAAACGCCAGTTGTTTTTTACTTACCGACTTAATGTCTTAATTTTATTTTCAATATTCTAAACTGGTCACATGAACGTGTAAAACAATATGAAATAACCCACGTATACAATAAGGAATTACTTTTAAAATTTGTTTTATCAAACAAAAACTTTCATTTTTTTTTTTTTGCTCAAGTAGCAAAAATATATATCAGCTCACCCCAAAATGACATGATGATGGCATTTATTGGAAATGAAAAACGAACAAGAATTGATAAGATAACATAGACATGAAAAGTTTTTAACAAGAAAACTTTTGAGACTTGTGATGGACTTCAAGTAGCAATGTAATCGTTTTCTTTCTTTTCTTTTTTTTCTTTTCTATTTTTTTTTCGAAATTCTGTTATTTTCTTAGTTGAGTCACATAGAGCACAATTTGAGTGTATCTTCTAAAAACTTGTGCAATTCCAATTACATTCTTAATTATTAAGATGAATTGGAATTTACTGATTGTTTGTGATTTTGCGTCTGCAATTAGAATTTGTTTTATTGTATGGGAATAGGAGATTGTTGGGATGTCGGAATGTCATCCTTTTTTTTTTATTTTCTTAGAAACATCTGAAAAAATACCTCTTTTCCATTTCCATGGGACTGGTTCATCGCGTCTAGAAACTAGGAAGGTCTGGGCTGTGCGTAATGAAATAATTTAAAACTTCTAGAAAGATTTTTTTTCGAAGAACATGTAGTTGAATAATTTGCTATTAATTTGTCCTTAAATAGTTGTGATAAATTAGATTTTGTCTTTCTGCTTTTTTTTTTTATTTTTTTGTGAATGGTTTTTAAAAACCGTATGCGCCTTAGGACAATTTCAATTTTGTCGATCTATGTTTCATAATGTTTTTTTGGCCTTGATAGAAGCAATTCAATAACACTCGCGAAATTAACCCCGGGTCTAAATACCGATTCCAAAAGGCAGTTTTTCTTTCTTTTTTGTGGTAGGTTTTATGACCACTTTGTGTCAAGTCAGGAAAGAACACTTGAATAGAAAAGTAGATGACGTCAACTTCCATAAGGACGATTGGGGTGATAACTGATAAGTGTCTTATAAATGGACTCTTTAGTTGCAATCTTGCAATTGCTATTCCTAAGAAGCAGTGATTGGTGAGAGCTATTTTACGTTTGATTTCAGTGCTTGTGTCTCAGTCTGAATTAATGGCGACGCACAATGACAGACAATGTATCGGTGATATCTATTTTTGACCCTGATGGAGGAGCATTCGTTTTGCATCGGCATCCCGCAAAAAGGTACAAGTTTGGCAACCTTGTCTCAAAAGATGTTGCCATCAGCGAACTTTAAGTCGATAAAAAATTTGTAGGAGGCCGAATTCAAGTTTCTGATTTTTTTTTTGAAGGAACTACTGTAATGTGAATTTTTGATCTACAGTAAATTTTCCTTGCCTAATGCCACACTGATATGGAGCTGACGAAAGGATTCAGATATCCAAATAATATGGCAAACAAGATCTTATAAGCTATGCCAAGGAGACTGAAAACTCTGTAGTTGGCTTAGTTCAGAGAGTTTCCGTTCTTGTGGACCGGGAAAACAATACTGAGGTTCTATCCTTTCATCGGACATGGTGCATACTCCCAACGAAAATATCGCTTGCTATTTTCAGCAGTTCGAAAGTGAGTCTCCAGAAACTTTATTTCACTCAAGTTTAGAAGTAGCTATTTCACATTATTGGTCTAGGTTACTTAAGTCGTATTGTATTATTTCTCTTGCAGTAAAATTCCTCGCCATTACATTATGAAGTAAACTTCCCAAATCCCTTGCATTGACAGTGGTTCCTAACACCATGTTCCCTTGATCCTCTCTGCATGCTCCAGCTTGGATTTGTAATGTTGTTCTTACCCTTTGATAAGAATTGTTAACATCTTCATCTTTCTAATTCATCCCTTTCCCTATCCCTATCCCTCGATCACGCGCTTTTTATGCTTCTTCATTTTCGTTCTGAGAAGCCAATGTTCAGCAATCCTCTCGCTCGCTTTTTGTTCAAAGCCATTTTCTACACAAATTGTTAAGCAAGTAGCAGCATGTGCTTGCTGAAACATACATATCTTCAAAACGAAAATAGTGAAGGGCACTTCAATATCGTTGACTCCGATCACAATAAAGTGCATGCCCGAGCGGTTTGGTAAACTTAGACTACCTTCATCTGATACTTTCTCAATCTTTGTCCCACTAAAAGACTTACATACTCATATAGATGATTGGTATTTTCATCATAAGCTCAAAATACAAAATAGACTTGATCTATGGGCCAGAATTAATTTGACCACCATGAATACCAAATCCTTCTACCAAAGATTCCTCCATAAAAATTTCTTTGCCTCATTAAAGTCATCTTCTCCTCCATATTACTAAAGCAATTAAAGTCTCACAATAGTCATAATTATAAGCAGTCAAAGAAATTTCAGCCTTCGATTACTCACGCTGTGTTAGACCTTCGAATTGGTGTTTCCAAAACAATTTCCCATCTGAAGTAATCTCATCAAGAAAATTAAGGCATCGATGCCTCGCCCCTCCTCCCCCCGGATACTACTTGCACGTCGAACATTTCCAATATAGCTGGCATCAATGTATACACACTGTACTGGCCCTGTTTAACCAAGTGTGTCAATTGCAAGTCATTAACATCTTCATCTGAGCTTTATACATACATACATATATGCAATGCATTGTAGCAGGTATGTATGCCGCATAGTTCTGCCACAAATTTCATATCCTTCGACATCACGAGGCGCATCAGGACGAGCGACGGACGAGGAAGCAAACACATAATATGTGCAAGTGCATCCACATTTCAAAATACTACCTCCCTACATATATATCGAAATCTGTGATGTGAGTTTGGGCATATACTCGTATCAAGCTTCAGCAAGTAGGTATAGCAGAACATCGAAGTATCGACATTCGCACATCATCTCTGTCGGCAATAAATTGAATTTTTCATTCCAATGAGTTGGCAGCAACAGGACAAAAAGATGTTTTGTATCTATATGTTGTTCGGCCGTGGTTTTCGAAGTCGATGTTTGCATCTGCATATAGTATCTTCTGTATAGAGCGTGAACACGAGAGTTCCATAGTAATTGTACTTTCTACCTATCAATAAATATAAAATATAGGTATACACCATCATCACACATTGGCTTTCCCTTGCAACGGCAATTGAATCCTTTCTCGATGGCCCGAAATCGATGAAAGATTCAATTGGGAACCACTTGCCTCATGGATGCACAATTATGCACTGGCAGTGGATGCGGAGATGCAATGGAGTTGGGGATATTAATGTCGCTCGACTTGTGCACATGGCACTGTTTCGAATATGTATATCTCTATAATACACAGTCTTGAATCTCAGATCGGAAAACAGATGACGATAGGCCTTCGTCGCATCGCTTTTCTCATTCAATTAAATCCTTAATAAATCTGAAATTGAATTTGCATGCTCCAAAATTGATTCACAATATTTTTTCGCCACCACACATTCATGGCAATCTGTTTTTTTGTTTTTTTGTTTCGTGTTTTTATATTTGTTCCTTGCTACTTAAAAAATTGACGAAAACAAAATAAATACATTATTGGACAATGGTAAACTGAACTTTGCGAAGCGTGAAGTAAGCGCCGCCTTTTTAGGGACAAAAAGTTGTCCTGTAATGTACTGACATGTGCTGTCAATGTTTTATAAATTTGAATTTTTTTCCAATTTTCCCCAAAAACTAACTTGTACTGCTTTGTGCTCACTTTCTAAGAGATCAGAATCACCTCTGAGGTACAATTGTATCCTGGGCTTTTTTTTATTGTTAAAGGAATTCGGGGATAATTTTTTTTTAGAAATTTTTGTCTCATTCCAAGAATGAAAATTTTTTAGATAACTTGAATAAATACAAAATAGAAAAATTTTAAGATTTTTTTTAAATGCAGTGGCAGTACTAATAGAGCACAGAATAATAGCACAAGCTAGTTTATTTTGAAAAATCGCAAAAAAATATGTAGACAAACGAAAAATGAAGAAGAAAACTAGAGTTTTTCAAAAATTAGAATTTTGAAAAAAAATTATTCGCAAAAAGAAATATACGACTGGGTCGCACGTACTTCCTCCTATGTGCGATGAAAGCTGTTGGTGAAGTAGATATTGCGTCAAGCTTTTAGGTTAGTTTGAAAGAAAAGACGAAATAAAGTAGCTCTTAAGAAAAAGGTATAAGATCGCATATCTTCGTATTTCAGAAAAAATTATTCACTCTTTTTATTATTTACAAAAAAAAAGAATAAAAATTGGTATGCCAATTGAGTGCATTAATTTAAACATAAAGATCAAAATTTTAATTAGGAAAAATTGAAATGTTTATGAAAAAATATTGAAACTGTTTCAAATGAGAAAATCAAAAATTAAATTAACTAGCTACTCTATGAGAGTTACTGCCTGAGTTAATGTTTTAATGTAAAAAAATTCTTTGGTGTTCTTTGAAGGCTTCTGCGAGAGATTTAACATTTGTTTTATTGGTTATGTTTCACGTTTATGTATATGGTAAGTAGCGTTAGTTTTTAATCTAAAATGCATTTTGTAGAAATAATTAAAACAGTGCTAGAAAACGGTAAGGTGTCAAATATAAAAAAAAAAATATTTTTTTTCAAAATTCCAAAAAAAAATATAATTTTTGAAGATTTTTGTTCTGAACAATATTTATAATTTTCAGATTACACATAATTTTTCACAACTTCTTCATTTGAGATTAAAATTGAAATATTGCTCTTCAATAAAAAACAGTTGAAGGTTGTTTTGAGGAAAGCAACACAGAGCACAATATTTTTCGAATAGCGACATTTTCAATATTTTTTATTTTACACATCTTTTAAGCGATCCGATCAGTCAGAGAAAAAAAGTATCGAAACCTTTTTCCGTTTTGCGAGTTTTGCATAGAATAGGTACAGTTTTTTTTGTAAAATGGTGAAAACCCAATTTGGGCGAAGATGTTTTATTTTTTTATTTTTATTTTCCTTAACAAACTTCAGTCTTCTTGGAAGCTAGGTATATGTCAACATTAACATTAAGTGCAGAGATTTTATTTTATTTATGTGCAAGGTATTAAGGGGATGAAACAATAAATATTAAATAATAACCCTTAAAAGGATCGCATCCTTTATTTATATTTTTATCTTAAAAAAAATTATAATTTCAAAACAATTTAATTTCTATTAAACTTAAAAATTGTAAAATAAATAATTACTATTCCGCTGTTCATATTTTTTTTGTTCATATTACTTCATGATGAAAATCTTGTTAAACTTTTTCATTTCAAGTTCGAAAAGTTTATCCCTTACCAAACTAATTGGAGAACCCGATGCTAAAATGAAAACAAGCAATGAAAACCAAAAATATCTTCACGAAAACTATCGAACTTCTATGTAACTTCATCTAATTCTGTATCTAGGTAAGGAATATATATATATGTTGTATGAACAACCAAACCAAAACCACTAACAAATGTAAGAACCCGCAATTCAAAGAACAAATTCAATATAGGTAGGTACCTTTGTAAAATAAAACAAGAGAGCTCTTAAAGTTCGAAACACTTCAACCCCACCAGAAAATAATCTAATTAGTAAAATTTCCAATTCAAATTACCAACCCATTATATAGTTCGATGATGGTTGTACTTGTACTTCTTGTACACTCCAAAATGGTTATCGTAACAATTTTTTTTAATTTTTAAATTGGCCTTGTACTAACACAGATACCCATATAGATTTGCCACTATACAATATTGTATGCATTGGTGCTGGTAATGGTAATGGCTATATAGATGGTAGAGAGCGATGGCGAAGAGAAACAGAGGAGTTTAGGAGTCGTTTTCATTACTTTGGCTTTTTATGCAAATGAAGTTAAGAGTAAATCGATTTCGAAGTTAGTTTTGTGTGCAAATGTTCCAGGACGAACATTTAAATTAGTTCTTTCTGTGTATGACAGTTTAGCGAGGTTATTTTTTTTTTCTTCTTCTTCTTTTTTATATTCAGAAGCGGACGTATTTTAAATAGCTCTTTCAAAAAGTTTTAATTATCTGGGAACTAGGAACTAGAAACCTTTTCAAAAAGTGGAAGAAAATTATAGAATTTGATTGAAATTGTTGAAGCAATGTTAAATTCAAGGAAAGACTCAAAACTACAACAGTTCCGGACATTTGGTGTACGTATCAACCGAAACCTATTATAAATTTTCTATAAATTAAATAGACAGCATAATTTCAATTATACTGACCTAAATAGGCTTAAATAGCTTTTTATGATAGGTTACGGAAAAGACCTTAAAATACAAGATTCATTCTGTTAGAAAAAAAATTCATAACGCGATACAGGATGGGCATCTTTATCACCTTTAAATATTAGAAAAATATGTTTTTCATGAATTAGTGTAATTTTAAGGGATGGTCATTTTCGATTATAGGGTTTGTCAGGATACTCAGTTTTCCAAAATCAAAAAAAAAGAATTTTTTCTGATTAGTTAAAGCAATTCTAAAGGGTGGTCTTTTAGATAATTATATTTTGAACTATGAGCATCTTTCAAAAAATAAAAAAATAATAGAATATACTATTACAAAAATATTAGGTAGGTATGTACATATTTATCTATTTTTATTTCAAAATTCAAAGTAAAATTTTTCTTGCTGTTGTCACAAAATACTAAATTGTTGTTCAATGATATACTAAAGGATACCTATAGAAATCAAAAACAAAAAATTAAAAAATATGATTTTTCGAGAGCGGTGTTTTAGCAAAAAATTGGAAAAATCGGATATTTTAGGGGCCATGTTAACACAGCTCTTAAATTTACTGGGCCATCTTAGTTCTATGTGACCCAACGATGGGATACAGAGTACCAAAATCATTTTTAATGATGATAAGGTTGCCAAAGCAATTATCTACGTTTTTTTAATGTTAACACCTTAAGAAATGTATGAGGAACTTTAAGTCATTGATTTAATTTATAAATATGCAAGCATTTAGAGCTTACAAAAATTCAATTCCCTCTCTACGGGAACACTTAATACCCTTAACCCATTTCCGACTAGAGTTGCAAAAACACAACCAGGAATTTAACGAATGATTTACATTTGTGAATTACATTATTAAATAACCTGCAAAAAAAGAAATTTTAAAAAAGTGGCATTTTTGAAATTTTGAAAGTGTCATCAAAATTGTAATTTTTATAAAAACTGTTCTTACATACAGTTGATAAATGTTCTACAATATTCTTAAATAATTTTGGGTGGCGCTCACTGACCTACTAGAATAGGATATTTGACAAAATTAACGAACATTAAGAAAAAAAATAATAAATGTTAAAAAAAAACAATAAGATTCCCATATTGAGCTAATTTTCTATGAAATCTATTAAAAATCAACAAAACAAATAGTATTTCCAAATATTTCTATAGAATTGATTTATTGTACAAAATTTAATTGAAATTTTATAAGATCTTCGACCCAATATACATAATATGAACAATACGAAAAGAAAAATGCAAACTTCCCATGCAACAAGAAATGTGTTTCTTCTTTTTAACTTGATTAACTTTTTAATTTCCGAAAAAAATTGAAGGTTCGCAGGTTCGATACTTAGGGAAAAAAATGGCACTTGGAAAAAATATGATAAAAGTAAATGTTAAACAACTGCATGCAGCCATTTTTATTTATTTAATAAGATTTTCGACTCCATCTAAATACGACCTTCTTCTATGAAAGAAAACTATAATGAAATTTTACAGTTTTTCTCCTATTTTATGTGGTTCTTTTTTCTCTGTGTACTTAATTTTTATATCTAAAAAAAAAACGAAGTCATTCATACCCTGAATTATCTAAACCACACATTCCTAATTCCCTTGTAAAGAAATCGATCAGTTTTTTGGATCGAAAGTTTGTTTTTTAAAAACTATAAGTTTATTTTTTAAAGTGTTGTCAATCTCTAAAGTTTTTATCTCCCCAATTGACTTGTTATTGTGCCAAAATCCTTCCAACATTTCCCGCTTTGTAATAATTAATTTTTTTTTGTCAAAATGAGCTCTTTTCATGCACGAAAACACCAACAAAATAATTAAGCTTGGAAATTAAAACCTCAAGCTCAGGTAATAGTTATAAGTAGGTACCTAACTTACCCATCTCATTGTTCTAATTATTTTCTTTTGTTTATCACATACGAGTATGTATGTCTACATGTAGGTAAGGTACTCCTACCTATCTGGTTTCTAAGGAAATAACTTAATTTGTCATTCTCTGTCTTCTCTATCTTCTTCCAGGTGCGCCTCGCTTGTTTTTCCTAGCATGCTGAATCTGCTCAAGGACATTTAACAATGTCATTTGGTACTCCATCGTTTTGATAAAGGATAACGTTATGAAGAAGACAAAAGTGGGTGCTACGTCGTGTGATGTCAAATTTATAAATTTTATCTCTACGCACCGACATACTTACATACATTATACAAATACACACGCCCAACCTCCCACCTCCGCCACCGTCGCCGCCACCGGCCGTCGCCGCAGGATTTTCTAACAATGAATGGGTTAGGTGAGAAGAGTGTGCAAATGATAGGAACCTACCGTAAACTGGAAGCAGAAGGGTTGCGTATAGGTATAATCAGCTGCTGTTAGCTCGCCGGGCTGGGGCTGCTGCTGCTGCTGGTAACAATGATAAACTTAGTTATTTATGGCGCTAAAATGTATTCAAGCTTTGCATGAATATGATGAATTGTCAACTCCTCCTGAATGATATCTATACCCAAAAAGGTATGTAGGTATTTTGGCTGGAAACACAGAGTGAATGTTAGTGTTGGATGTGGTTTATAATATTATTTGCCACGCTCTAGTCAAATGACTTTTGGTTTTGCATGATGTTCGCTGATAAGAGAAAATTATATTTCTAAAACAAATTGAACCACATTAAGAATTTAGCTCGTATATAAATGGTTGACTAGATTCGTCAGTGTCATTTTTTTTTTGTTGTTTTTTTTTTCTCTAAGAAGAGAAGGATTTTGATCTAAAGAACCAATTTTCTGAAAGTAGGTTTTCTTTGACTATATGGTGCATAATGGCCTTGGGGAGATGAGTAATGAATGTTTATATGATTATTATAGTTGACTAATGTCGTTTTTGTTTTATACCTATTTTATTTCAGTTGGTTTTCTGAAAATTCTAATACAATTTTGTTTTTTTTTTTAACATTTAAGTTTTTAATTATTTACAAAAGCCCACTCAGAAAATTACATTAATATCGTTTGGGTCGTTTTTGAGACCAATAATATGCTTTATGTTAACAAGTATATTAGAGGTGCTGTTATTTTTTATTTTAAGAGCTAAGAGATGTACATAAATTTCAAAGAAAAAAAATAATAATGCAGTATTTGTTACAAAGAAAGAATTTACAAAAAAAAACTTCTTAAAGGTTCCTTTATCTTTTTTTTTATAATTTAGTTGGTTTTATTACTTTTTTTAGAGTACATATTTTTTTTGGTACAACCCTAACCTATAATAAGTTAACCAATGACCAAAGATCATTCCAGTCGATTTTTAATATCTACATTATGTACTTCTGATAACACCAAAACTGACTCTCCTGACGAAGTCGCTTAGCTCAATCTTGTTTAAGCACTTCTAGATCGTAAAGAAGTCAACACGCTGGTCTATTAGTTCTACGGTTGACGTGGTGAATTAGCAGAACTTCCTCTTTTTCCTGTATCAGCCCTCCACTGTCCAAATAGAGGAATGGATTGGATGGAATATAACCACTAAAACTGATATTCTTAAAATATTCAATGTAAGGGTAATAAGTCCCAAAGATTAAACTATTGAGCCAAGCAAATCGCTCTTTTAATGTGACACAGAATCCAGCTTTAGTACGATTAAGTTGGCTTTGTTATGCAAAATCTGGTGTTCTAGATATCCAAGACAGCGACGCAGACAATGCCTCTCAAATATTTGATTTTTTCCATGCAATGCATACCGGCTGCTATAAAACAACCGTTTCGTCAGAAAAAAGGCTCCTAGTAGAGCTATTGATTGATTTTAAGAAGTGTTCCCACTTTGATAACACTACGGAAAAGATGGTGAAGGGCGTTATCAACATACTATACTAGAAGTGAAAGTGAAATCTACCTGTCATTTTTGTATTAAACAAAATAAAATAAAATTTTCCTAATTAATTATAAAAAAAATGTATATTAGAAAAAGATTATATCTCCAACAATCCAAAAAAAAACAAACATTTGTACATTTCAATTCCTTAACCTTTTAATGTATAGACAAATTTTGATAAATTAATATTCCTTTGTGATATAAGATTTCGACATCTTCTTTTATCGTTTCTCCTGTTTGATACAATTAAGGAGTACCGCTTTTATTATTCAGGTGTCACAATTAAATAAGTAGAAGTGACAATTAATTAATAAAAGTATTTCTCCGTATTTGTATCAAATTGGTGAATCGAAAGAAGAAAGTGGTGATTCCACGAAATTTATTTATACATTTGTCATTATAAGATCAAAGAATGAAAATGTATGCTTCTATCCTTATGTTTATGGTTTTTTTTTTTTTGTTAAAATGAGCTGTCGGAAAAACTGTGCTAAATTCTTGGGCGGCGCCTTTTATTGTATTTATTCAATGATATGAGTCAAAAGAACGCTTTTGTTTAATTTTGTTGCAAATAAAACTACAGCTCCTCAAAAACCTCTAAAAAAAATAATGTTTCCCAAGCTGGCTGCATACATCTACAAAAGTACAAAACAACTGCCGTTTAAGGTGTCTGGATGATGAAAGTTTCTACTGCTAGAGTTGGATAAATTACTCCTTTTAACATTATCGACAAAACAAATGATTATTAAACGTACACGTTAACACTTATTACTTTCGAAAAGCCACCGGATTCAAGATTATCAATATATTTATTCAGCCTACTTACTGTTTTAAGTTATTGCTTTAGTCCGGGTTGGATTAGGGCCTCAAAACAACATTTTTTTCTATTTAGCTCCATATCAGAGAACTACCTCCAGTTTCACACAACAATTTGGTTGAGGTTCTCTACCATCATATCGTTCGCCACCTGTATTGCACTCTTCCTCTACTGCACGGTCCCTCAGCATTGGATTTGATGACTTGCAGGAGCGTTGGGGTCCATTTGCTGCAGAAGACCCAGCCATCTAAGTCGCTATACCTTAATCCGTTTGACTAGGTTAACGTTGCCCGTACAATTGTGGTTGTATCACCCGAACAGTTTTTCTTTCAGAGCATCTTCATCTACCATTATTAACAAGGTGCCTCTGTGCAATTCAAAATTAAGAACCTGGAAGATAAATGTCTTATAAAGAACTTTAGTTGCTCTAGAGAGAACTTTGCTACTCAATTGCCTTCTTCAAAGAAATGGATCTCAGCGCTGTTGTCGTTGTCCGAATCAATAGCGTGGCCTAGGTAGACACAATTCTTAACTACCTCAAAGTTATAGCTGTTTACCAGCTAGCTTTGATTTAATAACGTGTGTGTCTACTCTGGGATCTTGTTCAATAATCTTGAAACATTCCAAAAGATTTTATTGCAGTTCTGCATTTTTTTCTGCAATTTTCCATGATGCATTGCATATTTTAAATTATCATTATTTAAAATTTATTAAAGTGTTTTTTTTTACAGATTACACAAATACATTTTAGTCCTTTTTTGCATTATCTTAATGTCCCAAAGGACTATCAAGTCAAAGACTTTTCCTTAATGTAAACAAGAAGAAACAGAAGAAAGAGATGATTTTAGCTCTGGTACTCTGAAGTAGGTAGGTATCTTTGGTTTAGCAGAATTTATTTACAGAAAAACAAAACAAAAAAATTGTCTCGCCTTACTCCGTGCGCTATCAACAATGCCACAAATAAAATTCACCAAAATAGAAAAGCAAAAAAGGAGAGATATTGGTTAAAAGAAATCTCAACCATCACATCATCCAGAGACCAATGTGAAATAAGAACCATAAGAAGACGAATTTTCAACTAAACAAGCAAATTTGGTGCCAAGTCGAATGGAGTATCCTTGATGTTGCCTCATTCATGAAATTGCATTCGTTGCAAGATTATGCCGGTTTAAGCTTATTTCAATTTTGGCAAAAATTTGCAGCATTTGTGCTCCTCAGCTCAGATCAGCTCCAGACGATGCGATGGCCCTATACAACTGGCTGCTGTAGATTTAGTCGGTGCGGTGGTGGCTCTGGCTATATACATAGGTGGTGGTTGTCTTATGTCTTTGTCATTGCTGGCTGGAATAACGCCACTGCTCGGGGCCATCACGTCACTCCAAAATGTACTCATGGGATGGAAATGCAATCTTTTCGTGTCATCAAGAAAACTGGAAAAATGTTGGTCCAAAGCCAGAAACATAAAAGGGAAAATAATAATAATAATAATAATAATAATAATACGCTTTTGCGGGCAGTCGGCTTTGGCTTATCCAAATCCGTGTTGTGCCGAGTGATGCGACTGCTGAATCGAGTTGAGTTCGAGCCGTGCAAAAAGCCTTACCAATCGGTTTGGTTTTAAGTACAAAATTTAAGGGTTGGGTTAAAAGTCTATTGTTTTGCCATTGCAGATGTTTGCAGGATTGTATATAGACGATAGGGTCATGCAGTAGTAAATATTATCAAATACTTTTCTCTCTTCTAAGGGATGACAACTTATGTTATTGAGGTCCTTAAAACACATAGAAGGAATGTCATTTTTATCAATTTAAAGTCATCAAAATTTAGCTGAAGAAAATATACTATGTAGTATATTAAATGGAACACCCAACAACGGAATCAAGATGGCCTTGTTTTTATTTTTTAAATACCATAATAAGAACTTGGCGATTGGGAAACGTTTGTTTGTGGGTGTTTTTCTTTTCGAAGGATGCGTTAATCTGATTTGGCAATTTTTTATTTAATTCTTCATTTCGCATATGCATTTTTTTCATTTGGCAACCATAATATGATTCAAAGCCCAAATTCATACAAAATAAACTACTCCCACTGTTTCCTTGTTGATTGTTCAGTTGTAGTCCTATGAATTTGTTCTAACTTAGGTTAGTTTAGGTCTATGCAGCTACTTCAGAAGTCGTTTGAGAATACTTCAAGTCCAGTTATAACACCTCTATAATTAGGTCCTCGGACCTAAATTAAGCTTAGGGCCTCCAATACTCCTGGAGATACATTTCAGCTCTCTCCAAGTCTTCTAGAGTTGTGCCGATTCCTCTTCTACCGTGCTTCTAGATCGGCACGCTCGTCAACCACGATGCGTGAAAGAGTTCCATTGCATCGCTTGGCTCTCTATGCCCTCGTTGCCCTAGAGAAGCGTGTGGCCAATACACTGCCACTTTAGTCTTCATATGATAGAGTCAATGGATTTCTGACCTTTCCTCATTTGAAGTTCATCATTGGAGATATGGTTTCAATATTTACATTGACATATTCAGTTTCATGTTTTAAAAACACAATTTTGAAGGACTTCTCTCAAAATAGTTAGAGTCTCATCTCGGTGTCGTCTCAGATACCATGAAACCAGTCTCCAGAGTGGTCCCGATCTCCTGACTAGTAGTTATTTAATTGTAAAATTGTATATTTCCTTGTAAGGAGTCCATTTTGTTAGCTTGTTTGAAGAAGTTCTGTAAGAATCTCCTCCTCTTCAAGAGTTTCCTGATATGGCTATTCAAACATCATTGGCGACGTGCGCAATTATTTTGAATCCCTCCTCTTCAAGAGTTTTCAATAAGTCATTAACATCTTAGTTCCATAGAAGTGGTGAAAGGATCCCACCCTGTGGCTTGCCTCTAGTCACTGGTCTTTTTGTGGAAAAGTCTCCCAGGCCACACATAAGGTCTATTAATCTATTCAATAGACTGCCCTCTTTCAGTCTTTTAAGTGCTGTTCTAATTTCAAGTCTAACAACATCACTTTAAAGTTTCCTTATATCCGTCATCTACTGTAATGGTTTTCGAATATTCGGCTTTACTTTTTGTCGCCGAGCGAAAATTATCGACCTCAAAATCCTTGAAGATTTCTTTCCAATCATATCACCTTAACAAAAAGAAAATGTCCTCAGGCAAATAAGAAAAATAAAAGCAACCAAAAGAAAAATTATTAGGTAATGTAAAAAAAAGGAAGAATAAAAAAAACAACAACAGCAACTGTGAATATCGAACTTAAAATATGAGAAATGATTCATGAGGCAGATGTCCACAGCTGACAAACTTTTATTTATCCACATCACGTTCAAAACAAGGATAAATATCTTATACCTATCCTTATAACCAAGTAGTGTGTAGAAAGTTGTTTTTGTTTTTGTTTTCTTTTATTTTTTAGTTTAGCTTTTCCCTCAACTTTTACAAAATGTGTCAGTTTATAAATTTTAAATAATAAGAATTTTGAACGTACGTGAAAATGTTTGTTTATAAAGTTATGAGTTGACGTCTGCTATGATATCATGATAGGTACGATGTTATCTATAGATAATGATTATGTTTCAGTTTAAAAGAGGTTTAGAATTATTAAAAAAAAATAAACCAAGTTAGAATAACTTTGCAACAAAATAATTTGGTTTTATTTACAGCTATGCAGGGTGATATACGTTAGTTTTAGAAATGGACAAGGGCAAAATACTTCTTAAACTGATGGGAATTCCAAGCGGTCCGAGTATTACGGTAGAATTGTTCAAGGCGAGGAATGAAATTTCGTACTTGTTATGCCAAGCATATGTGGTCGTTTTATGGAAGGTAGTCTCTGGTGCACAAACTGATAATTTGTCGGTTTCTTCAATGCAAGTGACGCGAATGGCATTGAGTTTTTGAAGCACTAAATTCCACGTGGTTTTTGATTTGCCATGGGGAAATGCTTTCAAGATCAGAATTAAAAGCCCTTATCGTATGCAGCCATTATAGTACATAAACTCAAAGGACAAGGACGTAAATCTGAAAACGAATATATTAAAAGCTGAGAGTAATAAGTCAGCAAAATAATTTAAGGGATGGATTTATCCAACTCAGAGAGCCGGAGACAAAACGGAGTCCTGGGACGCACCAGCATTTGTTTTATGGATATCAGGCTTGAATTTCTAATCCAACGAATAAGAGATTCATCTATACCAAATTTACGCATTTCTTATACAGCTTAATGTTGAATTCTATCAAACGCAAGTTATATAATCTGGCAAGTGCCAGAATTTGTGTGTTTCAAGGTCTTTTAGGACACTTGCAACTTTTTGGAATTAACAGAAGGGGTATTATTGAAAATCGAAATTGAATCGGAAAATGGTTAAATTCTTAAATAAATTATGATAAACGGAACAGAATTCAAAGAATTGCAATAAGGCATATTAAAAGAAAAAACGTTTTCGAACGAACTCGAATTTTTCAAAAATTATTAAATTAAAAAAAAATATTTTTGGAAAATTTTAATATACTATAATTCTTTTGCATTAAAAATAATCGAAATTGGATCAGCCAGTAATGAGCAAATGAAAAATGATAGAAACTTTTCTATGAAAGATAATGCCAATAATGTCTGAAATTGAAATTATTTGGTGTTGACTTATAGGTTGCACTTTGAAAATTACTTGGCTCTTTTAAATCAACATTTTGAATTAATTCAGATGAATAATTTTTGATAAAATCAAAAACTAAAAAAAAAATTCTATTTTTTTGGGAGAAAAATTAATCAAAAGCCAACAACTTAAAAGAGTTATGTTTTTATTTGTGTATTTATTAACCTCTACTTATCTATACCTTAAATATGTTAACCTACATCATTTACTTCTATTGAAAGTTTTATAATTAATATCCATCATGCACTTTTCTATAAATCATTTATTTTGAGGTAATCCCTTATCGTTTGAAGTAGCTCTCTCTATCTATTATCCTTTAACAAAAAAAAAAAAACTTAAAAAAAACTTCATTTTAATTAAACGACAATTCCAGTTCCAACCAACAATCAAAGAAAACACACGGACAACACTCTGAAGATATATAAGTTTAATAACTTAAAATAACCCCTCCGTCGCGTTGCCGTCGTCGGTCGGTGGCGTTTTGCACGTTTTTGTCGTGCTCAAGAGGAAAATAAAAATCCATTTCATGTCCGTGATGGTTTTGAATTCTTAATTAAAAAAATACATGCAGAATAATTCAGTTATGAATCCAAAACGATAAAATATATACCTCTATATGTATGTATACATAAATGTAGGGTACCTACATGAGATGGTCGCATGAAGCACAAAATTAGAAACAAAATGGCGAACAATTAATTTACTGAAATAACACTTTAGGTTTAGTTCAATTTTTTTTTTCCAATTTAAGTCGACTCTATATTCAAAAGCAATTAACACCAAAAATAGATGAAAGAAGAAGCACCACACAGGATTCAACAATTTTGTTCAATTAAAATTAAATAAAAATACATCAGTATGTATCAAGTAAATAATTTATTATTTTTGAACATACACCCAAGCGTGTTCTATACTAGATGAAGTATGTTTAGAAGTACATCTTTATTACATATATATGTAAATGGTAAAACAGGAGTCAGAAATTATTTTTTTTTTTAATATTATCTTAACGTACTTACATATATGGCCTCAGACATGGAACGACCAAAAATCACTGCCTTGCAGAAAATCGCATGACTGTCGAGTGTCGACATAGATTTGAACGTCTCCATAAACCTATACTCATAGATACCTATACCTAATTTATATCGAATTGAATTCTATCAATGTCAAAAGTTCAATGCAAATAATAATTACCTACAAATGACAGTATGATCTCGAAACAGCCTTTTAACTAGTTGTTTTTTTTTTCTTTGTATACATAACTAACTTCAGCAACCTTTTACATAAGTTGATAAAAAGGATCTTTTTGTACAAAAATTAGTTTTACATATCTACATATGTACTAAACGAGCTGACCCAACATGTATTGAGCTACCCTTTCCGGGTGGGCGCGATAAATTTGATTTCAGAAAAAAAGCAAGTATACGCCCAAGTGCACATCTCAAGGAAAATTAAACAAAGAAATGCTGTAAGTGCTATGCCTTACTTCTTAAATTAGGTCAAAACTGTGGTAGTAGCCCGTTTTAAGATGACGAATATGGTTATAATTGAAACTAATGCAAATAATTTTTCATGACAAAGTCGGGAAAAAGTATGTTTCTAAATTCTGTATGTCTGTCTGTTGAGCTACAGCCTAAACTTCTACCATTTTTTTTATTTTTCTTACGACCAAAAATAATGGTACCTGACTTAAATTTTCTTTTGCGAAATCTTTTTCTTGAAACATGGTTTCGACAATTAAAAAAAAAATTATAAATTTTAAAAGATGTTGGCTCACTTTAAATGTAACGAAAATCCGATATATGGGAGGTACCGTTACCTCGCATTGAATTTTTGTTTTGATTTTCGATTTTCTCAAAAACGGTTCATCTGATTGTTATCAAAATTTAATGCGAAAGCACCTAAAATTTATAAAAAGTATTCAATTTTCCGTTTTGAAAAGAATATTTAATTATTTTTTCGAAAATTTTAATACGAGTTTTTAATACTTCGTAATTTGATTAATAATTAATTTTAGTTTCCAAAATAGCGGTATTTCTCATACATACATATGTTAAAATATCGCTTTCAAAAATTTTGCATTTCTTGAAAATAACATAGCAATTTTGATAGTTTTTTTTTTAATCTATTAGTATCAGTGTCATTTGGAATCAAAACAAAAATCTGCAAAAATAAAAGGATTTAGAAAAAAAAACTAGCGCACCGACTACAACTATTGGCACCCCAAATTTTTGACCCAACTATTGGCACCCCATCATTCAATAGTGATTTTCTCAGTACCCCTTTGTCCAAATAAATTAATTTATATTTTATTTCCAACTTGCATATTCTTTACACATTATTATGTCTTCAGTTTGGATTATGACTTATAGGTGAAAGAGTAAACTTGTTCGACAAAAAAAAAACATCGAAATTTCCATTGTTTTCGTTAAGGACACACTATTTTGTAAGTTAGTTTTCACTACTTTCTTTTATATTTTTAATGAATTTTGTTTTATTTACAATGAAAACATATTAAATAAGTTTTTTTTAAATATATTTTGTTAAAAAAGTTATTTGTTTAATAAATAAAAGGGGCCAGTTATTGGGTCCAAAAAAAAACCTGGGGTTCAAGTATTGGCAGTGGGGTGCCAATAATTGCATCCCATGTAGCTACAATTAGTGGCACTGGTAATAGTCGTACTTTTGTGAGTGCCAATAGTTGTATCTTTCTTTCTTCTTTCTTTCTTTTTTTATTCTTTATTTTTTCAACAAACATACATATATACAAAAATTGGTAAAAAGAAATACAAGCATGGCAAGTAGTGCCGTCTGCCATATAGTTGTATCATTCAACCGTTATTATAATTTGAAACGAATTAAATATTTTTTTTGTCTATTTTCTTATGTTTTAATTTATTACAGCTTACTAGCTATATACGTGTTAATTTTTATTTTTTTAACTAAATAAATAGTATTATTGTCCTTTAAATCTTAAAAAAGTGAAGTTCCTATACAAATAGTATAAATTTGTATTTATTAGTTTAAAAGCAGTAAAACATTGATTAAACATAATTTTTGTTTTATTTTGAAGGGTGCCAATAGTTTTGGTTTTTGGTAAGCTTTTCTTAATTTATTATTTTAACTGTTTTTTTTAATAAAATTTAGTTTGATTAAATAAATTAAATAACTTAAAAAAATAACTAAACGCATATTCAAAAATTTCCTTAGGGGTGCCAATAATATTGGTCGGTACGCTATTTTGAAATAAATGTTTCACTTAGGAACTTCATTTCTAAAAAAACTCAAGTAAAAAAAAGTCTTATGTCCATATGTCACTTGTACATATGTATGTTTAAACATTTAGTAGAGTAATGAGCTGTTTTTCGGTGCTTTAAGTCATAAAAAGAAGGGGAAAAAATAGAGATATTATTTATTTGTATCTTACAGAGATATAAGCTTACCCTTATTCATTGATAAACCAATCCATTGGAATGGACAGCAAAATCATTCAACCTCATTATTTCAGTTTCTCATGATTCTTTGAGGTTTGCCATTCTTTGTGGTGTCCCTTCTCTCATGATCCTTAACACAAATCTTAACAAAAATATTTTCTAAACATCATTGACTTTCAACTTGTAAATACTAAAATGAAGGGCTTCACAAATAATCTCAATACCTTACCAACTTGAAGTAAAGTTCGGAATATGCATTATTTATTAACCTGCAATTTAATCAGCTTCATATCTTTAATGTAACGTTCATGTCAAAATATTTTCTTGTGCTTTCTTTTGAATCACATATGAGTTTGCAATGTCTTAAAAAATATCAAAAATAAAGTTTTTGCTTAGGAAAATGTTTTTATCACTTTTGCAAGAAGATAGATGTATATTTTATTGAGAGTTATTTTGCACAAAAGTATATCTTACGTGTATTTGATACATGTACATTTGTACCTGCCCTTATAGATATGTACATTCATTTATGTATGTAGGTTGTAGATATTATACCTACAATTCAAAAACTACACAAAAACTTACATCATCCTCACATGTATAAATGTAGAACCATTTTAACCTTAAATAATTAATCAACCATTCTTGAGCATGGTGAACTATCATGAATTTCCATATTCACAAGAAAGAAGAACGAAACTACCCATCCACTCTGTACTCCATATAAGTATACCAAGTCTCCCATCAGCTAGCAGAATATGAAATAAAATTTGTGAAATACATGTGCACACGCTTGTTGAACAAAAGGTACATTTATCCCACCTACAACACCCCTCCAGCTAACCTACATAGGTATAGACCTAACCAAACTTTGCTATAAGTTCGTGGAGCAAGTTCAACCAAAGAGAAGATACAACATGAGACTTTGAAAAACCCATTGACCTGGAAACATTAAAAGTTAAAACATACGGTATGGCATCCTAATACAAGGTCTCATCCGAAAGACCTAAGTTCGAAAATCAAAAAAAAAAAATAGAATGGAATGGGGTGAAGTTTCAGCACTCCACATCACCCGATTTTTAAATCTAGGTACCTACCTGCACACCCTCTTCAACTCATTGCCCATGCAACACAGGAGAGGCGAGAAGCAGCCATGGGTTTAAGGTTGCATGTGATATTTTCTAGCTTTTAGCTGTATCGCAGTAATGACGACGAGGACGACGTATCCTCTTCTTTTCCACATTCACCATTCCATAACTAAGTCACTATTCGCAGAGGCCCCACCTGCGGAAAACAGGACACAAAACCAAAGCCAAAAGATTGCATTTGCATCTGAGGCAAAATGAACGTGTATGCATATGAGACCGAGATAAAGTACCTACTCCCATCTCCCAACCAACGTTGCAACGTTCAAAGACAACACTTTAACTATGGGTATTGTAGCCAACACAAGTTCCAGTCATAGTGTTGGATGGTGGTACTGCAACAAAATTCAGGAAATACCGGACAACCCGGAGTTGAAAAATTAGAAGTGCAACCATGTATGCATGTTAACTTTTGCAGCAGAATCCCAACTCACATTGGAATCAGTTTACTATATCCAGAAGATCCTCTGGATGGTCCCTCTAGTTATAGTAAATGTATTTTTGGTTGGATGCAAGAATTCACATGGATATATCCCCAAAAGGATAACACAGTGTAAATAGGTTATTTTTGAGAGAAATTCTCAAGGACGCATAAATGAGATAAAACGGAATAGGATCATCATCGGAGAAAGCAGAAAGGTGAGTTGTGACAAACATGGAAATATACGGTGTTAGTGCGTATCTAGACGACTATTTTGTTTGTTGTTGGGTCTCCTGGCTCCTAGGTTCTTTTTACTAGCATAGTTTTAAAGTATATCTCCTTGGGAACTGTAAATGACGTATACCCGAAGCTTTGGATTTCCATACCGTAAGATGGGTTTATTGAACAAGGTATTTTTAGTTAAGGCGACTTCCCATGATAGCAATTTGCTGAGGGCAATCGTATTTCTTGGAAGGACTATTTACTCATCGACGAAACAAACAATTCTGTTTTGTCAAGTGTCATAAATAAACTACAAGTTAACCTAGTATTTGTTTACTTTTAACTTTAAAACTGATGTTTCGGTGTTAACCTTGTCTGCCAACAGTTTTCCCGGAAAGGAAAATATATAAATAGTTAGAAGGTATATTTACGGAAAACCTATGAGGGTGATTTAGATAAGGTTGGTTGTTGGAACCGAAACAGGAAAAAACAACAAGGGGCCAATTAAAAAAAAAAAAGATTTAAAACGGAAAAAAATATTCAAAAACAAGGGCAACGCTTACAATGTAATGATATAATTTTTTAAAGCCAAAACTCCAGTCTTTGATTAGATTTTGAATATCATATCAATTTAAATTTTCAGAATTGGGTTTTACCAAAATCCTTGCATGGAGATGTAGCTTAGTAACTTAGGATGAAGTATTCAATGGAAGTTATAAATCCTTAATTGAGCTGCTCTTAAACTGCTGAATGACTGCAGGCTATAGAAGCTTTTGTGGTGTTATTAGTCATTTTCACCTCCCATCATTGTCTGGGAAAACTTTTATCAGGATTCACTTATTTACCATGGGACCCATTATTTCCCCTAATGCCCTCTACTACTGTGAAGCGCCATCGTGTACGTTTCCAGGCTCTCTCCAACTCTTTACCAGTTGTGCTGAATCTTCCTCGACCGTTCTTCGCCAAGTGCTTCTAGGTCGGCCTGGTCGTCTGCTTGTCTGAGCGAAAGGGTCCTATTGCATCGCTTGACTCACAATGCACTCGTTACCCTTCCCAAGTGTATGGCTAACCCACTCCCACTTAAGATCGTCTACGTATGATAGAGTTAATGGTTCAATGGGTTCCTGAGGTTCATTATTGGAGTTACGGTTAGACCAGAACATTCTCAAAATGTTTCGCAGAAATCTGTTAACGAACGTTTGCAGCTTTCTAGTGACAGTGGTTGTGATTTTCCAAGAGCCACAACAGTCGTAGATTGGTCTTTAAGTTTACAGGGCCTGGTCGTCTGCTTGTCTGAGCGAAAGGGTCCTATTGCATCGCTTGACTCACAATGCACTCGTTACCCTTCCCAAGTGTATGGCTAACCCACTCCCACTTAAGATCGTCTACGTATGATAGAGTCAATGGGTCAATGGGTTCCTGACGTGTTGTCGTATGAGGTTCATCGTTGGAGATACGGTTAGACCAGAAAATTCTCAAAACGTTTTTTTAGGTTTCTAGTGACAGTGGTTGTGATTTTCCAAGAGCCACAACAGTCGTAGATTGGTCTTTAAGTTTACAGAGTATATTTTAGACCGCATACCAAATGCAGCCTTTGCTTTCCCGATTCGGCTGTAATGTCTAGGTCGTTTTCACCGTCAGTAGAGACAATATTTTCAAGATATTGAAAATTTTCAACCATCCCTGCTGATTGTTCAGAAATATTTACGTAAGCAGATGAGAAAGTACCAAGGCTGACCCCTATTTTTTGCTGTATTGATCTTTAGTCCAATGATTTCAGCTTCTGTCTCCACCCCTGACGTTATTTGATAGTGATCTATGATCCCATTAGAGAGCAAGCATACGTTGTTCCCGTATTCAAGGTCTTTGAGGTAAATATGATTTCAGAATCCACTTAATTCAATCATTTCTATTCGACAAAGCTACGTGTAAAAGATCACCACGCCTCTGCATGGGGAGGCTCTATTTTAAAGTCTTTCTGATGTTCTCTTTCAAAAAATTTCAACACTAAAAATAATTTAAATATAACGTATAAGAACATATACGATATATCTATCCAATCATAGAGTCTTAGGTTTTTAATTAACTGTTATAAAAACAATCTTATTTTATATAAATCCAACAAGACAAGAGAAACATTATGCACAAACCGAGCATCAGCTACAACAAAACAAAACAAAAATAACAGGACTTCAATCGTAATCGTAAACTAGTGTTTATAAATCTTATAGAAAACCAACCTTAATCCACAACTTGATATACAATCATCCCATGAGTTAGGCTGCTTCCAAGGATAATTCCACATTTCCCCCCGCACCAACACCAAAAACAAAGCAAAATGAGAAAACTAAACCAACCCCGCAAAGCATAACAATGCACTGCACACTGCAATTTCAACAACTGCACCTATAGAAAGTATACAAAAGCACACTGTTTCCCATCGCCTAATCTCTTTCCCCTAGCTTCGTTTTTTTTTTAGCTAGCTCTACCATGAGAGTGCGGGTGAAATCATTTGAATACATTTACCAGGGATAAATGCAACCAAGAATCCTTGCACAAGGATCATAGCATATCCAGCTGGGAGCTACTTTATATCGCTTGGCACCAATTTCTGTGTTTTTTTTGTTGTTGTTGTTGTTTTTTTTATCAGCATCACAACAGACGAATAAGTTTTCCCATGCTAACATTTCAACGCCACTTTTATCTGATTTCTTGAACTTCAGAGAAGCCGGCCGGATCCGGATGGCAGGATGGCAAAGTGACAGCGTGGTGGTTTGTTTTTGTGGGTTCGCAGAGACTTGGTCGAACTTTGCTTGTGTGTCGTGTCGGGGCTCGTGGGTTGTTTTCTGTTGAAGTTCTATTATTTCGAAGACTTCACTCTATGTATCTTCAATCTGCTCGATGAGGAATCCTTGACGTACATATCTTGGTAAAGGCTGGCGCTAGCGCTGGTAGGAGGCGGGATGATGCGGAGGCGGACAACTATACGGGCTCTGCTGTAGCGGCGAGGCGTCTCTCGTCCTGCATGGTGTTTTTGTTGTTGTTTTTTTTTTAGTTCTTGTTCTTGGTGTTGTGGCTTTGAATGCTATCAGCAGATTTTGGTTTGATGCTAATGCCTCGGATTGGATGCTCGCTTGTTGTGTGCACATCGGATATCATAATTTCCAAAGTGCTGGGTAAACGATGCAGCCGGGCGAGACTGATGAATGCGAACGATGCACTTAAAGTTAAAAGTTTAGAAGTCCTTGATGGATAAGGAATTTGAAATTTGTGCGTACACTAAGTCCATTAAAGTTTATTTGAGGTTGGTTCATTTAGAAGATGGGTTCGGGTAAATTTAGCTTAGCTACATATTATTGACTTAACAAATTGAGGAACTACTTGATGGTTAAGGGTAGATTTTTTTTTTTTTGCTGCACCTCTTTTATATTTCATTCAAATTCAAAAGTATCCACAAACATTTGAAGCTTGCTTGGACGATTTTATTACTTTTACTGATAATATGGTAGTACATATATGCAAACTGAAGAGTTTTAAAATAAAACAAAATAAAATTAAGATTGAATCGAGTTGGAGCTGAAATAGCTAGCGGAAGCCACAGGAAACATGAACGAGTTGCCCGCCCTTTGCTTATGGTTAAATGTATCATCGACTGAAAGTGTTCGCCCGTTACATGGTCCAGACAGTTCTAATTTCTGGCACCAGGTATAGCAGTATCGTACAGCTGTAGTTCGGGGATCTCATGAAAAGACAAGAATGTTGAAAAAAATTCTACCGATAGGCTTCAGAATATCCAATATCAATCTATGGGACCACCTTTCACAAGAATTGAGGGCAATCGTTAGCACGGAATCCAATTCCATCGAAAACCATAAGTGAGGTCTGAAAAATGTTTATATATCCGGTGCTGAAAGAATAGTATGTCGGTCGCAAGGAAGCCATAGTGTTTTGTTTTCTGAATAAACAGAGAGGAAACACCTCAAAGCCCGTATCACAAATCCTCCAGCAATAGGGAGAAACGAGCTAGAGTCAACATACCACAAGAAGGTGTAAGAAGCTAACTGTAGCGTGTGGCGTGAAGTTTATCAAGGCATTAACTTTATCAAGGTATTCCCCACAGAAGTAACAAAAGCTGGAAGTAAGTGTAAGTGTGAGAGTATGACCGTACACAGAATTACCAAAAGAGCTTAAAGGTCTTCACTTCTCTAAACAACACCTGGTAAAAAAACTAGTTGCACAACACCTGAATCACTGCTAGTTTCAGATTAGGACCAGCTCCAAAGGTGGAACTAGCACTTTTGAATATTTTGACAGAAAAGTCAACTCAACACCCACTAGCCCTATTTTCCGAAATCTCTACAAACGATGTCGAACAAGCAACATTCCACACTGTGTCTTCCTATTTGAATTACCTTAACATCTTGCAGATCATCACTTAAGAGTGCGTGAACACTGCAGTTTTCTCAGCAAATGGACAAAATCAGTGGTTTCTGCAATCCAACACTTGGACGACATTGCATCATGGATCTGATCCCATTTATGACTATAAGGCAAGAAAGAAGCTTAAATCGGCAAAAGCCAAATTTTGTAATAATTCAGACAAGTAGAAGACTTATCACCAATTAATTGGATGTGTTGAATTATTGATTCCAAATAGCTTTTAACGGTTTTCAGTTCAAAAATTGGTGAACTTCGAATCTTCTGTTGATAGCAAGGCGCTTATTGTTAAGACTTATAGATCAGCATTGGAACTTCTTCGTCTGTACAAATAGACACTTCTGAACAACCAGTTGAGGTGGTAGGAATCAAACTAAATATTAACAACCGTATCTCCAATGATGAACTTTTTACGGGAAAATATTGGCTCTATCATACGAAGACCTAAGTGGCAGTGGAACGGATCAAGACTAGACAAATGCGGGTATTAGATCCGATGCACTAAGTAAGTGAGTTTAGTGAACACACCTTTACATAACACAGCTTTGCGTAAGTCTTAAGCTGATGATTCTCTTCATTTCTATAAATAAATTTTTTTCTTTAATCTTAAAATTCTGTATTTTACAAATCGTTCCATATTGATTTTAATGAAATTCCTTTTTAAGAAAATCCACGCAAAATTTAACACCGCTCTCCTGGGACATATGGGACCCCTCCACCCCCTACCACCCTTTTCAAACACTCTTCAAAAAATATTATTCTTCATTTTCTTACACACATTTCTTGTTTTTAGTCACGATAACAGTAAGATGAAAATATTATATCAGTAAAATTCCACCATTATTCTTACTTACTTTAACCCCTAGTGAATAACAAAAAAAAAAAAAATGAAGGTGATACGTTAGATAACACTACGATGAAGAAAAAAAATATATATAAAATATGAAAAACGTTTTTAAAGTCCTTTCTGTGGAATATGTCACGTTCTACGGATAAAGAACAAACGAAAAGATATAAATATACATGTATAAATAAAAAAAAAGGGAAAATGCGCCTGCACAACGCCAGACACATCATAAAGAAACGCCACAGTTGGGGTAATCATAATCATTATTGATAGCATAGAAAAGTCATCCAAGCCTGTGTGTTTTTTTTTTGAAAAGCTGTTATGAAATTTTTAAATGATCCTTTGAAGATGGGAAGAGTTCCCATCGAGTTTTGATGGATGTTTTCACTCTTTATCTGGATATTATTTCTTCTTTCAACTGGAAAGGATTTGGTTTTCATTTTTAAACATTTTCTATACAAAAGTAGGTAGGTACCCCTAAACCTACATCATAACATTATTTGAGTTGCACTTGTCAATTAAAGGTGCGCAGAAAAGATTAATTGGTTAATTAACCAATAACTCACACTCGTTCCCAAGATTATGGGTTTAAATATGAAACAAAATTTTCACTCCTTGAGGTCTGGAACAGGCTTGAAAATTCTTGATTGTGACAGATGGCTAGAATAACATAATCGTCCTATTTTTTTATTAAAAAAAAAATATTTTAAAGAGGGAAGAGGAATTTGAACATTGAAATGACAAAACATTTTTATGACTTTATTACATATTTAAGTTTTTTTAATAAAAGTTTAAATATCAACAAAAAACCATCAAAGGCAGCTTAAACATTTGATTTCAATAAAATGTTTGATTCGCTATTCATAGAATCTAGACATAAAATAAAAAAAAATTGTAATAATCCAGAATTCTGCATTTAATCCTTTCTTTAAAATTCTGCTAGGAGAATTAAAGAAAAAATTTGTTAATTCAATTCACAAGCTACATATAAAACTGGATCCAACAATATTTTTAATATAATAATAATATAATTTAATAATATAATTTAATATTTAGCACACGCTTCTATCATCCCAAAAGCTTCTTATAATAATATCCACTGATTAATGATTTACTATAAAAAAAATTATTAAAAAAAATGTTACACATACGCCACAGTTCACGTTCAAAAAAATCTCTACAAATTGTATTATTTTGGTGTAAATGAGATTGTGAAAGTTATTTCGTAATTTTAAAAACATTAAAAATATATTTTTGAGCAAACATGATAAAAAGTTTATTTATAAGCTGTTGTTTATTTTTTGCAAGCAATCTTTAAAAAAAAGTCAGAAATTTAAGATTTGTATTTATATGGTGATTTTTAACAATAATTGTGCGAGAATCAATAAATTGGGAATTTTTTTGATTTGGCGGATAATTTATACACAATTTTTGCCAATCTGGGCTGGTTAAAAGTTTCTGAGTTACAGGGCTTGAAAGAAATGAAAAAGATGGATAAAACAATAAAACTATTTTTGCGTGAAAATGATTTTTTGAGCACTTTCCAACGGAAGTTTTAGTTCCATTTTATAATACCAAACAAATTATTCTTTTTTATTCAGCCCAAAAATTTCGCATGTTGTGTTTAAACATTTATATGCCGATATAAATATAAGATTACACTACGAGTAGATGGCCGGTTTGAAATACATTTGTGGTTTCCAGTTGTACTGTAATGCTTATCTTTCAATTTAACATAAAAATGTACAAAAATAGTTTTTTGGACCCACCCTCAATTAAAGTCTAAATACTAAATACTAAAAAATTAGATACTAATTTTTTTTTAATATAATAATTCAAAAATTGTTTATATTAAAATATTACTTTTGAAAAAACGGTTTTAATGATTTTTCATTTTTTTTTTAGATATTTGTATTTTTATGATACGTAGATAGTAAATATCTTCAGTTTTGACACCAATCTTCTTTGATGGGCTATTTCAACAATTAAAATAATAAATTTTATGCTTTTTCTATTTTTTTCACGATATTATTGTTTCTTCTAATTTTTTTTTCGAAAGTACTTAACATAGGAGAAAGTTTGTGCGATTTTATTTTGGCTTTTTCTCAATTTTTTAATAGTTTTTGAATTAAGTAATTTGATCTACATTTTTGGAAAAAAATTAATTTTTTTTTTGTTTTAACTATTCAAAAGAAAATCATTATTTTTTTTTTTGTCAAGTTTTAATTTTTATCTTCTTAATGGTTTACGAAAGAAACTTCAATTATTTTTAGAAAATTCATGATTTCTGTATTTTTTTTTTACCTGAGCATGCACTAAATAGGTTATGACTACCTTTAATATGACGACTAAGGCCAGTGCAAGCGTTAGGAAAAAAGGAAGGATTAAAGAGGAAATACCGGTGCACATTAGTTTTGAAGTTCTGCATTAACTTATTTTTAATAAAAGTTTTCAAATTTGAATTTCATTTAAGAAGAAAATTTTATTCCAATACGTTTACTCCTTTCTATTTTTTTTTTGAAACCCCAAACACTTCCAAAAATCAAATTTCTTCCACTGAAACTGGTAGCCACCGCACTTGGACATGGGTTAAGGGTACAGCAAGTGTAAGAAATATGAAATCTAGATCCAGCATCCACAATCGCGAGAATTAATTTATCCACTTAAGAATGTGTCTGCAATAAGAACATCCACTGCATTTACTAAAATATAAATCTTGTATTTCTTGCAAAATTATCCCGAAATTGCCCAATAAGCTTAAATTACTATGCACCAACACATTATCGTCCTTTTCATCACAATTTTTGGAAGGCCATTTTAGATCTAGAATAATAATTGCAGTAATGCCTAATTTGGCACTTACAAAATAAATGGCAGCTCGTGAATTTACATTAAGTGATGTCCCTTATACCAATTCAATTCTCTAAAGTAATTTAATCTATGTATTATACATATAGATACTTAAACTAGAACGCACCGACACCGCATCAGTTGTATATTCCATTAAAAAATGGAAATTTTTAAATGTAATTCCTGATTCATTGTAATCTCCTTTCAATTAAATAAAATCCTTGTGAAAATCCACCAAATGTGTAAATAGCCTATGACACTGGATTGTTTTTGGTTTTTTTTTTTTTGTTTTAAATAAATTTTTCGATTTGCATTCCCTGATCCTACTGGGGTTTTTAAATTCATTTTGTTCTTTTTAAATTATTCATTTGCACGGATAAGAGATTTTGTTTGCTAAATTGGTTAAGGTTTTTTGGGGAAATGAAAATGAATTCAAAATTTATTAATTTAGGATTCTGAGCATTAGATAAACAGACTCACTCTTACCATAAGTGCTGTCAAGTAACCACAACCTTTAATTCAATAAAAAGATGATTTAAACAATTTCATGCATCAACTCATAGTACCAAGTCAATTGACTGCCGGTATTTTATTAACTTACTCATTCTTATAAAGTTTATGTTCTTACAAGCCACATAAAGTAAGAAGTCGAATTTTTAAGCACACCTTTACTTTTTTTATAATTTTGTTTCGTTTTGCTCAACAAACCACAAAATGGTATTTTTACAGAAACATTAAAAAATTTGATGGCCCTTAAAAATACCTTTAACTAAAATGTTTTCAAAGCCTTCGACTATAAAACAAAATTGTTTAATACTGCCTTAACCCTTCCGAATTTACCTACCTATTAAGAATTAAAACACAAAAATATATATTCCTAAAGCCAGTACCAGTAATAGGAGCAACGAGTTTCAATTAAAATTCCCCCCAGAGCCCATCATCTCTGGAATTTGACCGCACAGTGATCCCTTTTGGGTTTTATTCATTGCTTCCAGCTCTCAACCAGGTCAGTTTAACAATGGAAATCAATTAACAATAAAAATTTCTGCAATCAGAAAATGGTTATCCACACAGCCAAATTTTGCTCCCCGGGCAAAAATGGAAATGTATCCCATTTTCATTGTGTAGACGACGGGTAGGTATAAAATAAAAACAGGGCAAAATAAAACGAGAAAGACCTGTATAGGGACAGAGGGAGTCCTTCAAATGCACATTCAGCAAAATTAAAATATTGTTAAATGTAATTGCCAACTCAACGGTGGTTAATTAAGAAGGATGCCTCTTTTTTTTTAAGGTCCTCGCTGTCTTACCTATAATAATCCCCTGAGGAAATAAAAATTATTTTTTTTTTTCTCTTCAACCAACGACAATTCATATAGCTTCCTTTACCCAAAAAGTGAGCTTTATTGTCCTTCGAAGTTCATTTGAAATTTAGGTCAATTAATACTATGTATACTGGTAGTTGTTACAACCATCACCTTCATCTTATGCGATGTAAGGGTTTTTGCAAGTTCTTTAATTTTGTTTTGCCTTTTTTTTTTGCCTACAGAAAAAAAGTAAAAGCACGAGTTCCAATTTATTGTCATTTTAAAGAATAACATCATCCCACCTCCCCATCTCCCTCTCTTGGAGAAAAAAAAAATGCTATTGGCATCGTTTGCTTTCAAATGTTTGCGAATGTGAAAATGAGGAAAATTGTTTCCTATATCCATTTAACACATAAAGGAAACTCTTCAGTTTTATCGTTTCCTTTTCGATATGTTTCGATTTCTTGGAGAAAGAGAAAGAGGGAATGGAGAAAGAAGGAGTTTTATTGCGCCCAAAATGCGGATGTAAATTAAGATACTTCCGGTAATGGTTTTTGAGATGGCAAATAGTACCTTTTTTTTTGCATCAGCTGCAAGTGGAAGAGTTATACTTTACAGCTTACCTTAACAGTGCTGTGGAAATTAAAATACATTTTTGCTACGGGTATAGTAGAAGACTTTTTTTTTGCTTAACATCGGAATCACCTAGAAAGTTGGGATCTGTCAGCTGAGTGAAAATAAAATGAGGCCTTGATTGAAATATGACCAAGCGACCTTTCGATTGGGTTCTTAGTTCATTAAAACTCATTCACAGCTAGCCATGCTAAAACGCAACGTCATTCCTTATGACGTCTTGAACTTAGCTGATGATACATTAAGATACACTTTATAGAGAACTTGAGAGCTCAGTGATCAGACATGTTTTTGAATTTTTCCCATTGTTTTTTTTTTTGGAGTGCTTAGTACTTTTGAAATATTCATAAAAATTGTAATTTTTCAAAACAATGGTGATCCCTATGTGACGAGTCAAATGAAAGCACTACGCTGGGTTTTCCAAAAATGCAGTAGCACTGCTACTTTGTTGTGTTTTCAAATCGGATTGAACGGTTTTTCTTCTAGAAATTGAAAAACATACAATGTAGCAAACAAAGAAAAAACATTATTCCTATAGTTTTCATTCTTACGTTTCTAAAGGTTTGGAAAGGTTTCTGAAAAAATTCTAAATTTTTTTATTTTTCTCTAGTTTATAAAGCATATTGAAAATATTGGAATCTAGCAACAAATTATAAACAAAAAGAATATACGGAAGAACTTTATAATAATAAATCCAGGCATTTTTATATTTCAAAAATCGACAGCCCTGGTTGCTTTCCTTATCGTGCCTTGGCAAAATTTTGTTTCCATAAAAAATGAGGGTTGCTGTTTTTTTCTTATGCTTTAGTGTTAATGCTTTTCGCTCTTAGTGCGGTTTGAAGAAATAACACATTTGATGGTGGACATTAAATTTAAGTCCCTTTTTTTTGCTATTTGTGGAAAGTGTTAGGACTTAAATCGCGGCTGAAAAGCATTTAACATTTATTTTTGAAGAAAAGTGGAAAGTTTGCTACTGCATAAATGAGTGTTTCAAACAAGTGGCAATATGCGATTTATAAAATAAAATAAATTTTCTCACTTACAATGTTTCATTTCGTTGGGTTTTTAAATTCCCAAAGTGGTGCTATAGAAAGCAACGCCATTTTTTTGCATATAAGATTTTGTGAATAAAATCAAATGAGATTCATAAAGATTCATAAGAATATCAAAATTTATGTTTGTATGAATGTTAATGTTGTACATTCATAGATGTTATGTTTTTATTGTCAGGGCATCACATCAATTTTTCCATTGAAATAAGGGAACGAATGAAAATTATTTATGCTTTAATTTTAAAATGTCTGTCAATTGTAATTCTTTATTATTCAACTTATGATTGCCGCTCAGACCAACTATTGATTTCTCTAGATAAAGTTTTTTTTTTTTTATAGCGTTGATTGTGAATTGCGGCTTGCGGTTAAAATTTTTTCTTTTATTTGTGTCAGCTCAAAAAAAAAATAATGTGTGATCCGCAAAAAAGTGTCAGGGATAAAATTGACGCAGACCCAGATACAAAACAAACAAACCACCATCAAACAAATTATTTTTTTCCCGTTTTTTTTTGGCAAATATGAATTTAATTCACTTTGCGTATATAATACCTACGTATTTAACTGAAACACCAACCACAGGAAAACCCAAAAGTATCACTAGGGAGCATTGCTCTCTTTAAGTTTTAATATTAAAACGTATATACATAACATATAACATATATATTAAATTTACAGTTTTAAATTTTTTTTTAAAATAGTTTATTAAAAAAGGAAAAACATTTTGAATTTTTCTTCTCAAAAATACAAACTAAAGTTGGTTTGAAGGAAAGAATCCTTTTACGAGTAGTTTTACTTAGAAATAAAAGACAAAATTACTATCCAAATCTTAAGAAACTTGGTTTCTTGAAAGCAACTGCTGTATAAATTTATCAGAATATTTTGTCTAATTAGCGAAAAAAAGGTAAACCAATTTTTTTTCGTCATATCTAAATTTCTAGAAAATAGTTTTAAATCAATCATTTTTCTCTTACTATAGGTAGAGGCAACAAAACATAGAAGTGGTTGAAGCTGAATCCAAAAATTAAATAAAGAAAAGAGTTTTGATCATAAAAAAATAATATATCATTCTTTGAAAGTGTTACCGTTGTTTTTAGTAATTTTTTTATTTTGTTTAAGAAAACTTAGCTTCTTATCTAAAGGGGGGAAATAGATCCCACGCTCTAATGATGATCGAAGGATCGATAACTGTCCCCAAGTACCTAACTGGTTATTTGTTTGTAACTGTTATAACAGGTTACTCGATATCAAAGTTAGCAGTTACCGGATAACTGTTACCAGAAATTTGTATTTTTTTACTAATCTGGAAAAGGTAAATTTTATGCAGTGCTAAGACATTTGGAGGATGGCCACAATTTTCTCAATATAATTTGTTCCCTTTTTGTCAAGACATAATCTCTCAATTTGCATATGACCAGAAAAAAAGACTGTAACAGGGCATGGTTCTATGCAGGCAGGTATAGATGTGGTTTCTTTTTTGTAACTCACTTCTACGAATACAACCATCACTTCTTCAAATATTGTGTATTGCAATCGTAAGGCATGCGTAACGCATGTGTATAGCGTTACGATGGGTTTCGTGGCCAGCCATATAAAAATTAGGTATAATAACGTGTTCAAATATTTCAATGGCTCGATAATCCAAGAACGTAAGGGTATGCGTAACACGTGCCTAAAACGTGCATATCACCTGCGTAACGCATGCGTAACACTTGCGTTGACCTAAAAAAGGACCAGCTTGTTGCTTAGCCATTTCAAGGTCAGATAAACTTCTAGTCTACCCTCTTCTCTGGAGCCAATGCCTTTCCATGACCAATTTTTTGGTAAATTATATTTAATGCATTCATAGAAACGCCATTCAATAATAAACCCATTTTTTTTTTAAATAATTATAATTTTAATATATTGGTGAGACAATTTCTACTACACGTAAGTAACGTGTGCTACGCACGCCATCCAAATTGTGGCCATCCTTTCATAGAATTTGAAATTTCATTTTTCGACAGACCACAGACGGGAAACAAATTCTATTTTGACATAAATACTACATTTAACTCGGAATTGTTATTATATGTTATTTCCCGGAAAAAAAATTGATTTTTTTAAATTTTAGAGGCTTCTATGGGAAATTTCATTGGTAAAATAATCAAGTATTTTTGATTTTAATCTGTCCAAAAGCTGATTTTGACAACTATGTATAGCGTTTCATTGGGCAGAAATAATTGATTATTTTTTTGATTATAATCAATTTTGCAGATCTAATTTTTTTGAGAAATTTACCCCTCCGTGCACTTACACTAAAAGAATTTGTATCTGTCAGTTTGATTAAAGTGGTTTGTCATTTGTTTATTCCAATTCGATTGTGAAAATTTTGTTTAAAATAAATAATTCTCATTAAAATATGCTTTGAATTGTTGTTGAACACATTTTTAAATGAAAACAAATTTGAATGCAGATTTAACAGCTACTCCGATAGTATTTTCACCAACAAGAAATACCTAACACCAACACAGTGCCAAAAAAATCAATTATTAATTGTGTTCCATTCGTCATTAAATATAATCAATTTTTACTAAGAAATCTTTATTTACCAATGAAAAACCGCATTAATCAATATCGTAGCATTCCTTCAATGAAATTAGACAGTTCATGTCTTGATATAGGTATAGTTAACAATTCAATAACATTGTAACTAATCTAAAATGCAATTTGACAGTTCATATCTTGGCATATGGGGAAGAACTATGTTGAAATGTAAAAACCTACGTAGCATGCCTCTTTTCGAAGTGGTAGAAAATTTTAAATAAAAAAAAATGGCAAACATTTTTGATTTAAAGTTATGTGATGAGTGACAAACGATTTATTTGTATCTTGGTAAGGAGTTAGAATATTGCGCTCCAAATTTCCCGGAATGAAGAATATTTTGAGTTAAGAAGCCCTAAAAAAAAGGGCTCGGTAAATACCAGGCTTTATCTCTAAAATCAGAGGCAGAAAATGTTTCAAATAAAATGTTTCTTAAAGTGATATGTATTGCAACGGCCGGCATATCAAAATATCTGACAACTGCATAACTAGTTCTGGAAAAATAATATACTCACACATTTTTCATTAATTTCTAATTTTTGAAAGTTGTAAAGTTGAAAGAGAAAATAAAAATAACATCTTTATTTTTTTTAAATAATTATATTTTTATTAAAATGCATAAAAAACAAAACATTTAACAAAATGTTGATTCTTCTTCTTAAATATAATAACACATTCCCTATTCTGTTTTTTTAATTTTTTTTTGCCTCACTTGATTACAGGACCGACTTACATAATTTTTATTTATTTTATACAAAATACAATTTTAACAAATAAAAAACAAATTATACATGTTATTTACTTAAACTCTTCAAAAATCCTTTAAATGTCTGGTTGATAAGTGTTTTGTGTGTTTGTGAAGTTACTCGTAATGTAAATTTAATTTATATTTTATTTTTTTTTTAACTTATATTTTAGGTGCTTAAGAATTTAAGAATTTCCCCTGTGAACCCCTTGATTTTGTTTTGTTTAACTTTTAATACTTACTATAACTTCAGTTCGTACTCTGGCTGCTTCTGAGTAGTGTTTTTGTTTAACTATGGATGTAGAAGGATCCAGTTTAAACATTTATTATGAAGTAATTAATTTAACCTTTATATTCATGATGTAGCATTTTGATGGAGTGACTAGCTAAAAATATTAGCTTGAAGAAAGATGATAGACAATGCAAGTCTTGTGCCTAGAATACTTATTGCTAGTACAGAAGTTGAAGAAGATCTTTGACCACCTGGTGGAGAAAAAGAGAACAAAAATAAAAATTATTATTATTGTTTATAGAATGAAATTAAAAAAAAATTGATTTGGGGTACCATGACATACCTGTACTGAGAAGCATTTGATTGCTAAGGTCTTGATCATGTGTTAGGACTGCAGTCAACTTTGATTCTCGGCGAAGACTTGGATAGCTTATGATATCTGCTACACATTTTAATTCCAAAATCTTTCGGAAATGTATGAAACGTGGTCCGTTTACGTAGAAATTTATTTGAAGTGTTTGACGTTTAAGCAGATAGTCATGGGCAGCAAAGGTATTCTCTTGTTTTGGCTGAAGTTCTGCAGGTAGAGCCTTTTTTCATGAAAAAAAAATATTTTATGAAATTTTAAAAGGAAAAAATATTGATTTAAGAAAAAAAAATTAAATTCCATTTCTGAATTATATGTTTATACGAGTACTCTTCTCAAATTGGTAACAAAAGTAATTTTTTAATAAATCATTTTGCTTACCAGTTCACCATTTATGTACCACGATAGGATCGCAGGAGGGCTTGAGTAATCTGAAGAACAATTTGCCGTTACATATTCATCAAAATGATACGTTGGATGGAAGCCACTTATGAGGGGGTTATTCTGTGGCAAAGCTGTTTATAAATAAATAAAAAGCCTGGTTAATTGATTGATTACATATGTATTTGGTTAGTAAGCTAACAGCTAAATGTAGAACATTTGTTCATTCAAAATGTAAATAAAACTGCATTATTTTCAATTAATATTTTAATTCTAGTTTTTCGTTATTTATTTTTGTCTATTTTGTGTTTATTGTATTGTATTGTATTGTATTGTATTTTATTTTATTTTATTTTATTTTATTTTATTTTATTTTATTTTATTTTATTTTATTTTATTTTATTTTATTTTATTTTATTTTATTTTATTTTATTTTATTTTATTTTATTTTATTTTATTTTATTTTATTTTATTTTATTTTATTTTATTTTATTTTATTTTATTTTATTTTATTTTATTTTATTTTATTTTATTTTATTTTATTTTATTTTATTTTATTTTATTTTATTTTATTTTATTTTATTTTATTTTATTTTATTTTATTTTATGTATAAAAAAAACTTACTCACCAGCAACTGTCATATTCGCTTCTTTAGTTGTCAACTTAAAATGAGGCGCATCACCAGAAACCTCACATCTATACACTCCAGATGACTTCTTTCCCAGCATTCCAAGTTCTATTCGACATATTGATGAATTGCAATTATGTTTATTATCCTGTACTTCGGCACCGTCAACAGGGAATTTCATGTAAATTGGATGCATCATCGGTGAGTATCTAATAATAATGAAAAAGAAATAGAATTTCAAAGATTGAAATGTTTTCGTTTGAACCGTAATTGCGTGTCTGCTTAAGCTTGCAGCTTCAAGTTGATAAAGGGTCATTCATTTATCGGTTTCGAAAGTAAAGCTTAATAAAACACATAATTGATACATTTTTAATGAAAATTGTCTATCAATATAAAGTTTGGACTTTATCATTCTATGTGAATCACCACTTTTTAGTAAGTTTTAGTAATTTTATGGCATTTTTCGATTGATAAGCGATTAATTATATTATGACACTTCAAAGTTCAAATTAAAGATGAGTTGGAAAATTGTTAAATGCCGGTGGAACTTGAAACCGCAAAAGAGAGCCTGTATTGTGTATAAGTCATAAGACCATCTTGAAATTATAAGAATATTGAATTTTGCAGAAAATTTTTGAAAAAAGGCAGAAACGGTCATGAAGGAAGTATTGAGAATCAGGAGAAGGAAATTCGAGAAAGTATAGGTATGGGAGTAAAATTCAGTAGTAAAATTCCAAACGCTAAGATTTATGTTGAAAGAAGAGACAAAAAACTGTAACAGGATGAGAAGATAAGGGGATAAGAGCAAGGAGAACGGATTGGAAATTAATTAGTCTTCATGTGGCTATAGGTGAAAAAGGATCCGAAATGGCGACGGAATGATTAGAAGACAGGAAAGAGGGGGCAGGAGATGATCATGAATCACGATGTAAATGAGAGAGAAAAAATGAGGGAAAGGGATGGGAGAGAGGACAGTGGGTAGGGAAAACAGAAGGGAACAGGAAAAGGAAAGACAGAAACTAATAAAAGAATCCATATTCAACATGTGGTATGGCGAAGAAATGATCGAGGAGGTCCCATCATATTGGGAAACGGAATATAACGAATTTCATGAAAATGGAAACCTTGTACCCGTTAGAAAAACACTATAAAATTCGAAACAAATGCAGTTTCCATAACAAAAAACTCACCGAAAAAACTCATTTCCATCTTTGTACCATTTGACTGAATTCAATGTGTGCCCAGCCATATTGTAGCTGCATGATAATGTAACATTATCCCGAAAATCAACAATTCCTGGCACATTAATGTCCTTCACAACGAGGCTGCATACTTGATGACCATAAACTGAAATTTAAAAAAATAAAATTACAATTGTTACATAAAACCGCTTCTTTAACATAAAAACCAACAATACAAATTTAATACATTTTTTTTTACGATAAACGGAGTAAACAGTTAAGGTAGCTGCAGTAAAATTTCTTTAAAATCCAAGTAGGTACCTATAGTGTTGGTTTATCAGCCTGGTATACTGCCAGCCACGAAGAATCACTTGTATAATTTTAGTTCCTTTCCTGAGACAAAACAATAAAATTATTGAAGTGGAAGGGTTCTGTACAACTTGTGATCCCTTTAGCCCAGATCATGTAACCTCTTTGGGAGCAAAAAAACAAATCTCCAAACTTTCCATTAAATCCCTATTAACCTTATTGAAATAAAACTTAAGAACAAAAAAATGTAGGTAAGATATAAGAAGGTATAGAGGTATACAAATCAAAGGAGAAGGCATTTTAACTAAATCCTTACATCCACAGAATCAAATGAGCCTTTTGGGCATTAGTCTTGTTGTTTGCATATTTATCTTGGACTTTCAGACAAACTTTAAAAAAAAGCAAAAAAAAAATTGAAGTTAAAGGCTATTCAAAATGAATGATTATTTAGCCTTTGTTATCCCAATGGGTCTCACAAAAGATCCACCTCTCAATCTCTCTCTGGTCCATCATCATCATTGCGAGGTTATATCCACAGAAGAAAAAAAAAATACTGCACTGCGAGCTAATTCAATTTACCTTCAACAAAATAAGCATGGCCAATTTAATCTTCATGCTGTATGTGCAGTGTGCACTTTTATTTCAATGCTCGTCCTTTTAAGGCCTGTTTTTCATTTATATTCCTTTTGATGCATAAAGCATAAACCTTATATAAATGACTCTTTTACAAAAGAAAACACCCTGTTTGCATTAATTTACGACTGCGAGTGTCATAATCCACAAGAACAAAATATCTACCTACCACCTATGTATGTATATAAAACAGGCAGTGGCAGTGCTTTCTATACATGTCTGCCATTCCGTTCATCCTTTCTTTTCATATTTATCCTCTAGCTACCGCAAACATCCGGATCCTTTTATTCAATTTAAAGTAAACATCGTTACGTCCGTTCGCCGCTGATGCTGACGCTGTTCGTCGTACAGTCATCGAGTCGAACGTCGTCGTTGGGAACGTCGTCATCATCTTCATCATCATCCTGTGCTGCAATAAGCGGAATTTACCAGAAAGTTTTTGTTGCTCTGGAGCTATGTCGTTTTTTTTTATTACTTTGTTGTTGTTGTTTTTTTTTTTGTAAAAAGCTGAATTACAGACCGAGATTCAGGATTCACTCAGTGCGGTGTTCCTGTTCACTCCTTCTTTGGATTTCGACTGCGTGTCCTTAACATGAAGTTTATTCACAGTTCTTGGTGTATTAAAAAGTTTATTCATTTTTTTGCAAATATTTTGTTGATAAACGAAGCTACAGCTCGCATCAGGAGCATTAGCATCACAACACAAATCTGCTGATAACGGTTAGTGCTCTGCTCTACTGTACTGTACTGTACTTGCTGTAGAACTTCCTCCGAGTTGTGTTGACTTGAAGTGATGAAGAAAAAGGATGGGAGGGATGTCCTTCCGGGAAACCCGGCCGGTGTGGTATGGTGGGTTGGGTTGGTTAGTAAAGACGAAAGCATCAAGCATCACCGAACCAAGTTGCAGCACCCCTAACAATTTATTATCTATCATCCTTGGGGAATACAAGAAGTCAGATTAGTGAGCAGGACGGTGCCGGTGGGTGTGTTGATGTTTTCTTTTTTTTTAACTTTTCATCTGCTCAGATGCAGATAAAACAAGGACGAGTTTTTTTTTTTTTGGTACGATTACGAAATCGGAATGTGAGAAAAATGCCTTATTACTTTTTTTTACGCCTTCTCCGCCTGCATCTCCGCCTCCAAATCGTGGCTTTTGTTTGACAGTGTTTTGCGTTAAGAGAATTATATCTTTTTTTTTCTCGTTTTTCTCCCAAGTATATGTGTTCCGCTGACTCCTGAGATTGAAATCACAAACGACATGTTTTAGAGAGAGCGAGATGATCTTTTGTTGTTTTGTTTTTATACTGTTGTAGGTGTGAATGGCAAAAGTTTTGTGTGAATAGGTAATCATAATAAAAAGTTTTCTATAACATTTTTAAAATAATGCCACTCTTTTACAAACAATATACCTTATGTTAGAATAAGTGCGGGTTTTGTAGGTATATCTATGCTGTCTTTTGGCTTGGAAGAAACTTTTGATAATGTTGTTTTATATTTTTTCTTTTCGTGGATATTTTATGGAAATGAATTGACTTAGAAAAAGTTTTAATATGGCACTTCGTTTTTTTTATTTTTTTTTTTTTTTTTTTGAAAGAAAATTAAGTGCACTTAAAAGAGACTTTTGTAAGCTCGTTAAAATATGGTAAGAGACTGTTAAGATTGTTAAAAAAATATAAACAAGCTTCAGAGGTAAGAAAGGTTTAACATTGAGAGGGATTGTGTGGTTTTCAGAGAATGGAATAAAGCTGATGATATCAAAAAAAAAAAATTATATAAGTAGATACATATTTACTTAAAGGGTGTCCCAACAAGAACGCAAGATTTAAATTTTAAATAAAACGCAGATATTTAAAAAAAAATTGCGAAATCTTTTTTATAGTAAAGAAAACAGGATGAGGTTATGTATGGAACAACACATCGGGCAGATGGCCGCCGCGGCTTTGCTGGCACATACGCGATCTTTTAATGAAATTTTCAATGACCGTTTTGCATAAATGCTGCAGTATTTCATTGATGCAGCGTCTAATTTCCTCTTTTAAGGCTTGAGTCGTCGTCGGCTCATTCGCATAAACCATCGACTTCAAAAAAACCCCAAAGAAAAAAGTACAATGGTGTTAAATCGCACGATCTATAGGCAACCAATTCTGGTCTTCAAAACGCCAAACAACACGATCAACAATAAAAAAAATAGTAAAAAGAGGCTGGGTGCGACCCACACTGATAACTTCCCATTTGTGATCTTGAAAACTTTATATTTAGTTTTTTTTAGCAAATAACCAAATTTTCTGAGAACAAGATATTCGAGTCGAAAACCCAATTTTACCACTTATTAGTTCATTTTTTTTTTATATTTTTTGTCAAAAACTGTCAATTAGATAATTGTCAAAATTTAACCTTTCATAAAAAATTGTACTATGTATAAAATAAAATATTTTAGAAGGCACAATCGTTGTTCGTTCTCAGGATATTCGAGCTGAAATACAATTGTAACTACTTTTCTTTAGAATTTTTAACAGTTTTTGATTTTTTGTTAAAAAACTGCACATACAATATTTGTCAAAATTTTATCAGTTGCTAACAATTATGTAGAAAACAAAACAAACAAGAAGTCAATATCGTTACCCGTTTTTGAGAAATTTGAATCGAAAGACAATTTATACCAATTTTTGGTAGAATTTTTTGTAGTTTTTAATTTTTTGTAAAAAAAACTGTCCATTGAATTTTTTTGAAATTTTCACCAGTAGTCAAAAACAACATTTTTCGTAAAATAAAATTATTTAAAGTTAATATCGTTTTTCCATCTAAGGATATTCTAGTTATAAAATTTTTTTTTAGTTTTTTTGATTTTTTTCTAAATTCATATCAAATTTGTATGACGTCATAATGTGTCGAATAAAATTTATTTCAAGTCAAAAGCATTATTTGTTCGTGAGCCCAACCAAAATTTTCACTTCTTTTTTAAACTGCTATAGTAAAAAAAACAACTGATTGAATATTAATAAACGTCCTTTCAGCTTTTTTCGAAGTCATTATCTGTAAAAAAAAATCTTATTTCAAGTCGATATCTCTACTAGTTCTTGAGATATCGACGACGAAAAATGGTACCAGAACGTATGGACGCACACACAAACATCTCTCTAAAAATGATTGATATAGGCTCTTGAAACGTCGAGAAATGTCAAAAATTTCAATTTGACAAATCGGACCGATTACAATAACTCCCTATGGGAAGTTAATAATAATATGAAATAAGACAATTTCACAATGCGTTGTTCATTCGTGTAGCGCTCCATTTTTATTAACCTTATACCTTCTACTAACAAACAATAATAATTGTTCAAATGTCAAACAATGACACTTCCAATGGCGCCAAATGTAAATCTTGCGTTCTAGTTGGGACACCCTTTATTATGTACTTGCATTTATTATTCATTAATAATTGACTAAATTTTACTTTTTGCTTTGATAAAATGAATAGTTTTTAGATACACCTTTGTGTATTTTGAAAAGGAGCAGTTTTTGTTGTCTTTAACAAATAATATTTTCGAAGTGTAGAAATACAAATAACTCCAGTTCTGATTTTTTGAGCTTAAAGATTCAGACTAATAAAGAAGGAAGATGTGTCAGTTGTGGCCCCATCTTCAACATTGTTCAAAACTTCTTTTTTTTATCCGATGGAAATCTTCAAAAGACACTCGGTAAGAATTGGTACTGAGTAGTGTGGGACTCTTACCGCACTAAAATTACCGGTTGTTCAGGACCAATCTATGAAAGATCGACAAATATGATTTTTCTTTCTCAATTTATAAATCACGTTGTGGGAAGTTTAAAGTTCCCCGTTGCTTTTAGACCATTAGCTCATGAGGCTTGGTTCTTCTTAATCTCATTGTCTCGCACATTTAAGACGATCTCAATTTCGGAGTTGGTATGACTTTGCAGTTGCTGATTGTTTGATACAGCTTATTTTTTAACCACTTCTGTAACCATTTCAATTTGAAGATCACCATGCAGATCGCTATTTCTTATATACCAAGGGGCATTTATTATTCCACGAAGGACCATGCTTTGGAATTTTTGGATGGGTTCAGCATTTGTTTTCTTTGTACAGTCCCAAAGTTGGATTCCATATGTCCAAACGGGTTTCAATAGGTACTTGCTTATACATATAACATTATTTTGTTCTGGGTAAATAGGTCAGAGTTCTTTCCTAGTTACCAGTACATTTTTCTGTACGTCAAGTTTAGTTTTTTTTTTTTTGTTTAATACTGATGAAAATTATATGTCAAATGAAAGGTCAAATCATTGTTCAGCAGTTCATTTAAAGTCGAGCGCGAAATTTTTATTTTTTAAAATGCACCATTTCAACTTAGCTGCCATATTATGAAATTGACTACAACTTATAACCTTTCATATCACTCTTCAGCAATTTTCAAAAATTTTCAAGGAACCAGGACCATACAAAAGTTCCCATGATATATGTTCATACCAAAATTTAGAATGCGGCCTCCTTCAATGTCCTCCATTATTATTAAAGTATTTTGAAGTTGATAAAAATTGAAATTTTCAAAAAAAAAAAGAATATTCAAAGTTATTGTCCTAACACTAGTACGTAATAGATGATATAAGCGGTATGATGTATATTAATACATAATTATGTTATGGTATCATATCTGGTCAAAACCTGTAAGTCGAGTTTTTTAACAACTCAAGCAAATAGTACCTACCAATTTATTCCAAGTAAATAAGAGGCTTTCAAGCTGAAACTGTTAATTCTTGTCAGACATTTTTTTGATCCGTCATATCAAGGGTTTAAGCTTCCTTTTATTTCAATTTGAAGATGTTTTAGAATATCTTTTTTGAACAAAAAAATATGAACAATTTAAAAAAATTTAAAAATGCATGACATTTCGATTTTACGGTGGTTTTAGAAAAAAAAAATATGCTTAAATATTTTTGTAATTTTTTTTTTTAATTATGTATTTGAATCTATTTCTCTACAAAAACTCTTTAAAGTAAAATGCTCAAAATTTGGCTTAGTTTTCGATTTATAACAAAAATATTGAAACGTTACCAGTGTAACTATTTTTTTAGAAACACACGGGTGAATTTAGAAGCATTTTTGATTTTTAGCATCCTTAGGTCCCTCACAAACATGATCAACCATAAAAACCCTTGCACTTATTTATTTCCCCCCCCCTTGTTGTATGTTTATTAGGTCTTGGTTTTTCATGGTCTGTCGAGCAAAATTTATTTATATTATTTATCTTTGAATTTTTTATTTTTTACATTTAGACTTGTTTTTTTTTTTAGATATAAATAAAGCTTATCATTTTGCTTTTAGTTATTGAGCTCAGTCATAAAGATCTAATTGCTAATACTCAAGTTAGGAACCTTTAAGGGTGTTAAATAGGAAGTTTTTTTTTTAAGAACAAATTGGTCCAAATATCCACAAAGAACGAGACCAATACACATGAATAGTCCCCTGAAAATGTAGTAATTTTTACTATGGCAAAAAAAGCAAACCATGTGTGTTAAAAGTTACAGCAAAAATAAAAAAAAGATGGAGCAATTATACATATGTTCTTGCACCTCAAATAAGACCTATGCAGTTTGAATGTCCGATAAAAGTGGAGTAATATTTACCATTGCACCGAAAAGAGCAACAGTGCCATGGAAATAAAAGTTATGGCCAAGTTACTTTCAAAAAAGTGTACTTCTTTATACGGACAGAGGAAGCTATGATTTTTCGCCAAGAATTATCATACGTAAGCAGTATGATGCTTGGTTAAAAATGGAGTAATTTTTACAATGGCACCAAAAAAGAATATGGGTTATGTATATACATATATACGCATTGTTTGATAATCTGCTACAGTTAAAGTAATTTTAACTACGTATGAAGCAAAAAAATATAACACTGGGGGTTACAAGTTCCCCAAATTATTAAAAACTTTGCAGTGAGTGCAATTATGTTTATGCACTAAATAAGAAGTAATATTTACTAAATAAAAAAATAACAATGGGAGTTAAAAATACAACCAAATAATATAAAAAGAGTACGTGTCATGGAAACTATGAATTTACATCACGAATTAAATCTTTGCAGATTTAGAGCCCGCACAAAAAAAGAAAGTTAAAGATTGTAGTTAAATAATTTAAAAAATAAAGAAAATGCACTAATTTATGCGAGCAATGGTAGTTATGATTTTCTACAACAAAAATAACATATGCCGTTGAATATTCTGCTAAATATGAAGTAATTTTGACCTTGGAACCAATACAGCCAAAAATAGGAGTCAAAAGTAAAATAAAAAATAATGCAAAATGATTGAATGTTCACTTTTTTATTTCTTGACTTTAACTTTTATGTACATGAATAAGGTGCGAGACGCACGCCTTGCCTAGATAACTATGAGTGGCACTTGCATCGAAGAAACTAATCAGCTTGTGATTTTAGGTATGTGTATCACAAACCATCTTTTGTGGAATGATCACATACTTTTCGTCGCCAAAAATGCCGCAAGATGTTTAGGTTTCCTGTGGAGATGCAAGAAATTCTTTTCCCCTTCTGATATGGCTATTATTTCCAAAGTTATATACGCCCAAAGCTTGTGTATAACTGCCATCTTTGGGCTAGTGCTCCAGCAACTTACTTAAATCTCTTGGACAGTATAAAGAGACGAGCCTTCAAAATGATCGGAGACAGGAACATCATCGATACTTTTACGTCACTCGAACACCGGCGTAACGTTTCCTGTCTCTCGCTCTTTTATCGTTACTTTTACGGTAAGTGCTCAAATGAAATAGCCAGTTGCATTTCTCCCCTTAAACGATTCAACCGTAATACTCGCGCTTCCAGGAATGCTCATCAGTTTACTCTTGAACCCAATTTCGGTCGTACTGTGAAGTACAGGGATTCGTTCTTTAGCCGTACTACGCGAATGTGGAATACCCTTCCACGCTCTGTCTTTCCCTCTCATTGTGATATATTGAAATTTAAGAATTATGTTCACCGACATCTCCTTTCAAATCCCCTCCCACTTACCTAACGTTCCCACTGTGTTTCTGACATATAAAGGGTACAAAAAAACCCTTGAGTGCGCGCTAGTTATAAAAAAAAAAAATTACAATAAAATACGCAACTGCATACATAGATCTTATTCGTGATGGACATTTATAATTTCCACTGCACGTATACACTGCACTCAAAATTCAACAGCATTGGTCTCATTGTGTGATATTTGAACCAAGCCCCATCAAGTTTTTTTCATTCTCCTTCAATTTGATTTTACAAAAATTGTTTTTTTTTTTGTGAAATATTTATCTACATACATAATTGAAATTAATTTTCTGAACTATCCAGCCTTATGAACTCAAATATTTAAAGGACCTCACTAACGTTTTTAAAAATATTTGACGTTCATCAAGTAGATACTTAATATGTAGCTATCACTTTTCTTTTTGATACCAGTTTTATTATTCAAAAGGCTCTAAGTATAATATTTACATGAAATATTTTAAAAATATAATTTTGAATGAATTTCTAGAAACACCACGAAGACTTTCGATAAGTCTCATTTCGGTCTCGATTCGAGAATAGAAGGACCGAGACCTGGACTGGCACCGGGAAGGTGTGCAAGGGAGCAGTAACCACCTTTTTTTTTCTGTCAGCGTCCATATGCTTTGCCCCTCTAGGACAAGAATGCGAATGTTCTATTTGGCCCGCAACTGGAAAAAATCGTGTGATAATCTGAATGATTCACTAAGTATCTACATTATCTACAAAACAGTTTGATATCCACCGCCTAAAAAATCCTTCTATCAAAACCATAACTGAAAAATAAAAAAAAGCATAATCAGTGTATGATAACTATAACCGTTTTCTTAGCTTTAGCACAGCAAACCGAAAGATCTTCTAAATGCCAAAATGGAGACCATTTATGATCCCAATAAAAGAAAGACGAACAGCCTTAGTTAAAAATAAACCCACATGGACGATAGCATAATTATTTTCGTACATAAATAAAGATGCAATTATTTTTTGCCTTAAGAAGAATTAAAAATTAAACATTATCACACAAAACAAATAACAGTTTTTATAACAAAATATTGTTTCAACAAAAAAACAACAAACCAATTTGGTTTTGCTTACTCACATGTCAATCCAATAACAACAACAAGCATCCAATAGTTCATTGCGATAATTTGTATCCAAAATATTTGACAAGCTTAAGTTTACGGTCTATATTATTCATAACTGATTGATATGAATTTATTTATTATAGAATGTCTTTAAAATGTGTACGATTGTTTACATTTTTGATTGCTTGAACCGAGTTATTGATTTTTTTCTTAAAAACAACAAAGATGTTTCTTATAATGAACAATTTTTTTTTTTAATAAACGGAACAAATTATTTTAAATCATTTAATTTGATATGTTGCGTTTGAGCATTTTATTACAACGAAAATTATATGCTAATTATTCATACGTATTTCCGTTACAAGTCAAACAAAAAGCGAAATTATAACACGATAGTGTAGTGTAACAGGACTATTATCTTTTGACTGCTAACCCGATTGAACTTCACAATTACACTGAACCCTGAAGAACCAGAAAATAAGTACCCGAGAAGCTTCTTCATATTTCTTTTGATGTTGTTTATTGTCCATGGATTCTGTACAACATGTTGCATCATACAAATTCACTAGATTCACTTAGTGGATTCATTTTGCAAGCAATGTGTTGTCATTTTGTCAAGTTAAACATAAGTTGATATTTAGTTTGAAAGCATCTTCGAACATGTTGTATTTGGGAAAAGCTTTTTCGGAGTTAAACTGGGATGCTGTGAGCTTAAGAGATTTCAATTCGGATTAATATACATTTTTTGAGAATTTATTTTGTTTCTGAACTACGTTGAAGAGATGTGAGTAATATAATAAGAGTCAACTGTTAAAAAACTTAACAGTTCTGTTAAGAGGAATGTAGGTTAGGGAGTTTTCCGTTTTGTGAAACGAGAAAACTGAATAGAAAGATGCAAGTATGCCATAATAGTATTGTCATTCAGTCAAACTTTCGCAATGTTACATTATACCCAAAATACTTCATTTCGTATAGCATAGAGGTGAAACAGTTTGACTTTTAAAGAGGTTTAAGGACCTTTGACCTTCGAAGTATAAGCCTTAAGTTATCTAATTAAAATTAGGTCTTTTAGTCTCGGAACATTATGCGTTTTGGACAGACACGATAGTAAGGCTCATTAGATATAAGCCACAGGTCTCTAGCGCAAGGGTATCACGTAGAACAAATTGATTTTTAGCCAATTCATTTTTTGACCATCTTGAGAACGCGTCACATATGTACATACTTCAATAAAATATAAACTATTTGTCGATTTTGATGAAACTGTCAAGAATGATAAGGTTAGGTTAATTTAGGTTAAAGTGGCTATTGGTTTGGAAATCCAACACATGAATCAATTGATCAACCTCCCTCGTTGAACACCATTTTGAGCTTCGAATGAAGCGCAGGAGACAGGTGATGTCGCAGTTTACCAGATTGCTAGGATCATCGAAGAAGAATTCTCCTAGATGGAGTTTACGTCTTTGTGATAGGGCGGGACAGGTGCATAGAAGATGAGAGACTGTCTCCTCTTCCTCTTCGTCCTGCAACTCCTGCAGAAATCATTTGCAGGAGCTCCAAGTCGAAGTGCATGTCTGCCTGTTAAGCAGTGTCCAGTCAGCACACCTATAACATAGCTTATATGCAATCTTTTCAGAGAGATCAACTGCTTAGAGCGTTAAGCACTAAGTTTAGGCCAAATTAATTTTGTCGCTAAACAGGTGGTGGTGTTATTCCATCTGAGGTTTGTTCTCTCTATAGTATCTTTCTTAAGCATGAGTTTGCATGTAGCCAAAGCATACCCACACTAGCTTTATGAGCCAGCAGAGGTAAAGTTGTTCCTCTTTTTGCAAGTTCGTCGGCTTTGCAAAGGTAAATATTGAACTGTGTGGCCATCTCCGTAAGAGATGATCGGCAGTTTAGGGCTGTTAGTGACTTTGTAGAAACAGAGTCTAGGGATTTTTACGCGGCTTTTACGATGCGTATATCGGTTGTTGATATAACTTTTTCTTTGAGCCAGGAAAGGACTTCTTTAATAGCCAGGATTTGAGCATGGAACACTCTACAATGATCAGGTACACGAAAAGAGAGACATAAGTTTAGTTTGTGGGAGTATACGCCTCCACCAACCCCATCATCCGTTTTTGATCCGTTTGTAAAGAAGTTAAAAAGTATCCTCCCAAGTAGACCTGGAAGGGATAGTCACCCTATCTATAGCACCCCTGAGGAGGAGGATGGTGTAGTCGATATTACTATTTATTGATTTTAATGAATTCAGAATAGTGGAGTGGCAAATATAATAATTGATCCACAGTGAGGAAGCTTAAAGTCGTATGGCAGTTCTTGCAGCCGTTTGCTTACTGAAAATGTCCAGCGGTATTTGATGCGAAGATTAGGGGCAAAGTGCTCCTCCCATACACAGGCAGGGTGTGTATATTCACCTATAGTGGGGAATAATTTCACTTTTCTTTTCAAGTACCTAAAGTTCTTTCCCAAAAAAGATGGGAAATAATTTTTGTTTTCAAATTTGTTTAAAAATTTCAAAAATTAATTTTATTTTTTCAAAATCTCCTAGAAAAATTTGAACAACATTTTATTTTTCAGAGTTACTATTTAAAATTAATGAATAATCTTTTGAATGACTTGATACAGATTTTGAAAGGATCATATTCAATTTCAAATTCAAAGAATACCGAAACGTAGAGAATTAATCATTTTTGACCATATTGATGACTAGAAGGTGTTTATGGATATAAACCCTAGTTTTACAATTCAAAAAAAAAAAAGTGCACAGAACCACCACGAAAAGTGAAGTTGACTTGACTCAAAAAGTGAAATAGTTTCCCACAAAAAATTAAGTTATTTCCCATTTCTAGTTATGATGTTATTTCCAGCAAGACGATTTGTATTTTTTTTTTGAGACAACCGCAAAAAAATTGTACCATCTCTTAGTTCAGTAATTGGTCAACAAAAGTCAGCTAGCTTCAGAAATTGGTAGGTTTAAGTTTTTGCAGTATCAGTGTATCATAGAGAATTATAATGGGTCAATAACTGGTGAGCTAGTTTCAGAAATTGGTCAGCCATCAGTTTTAAAAGAAATTTATTAAGTTTTTTTAAGTTCTTAGCAAGTGCATTTTTCCCCACGTTGGTTTTAGAAAAAATGAATGTTTAACAAATTTTGTATATTTTTTTTTTTGGGAAATCACTTGTTATTTATTAAAAATATAATCTCAATCTCTCAAATCTCAAATTTGTCTTCAATCAGTGATGGAATGATGGAATGAATAAATTATTTTATCTGCTCGGTTTTTGTAATTTTTTAGTTTTTTTTAAATTAATACTTTTTTACGTAAAAATATTCCCTTAAAACAACACACAGTTTTTACTTACTTAATTTTAGAAAAGTTTTCACTTTTGACAATTTTTTTTTCAAAAAATTACATTTTTTTCTTTTTTTTTCATTTTTTGACAAAACAGTATTTGTTCCATTAACCATTTTTCCACGGGCTATTTAGGAAACGAACTTATTTCAAATATTGGATTAGATATTATTGCTAAATAGTTTTTTTTCCTATGGATAGGGATTATTCACACCAATATTTATTACTCAAACATAATGTGAATATTTTAATATTGAATTGAAAAAAAATGGACAAACTAATTCTGCATTCCACTACGCTTTTCTTTGTACCCCTCTTTTTTTTCCACACAAAAAATACCATTAAATTACTTCGCACCAAACTTACAGCGCCCGCCAGTAATTAAAATTCATTTTAAACTTTTGTAAATTTTTTTTGTCAACACAAAACCATTTCCCATTTATGTAATTGCAAAACCAAATTTATTTGTTGTTTTTATGTTACAACCAAAACATATCCACAGATCAATCTTTCTATTAATAATATTTTTATTCTAAAATAAAAATTTGAATATAAAATTTAAAAACAGAAAAATTAAAGCATTAAATTAAAAAAAAAAAACAAAAAAAAAGGTTCAAAGGCTGGATTTTTATTTAACTCTCATCAAAAATTGTTCAAACCTGAATAATTAGTAAGTATTTCAAATTCACTGAGCCATTTGGCTTTATCGGCATCAACAATTCAAACAAGAGATAAAAATGCTTTAAATTTAGGAAAAAAAATATAAGTATAAATATGTTTGTAGGTGGGTAGGTAAAGGAATGAGAAAAAAATTGAATGAATTTATTTTAAAATATTCAAAGCTGCTATAACCATTTGCCAGTGCTGTTTGTGTCGAGGTATATAGTCACAAATAAAATGCATTTCAGAAAATTCGATTCACAATTTAGTTCTTTTTTTTTTTGTTCAATCTATTTTTTGTTGTTGTTGTTGTTGTCATAGAAATACAGGGTATGGTATACAGGACGCAGTGCTCAACAAAGTTTCACAAATGTTGCAAGCATTTTCCGCCGATTGAATTCATATGCCTCAGTTACAGTTTGATTATCTTTTTGAATGGAAATCGGTATTATGGTTGGCAGGAAAAAAAAAGTAAGTACACACGGATATGTATGAATCTATATTGTATATGGGTGTTACTGTAAACTCCCGAATTGGGTAAATTCTTTAAGACCTAGAATTTTTCAGCAACAATGTTAAAAGTTAGAAATATTTTGTTCCAAACTTTAACGGGCAGGCATTTGTAAATTTTAGTTTTAAAAATACTTTTCTTTCTGAAAGTTAGTTGAAACCCACGAAACGTAGGTGTTTGATCAAAACAACATAAACATACCCTAAGATAAGTATAATGGAGTTGAGTGAGGGGGGCAGTGTTCCCAAAAAGGGAGTTAAAATCTTTTATTTCAAAAAAGATAGTTTTAACAACTTTCTTGAAAAATTCCATGTCTAACCAATACGTTTATCATTTCGGGAATTGACATTAACATAAATACTATAAAATACGAATCCAATCTAATAAAGATAAATTTGTGCAGTTAGTTTCAATATCGAATGAGTTCAGATGCGGAAATTACTTTTGTAGAATAATTGATGTTCGTACAAAACCAAACAACACATGTATTTTTAATGAAAGGAAACTTGACTATTATAAAAAAAAAAACAAAAAAACGTTTGTCTATTCCTGCATATTTTTGAATTAAATTTTGAAAAAAAAAAGTATTGATGTACGAGTATAGAAGCAGGTAGTCGATAGTTCGAAACTTATTTCTACAGGAACGAAGTTGTTAAGTAGGTTTGATGGGTGAGTTCCATCACTCACCAATCATTTGAATGTTTGATGGAAAATTAATCAAAAAAGATTTCTAATTCGAATTTATCAACATAGTTTTTTAAAGAAAAACTTTAAGCAATTAAATTAAAGGTCCGTATACACCTCAGTAAAAAGGTGTTTTGTCCTGCAACAGTTCGGGTAGTTTTTTAACCATATCAATGTGGTTTGGGGTAGTAGGGAAAAAATACAACCACATACATACACAATCACAAAAACCATTTTTTGTGGTGCAAATCTATCGGAAATACTTTTTAAATGTGGTTTATGGCTTATTCTACAGGAACGGCCAGCTGAGACCCAACCGATAATAACACTGGTTTCTTGTGGTGTTATTTTAATTTTATTAAAACTAGCTGTTACCCGCCCGCTTCGCTGGGCGTTATAATGAATTAATACATAAATGATTTTGTTTAAATTAAAAAAACCCAGAAAAGTACGCATACGCCTAAGTGTACTATATTGTTTCAAACGCAATAAGAATTTTTAAAATCCGATACCAATATTTTCTTTTCAGCTCATTTCACCCTTTCAACAGCTAATTTTGAAAAATTATTTAGCCCTTGAACTATACGCGAATTATAATCTTTCAAACTAAAAAGAATTTTTCGGATTCGAGGTAAATAGAAGAGAAAGAAAAGAAAAAAGATAAGTTTTTAAATATGTTTATTTTTATAACACTTGTTTATATACAATATTTTTAGATGTTCCATCTTCTGTGCAAATATACAGATTGTCTGGTTTATACCGACTCTAGGAAACGCATAATTGGTCCATGTGAAAAGTAATCCGTTTGTAAATCCAAACCGCACAATTCTAAAGATTGGCCCTGTGCTTTGTTGATAGTGATTGCAAACTCCATTCTATACGTATTTGGAAATTGCAACCTTTTAAAATTAAATGGCATATCGGTTGGAATCAAAGGGATTTGTGGAATGAGAACATTTTCACCTAAAAAAGTCCTATCAATATGTATTGTTGCTTTGAAGAATTGAGTTAAATTAATTTTTTTTGACAATAAAACTGATTTTTTTTTATGTATATGTATACATTTTTTTAATAAACATACATAGTTCTTAGTGGGTGTTGTTTTTATGTCCAACATAGCCCATTGTGTTTTTCTTGTTTTGGGTATTTAAAAACCCGCTCGCAATCGAATCCAACATTGTGTCAAAATTTTCAATTTTCTATTTCAAAGTAATCGGTGAAGAAATTTCGGAGATTAGCGGCCAGGAACAAGGGTGCATTTACATACTTTTTTATTTATATAGAGTTCAAAGTTCTGTTTTGATAATGAAATTTTGAAATACAGACTTATGAAACTTGACTATTGTACGGTTTCAAAATGTAAACCTAAAACATTAAATACAAAATATTCGCATGAATTTTTGTTGGCTTTTGGTAGACCATCACTTTAAAATAGTACTATAAGTCAAAAAGAACATTTGAGAGGGTTATACAAGATTCTTCAAGGAGAATAATAGAATTATATAATTTTGAAGTGTAGAATACCGGAGTTAAATTATTTTGAAATACAGAATTTTGGATTTACAGAATTTTTATATAAAGAATTCTTTATTAACAGAATTTTGGAAAACAGAATAATGGAAAATCAGAATAAAAGAATAGAGAAATACAAAAATAACATTATGTTCGTAAGGAATTTCGGTCGTAAAAAAATTTTGAGTACAGAATAACAAGCCATTCCCTAAAATAAAATTAAAATTAAACAAAAAACAAAAATCAAACGCTATGAGAAAAAAGGAAATTCTTCTAAAAGCACATTTTTATTTTATAATAAAAATAAAACAAAGGCAAATTCGGTTGAACCGGAGTGTGGATTATTTCTTTTTTTATAAAATCACCATAAATATTGGTTTAAACAAGTTTTGAAAACCGAACTATGTATATTCATACAAAAATGTGCCTGGATATGCATAAAATTTAAATTCTTGTTACCACACAATGAAATCAAATAGAAAAATAAGATTTCAATTCTCCCAAACAAATTTGCCCTTCATTCTATGTTTTAGTTGAACAGAAAATTTGACAGATTTGTCTAATATCAATATTTTGTAAATTAATTTTAAATCAGTTTGTTATGATTAACAATCAAATTACATCAACTAAAACCAACTATAACCCACAAATTCAACACTCTTTAAATCTATCGAACTCTACAATAAACTTCCCAGTCAAATGAAAGATTTTAAAGTCAATAAATTTAAATCACACGTTAAAAAAATGCTTCTTGGTAGATACTTATAATGTTACTTTTTATACAATATCACTTGCACTTGCCACACCTTTTTTTGTTAACTTTCAATTGACATATTTTCAAAATTAAAAATTGTAAACATGTTAACAGCCTTACATGAGATTGATCTCAAAGGCATTTATATCTATGTATATAAATAAAAATGTAAATGTTCGTTTGTTCCTAACCGCTAATCTCCGAAAGTTATTCACCAATTGCTTTGAAATTTTGACACAACATTGCATTCGGATACGGTAATGTTTATATATACTTAAAACAAAAAAAAACTATGGTGTACGTTGGGCATAAAAAAACAACACTCACTAAGAACTATATTTATCAAAAAATCTACATAAATATAAATAAAAAAAAAATCAGTTCGGTTGTCACAAAAAATTAAATTAAAAAATTTATTCAAATTCTTTAAGGAAAGATACACAAGATACAACAAAAAAAAAGAAAAAATTGTGTACCACATTGTTGAAAGGTAGGTACGGTTTATTACTGCTTATATACTTCGTTACATTACATTCATTCATGTAAATTTTGGGTTTTTCAAGACTTTAAAAATTTGCAGAGCGAAATAATCAATTTTGGAAATTTGAAGACCAAACATAATCGTTTTAACGTTTTATTATTTCTTATTTCCTAGGTATACACAATTTTGGTTTTTTTCAAGATTTGGAAGAACCAATTTCGTTACGTACAATGACATGACACATAATAAGGTGAAAGGTGACATATAAAAGGTGACAGTGCCGTCCATCGCTTACCAGAATTTAAAAACTTAGCACTATAGGTACTGAATCGAAAAAAAAAATTGATAAAAGCTTCGTAAGTATACAATAAAAATAAATTTTTTCAAAAGCGACCAAAATCAAATCAAAATCGAAGCTCCAGAATCTCATGAAGAGAAAATAAAAACAATCTTCTGAAGATGAAGACATGGGCATCGCTAGATTCATGACTGACACTCAACCTGGGGCAAAGGTCGATCCTGTCCAGATCTTAAAAACTCCATTCTACATACGAACAATCAAAGAAATCTTCGACGAAACTGGTTCCAGAAGAAGAAAAAAAAAAACGAAGATGATGGCGAACGATTAAAGCAAAAGAAATCGTGCTCTGATTACGATGAAACCGAGTAAGATTTCAGAATGTGTCCGAAGCCTCCAAACAATACATATAAAAAATTAACAAAGTCAAGAACAGCGTTTTGTGCATTTACACCCGGGTAGGTCAGCAAGTAAACTGAGAGAGGCGTTAGACAGTCAAAATTTAGAACTTCCATTCTTCTTTTATATGAGCGTACTGGAATATCCGCCGGGGTTGTAAGAGGATGCCAGGGTAGTCTATTCTGGATATCGCTTTTCAATTTTGAGGTATAAATAAATTTCTAATATATCAAATTTAAATAAATTCTAGAACTTTAAAATTTTGAGGTCTTACAGTAACTGTGCACAAACGGAGTGCCTTAGTTTAAGGTATTTAAGATGATTTTTTATCAATTTTTTAAGAAGCCTAAAGTTGATTGCCCGAGCGAAGCCGGGGTTGGCCCGCTAGTAATAAATAAAAATAAAAAATAAAAAAAAAACATAGTATTTTTTTTATTTTATAGAAAATGACTTCGAGCAGAAAAAAAAATATAAAAAAACAACGAAAACACCTACAATTTGCTATAGTTTGTTTCAAGGCAAAAATTACAATAATTAATTTATTATTCAAATAAAGCTGTTTTTTCGAAAAGTTTTTGAAAAATTAACTTTCGAAATATATATGTAACTTCGTATAAACCAATTAAATCTGAATTATCATTAAGGCATGTTTAATAAGCAATGACATACTTTAATTTGGATTAAACTTTGAAAATTTATAATTTTTTTTTCTGTTTTAAGACCAAGATGTTAAATTGATCCCTGTGTTGCATAAATTTATTAATTGCTCCAGATTTAGTAAAAAAATATTTTTTTTTGTATTCTGCACTTAACACATACAAATTTTCAAAATGGTTGGCTATTCAGGTATCCGTTTACTTTTTTTTTTTAATACGAGAGGTGTTAAAACCATTTCAAAAACTTTTTTCCTCAGGTTTTTGAATTGAAAACACACATTTTTTGATTTGTTTACATATTTCTTAAGTGCAATTATTATTCAGATTTTCTACCAATAATGTATTAGAACAAATATTCTAGACTATTTCAAAAAAAAAAAAAATTAAAGACACAAATTGTAGTCGTGGTACTCAAAAATGTAAAGATAGGCAAATAAAAGTAATACACTCATATCTTTTGTTCTACTTTGGATAGAAGTTTTTTATTTTAAATTTTTAGAACGTTTATACTCATAGGGTCTGCTATTGCTGTTTATAGCTGTAGAATCATCTCCATCATTTTAACACGACCTTCTTGGATGTAAACTGTTTAGAGACATTTTATTATTTTTCTTCTTTTCTATATCTCTTTGTTTTATGTTTCTATTAAACAGCATCGGAGTGTATAATGTTACTTTATGATAGCGAAAAGACTCGTGATCTTCTGATGATGCCATATGTAGTAATCATTAAATAATGTTTCTTGGACTGCTTTCGCATGTCCTTAAAAAAAAATTAAATAAAAATAGTTTTAAATCGAGATTTCTCAAAAAAAAAATTAGCTTCCGTCAATTTTAGGGACACTGTTTCGCACGCTCTTTTATAAAATGTTTTTGTATTTTTTAGCACTCGATCATATGTGAGCCATTCCTTTCAGCAAATCTGAAAGTGACTTTTGTTTCTTTACTACACAAGAAAATCCTTGGCTATAACAATATCTTAAAGTACGCCATTCAATTTCTTCCCAGTTCCCTCATATTCACAATACTCACGAGTACGTTCTTTACTTGGCATTCAAGACATGTGTGGCATGTGTCATACTTATAATGAACAGCTTTTTAGGTGGAAAAAATAGTATGTAGTCAAAGGCAATAGACTGCAGCAATACACTATATCCTTATAACCCCAGTTCCAAAGAAGTAAATAACTTTACAGTAGCTATAGATACCCTTTTTCCTAAGTGCGACAACGATGATTTAATGCGATAATGTTGAGAAAAAAGTACTCCTCTCATAACATATGGCAATGTGTGAAAGAACAAAAGAAAATCGCTTCGCATCCTTTATGAAATATTACTCGCATGCACATGAATCGCAGGTAGGTTTGTACGACGACGAAAACAAGGACGAGGACGATGCGATAGTGGATGCTAAAACAACATCCTGTGCTCTACTGTACTCTGCTCTGCTCTGCTCTGCTCTGCACACATCACAGGATATTATTTGGCTAAAAGTGCACATTTGGGATTCTTTTTCACACGAGTTTATCACATAAATCACATTAACTGGGAAGAACACAGCAAGAACATGCACAAAGACGACTCTGCTCGCTCTCTCTGGTAAATTAATAGTAATGGGTTCCTATCTTATAGTTAAATGTGTATTTGAGTATTTGTCCGCCTTGGTAAATGCACTATCAGGACAACGGGCAAGGACATTGAAGGTTATCCAACCAACCAACCAACCAACCCAACCGAACCAAAATTGCACCGCTAATTATTTCGAGAAACCGCATTAAGTTCCAGGCAGACTCTCGCTTTTCACATAAAATATCCCTTTCCTATTCTGTAGTAGGTAGAGGTAGGTAAGGTACCATTCACGATAATAATTTATTTTCAAGTTTCGCATATTTAAAAGCACTTTGTGGCAACGCTTGGTTGAACTAGGTATTTTAATGTTGGTCAATGCCCAATGGTGAAGTTTTTCGAAGCATTAAAATCTGCTTCTCTCTCTCGAAGAATTCCAAAATGGTTTTAATTTTTTGCCCTTGTCTGGTTTTTCTTTGATAGTGTTTTTTTTTTTTATTTTAATTTCAATTCTTCTTAAGGTCAAGGACGCAGAAATTTGGAGTAAAATTAGCTTTGATGGTTTAAATAGTTAATTTTGCTATGGATAGACAGGTTTCTCTTTGGCGCCACCTTGAAAATAAAATAGGTTGTACATAATGATTTTTGTAATTGCCTATGCATATTATTTCCATTTGAATGTAAAAATTTAATTTTGAACAAAAGCCCTGATAAAATGCAAGGACTATGGCATGAGTACATACCTTTGGTTCATTTTCAGCTTCCAATACATAAATATGTAGCTCTGAGAGCAAAAGATACATAAAATCAGAATAAAATCTTGGAATATAAATGAAAAATTATAAAGTTGGAAACTAACTAAAAGGTAGCTGAAGCATGATGTTGGTTTAAAAAATTCTTAAAGCTAGTTTTTGAAAGAGTAACATATTCATTGATATTCATGTGTTTTTTTATACCTAACATTTTCATATTATAATTAAAGCTTGTACATAGGTACATGTTCTCATAAATAAGATTTTTATAATTTAATGGTAATAAATATTTCTTTGCGATGATCCACTTCCCTACGCCTTAAAAAGTTAAAAAAAAAATTCACAAGTAGTGGCTTTTTAGAGAAATTGCTTACGAACCGAACTTACGGCAGACGGCTTTTGGAGTCATGCTATTATTATTTTTTTCAATAAATATTGAATAATGCTTTTTTTATAAATATCAATCTTTGCATTTCTTTAAATATATGTACCTACATTATGTCCTAAGGCTTAACAAAATTCTTGGCATATTTACGTGAATTCTTATCTTCACATTGTTTTTTGTCCATCTATTTCCCTTTCTACCAAATAACGGTTAATGAAAAATTAAACAAATAAGTTCGCGTAGTTTTTGAAAAATTAATTTTCAAAGCAAAAATTTCAATTTTTTGTCCAACCGTGAACCAATTCGAAGTGATACAATTTGTATTCACCACGACTTTTTTTTATCGCAAAACAATGTCACTGCATTGTTTTCTGCAAAAAAAAAAAAACGAGTTTTAAAGATAATTTTTTTTTGTACGATTTTTTTTTCTTCCCACGTATACTTTTTTGCCAAAAGAACTGTATACTAGGCATAGTAACGTAGTAAAAAAATAGCTTCAACAAAAAAATTTTGTTTTTTCTTCAAAATTTTGAGTTTGAAAATATTTTTTTGCTTATAGCTATAGCTACATAACGACATTGTAGATGTTGCCGGTGTTTTCTTAATAAATTTTTTTACCACTTAAAGATTTTTTCTTTAAAAAAAACTGAGGGGAGAAATGGACCCCCATCCATTTTTCTTTTAACTTTGGAGGTGGCAAAGTACTCATGGTACCTTCTGGGAGTAGATTTCATAAAATGTTTGTAAAATTTGAGCGTCAGTTCCCCAAATTTAGGCGATATTTCCAAGCTTTTTTCCATTTTTATAAATAAGTTTTCGAAAAATCGAATTTTTGGGAATCATAGGTATACTTTGAATATTCGGCTTATTTGAAAAAAAAAATCTTAAAAATCATAATACTAAACACTGAAGCAAAAATAACTTTTTTTTACAGCAGTGGAACTATCGCCAAATTCCATTTTTTAATTAGAACGTTTTTTCTAGGATATGGGGGATATTTACTTTTTGGGGAAATAATTCTGATTTTGAGCAATTTCCTTTACAAATTTGGAAAAAAACTAAAAACTATAATTTGTCCAGAATTTTTTGCGCGATATTTCCAAATTCATTTGAGCATTTTATCCTTGCGAGTTTTTTAAAAATTCAAAAAGATATTCTTCATTATATCAATTCAATTTCTCTATGGAAATATTTGGAACAAAACTTGTAGGTATTTGTTTAGTGCTTCTTAAAAGATTTCATGGTTAAAAAGCTCAATATATGAGTGCCATCGATTTTTTGATCTTTTTTTTTATTGTTTGAGTACCTACCTATTTTTCGCACCAATCACAATTTTTAAGCAACTTTTTAAATTTTTTTCCATTTTAAAAGAGAAATTTTAAGGAACCTCATTCAAAAATATCCCATTAAAAAAATGACTTAAATGAATTTTTTTTTAAATAAGTGCATACTTACAGTGGCTTTCAGTTAACCTATTCTAATTTTTTTTTGCAAACAAAAGGCCATTAGTTTTTTTTTCAATATTATTTATTACATTTATTTAACTTCTAGAGTTTTATTCAAAATGCAAATAAAGCAACAGTGACAAATCCAAGGCAACACATTGAACCACTCTCACATAAATAAAAGTGCTGTTATGCAATGTAAAAAAAAAAATTAAAATTATAAGTTAAACATTAAATAATTTAAAGTTTAAAAGCTGTTCGTAGAACTAAATCAAAGTAAGTATCATTGTCAATGGATGCACTTATGCTTGCATAATAATCCATGAATTCTTCTTTTGTCACCTGTATTAATTAAAAAAAAAACCATTAGTAAAATTTTTTGTGATGGAAAAACCATTAATCTACTTGCCATATCATCTGCTTCACCACCTTTTCCCTCAAAGTTCTTAAGAAATTCCTTAAGAATCTCATCGGCAGACATTTCACCACTTTCATATTTAGGGTGTTCTTTGACTGAATAAACATTCCTAAGGTCATCAACTGTAATAACCCCATCACCAGTGGTATCCATTTTATCAAAGGCCTTATTGATTATATCGATTCTTCGTTGATTCATTGGTGGCTTAAAAACATAATACAATTTTGCATTTCAAATAGAGAGGCCTTATTGATTTTTTTGTGTGTTAAATTCTTACCCGAAGTTTCAACAAGAATTCTGACATGTTGATGGATCCATTGTCATCTACATCAAAACTAAGAAAATAGACTGATTAAACGTGTTACTGAATTTGTATTTGAAATATTTTCTACCTACAGATTGGATTCTGCATACAGAAAATAAAAAAAAAAAAACAACAAAACCAAAAACATACTCTTACCTATGGAACATTTGGTTGATTTCTTCATCGGTGCACTCCAGGCCAGTATCTCGAATGCCAGTTTTAAACTCGTCAAAATTCAGAGCTTTGCTACCATCATCGTCCATATTCCGGAAAGACCTATGCGTGCAACAAAACCACAGAATAAAACCAGAAATGAAAACAATTGAAAACCCACACAGAAAACAAAAACATAGTCAACACCAAACAACACACAAAGTATGTAAATTTATATTCTTTGAAGAAGGATATAAAGTAGGGTGTTTCAAAGAAAAATGAATTACTCGTGTTTAGTCTCAGAATGCTTAAAAGCTTCAGGAGCTTAACAACGACTGTTATTTTTTTCCAAGTATTTGATAGAATGAATTTATTAAAATTACGATTTTCCCTTTATAACCTTTATTCCGATTTTGTATCGGCAGTGTATTAAAAAAAACAAAAAAATATAAAAGAAAATACTTTTTTTTTTGAAACACCCTACCACAAAAAATATGAAGGTATATATATGTAGGTTGAAAAACGGATCCAATTATTTCGAGAATTGTGAAGAATGAAAGGACAAGTTTATTATGGACTATCTTGTATTGAGGTCAATCACACAATGTACAAGTACATCCATAGATTGTATGATTCAATGGAAGCCATGTTGTCTGGTTTAATTCATTTTGATAAAATTCAAGTGAAATTCTTTCTAACGTACCTGGCTAGTCCAAGGATACCAGTTGCTCCACGTCTGAAACAAAGTAGTCTCAGCTTATCAATTGGATCCTTTTCCTTTCCATTGTCTAGTGATCGTTGAGATAGTTGGCTTAGTGAAGCTTGAATTGTGTATAGCTCTTTTAGGTGACTCATCTTCAAGTTGGACGGGCTTGTTTTTGTTTTTTTTTTTTTGTACTTTGTGCTAAAGATAAGGAAAAACAAAAACATAAACGTTCATCATTTAAAGTAAAATTTAAGACTTATGATTAATTTTCAATTATTTATTTATTATGGTGTTTGAAATAAAAAATAAAGTGCCTTCGATACGGGCTGTATAAAGTTAAGCTAAAAATATTTACGTTAGGCCCTTCAAACACACATTTTTTAACTTGGATCTTTATAATCTTAGAAACTAGTTTTCAAATTACCCTCATATCTAAATTTATTATAAATTATTGAAATTTTTTTCGAAAAAAATGTTGCTTTTATTATATTCAAATTAAAAAAAATATTAAATTTAAGTAAAAGGAACAGCAGCCAATATACCCTCATTATGAGTAGCGAATGAACCTTCGACGAAGGTTTGGGAAATCTAAAATTTCTTAATGTTAGGAAAAAGGAACATATCCTTTCGCCAAAACTGTGCCCTTTTGAGGTGAACATAAATATGTGAGCCCCGAAATGAGTCATTTTCAAGTCACGTTTGAACGTTCGGTTTCCTGTTCATAATAGGGGCTCTAATTAAATTTTAAGATTTTTTTTTTTGGAAAAAATTAATTTTTTTTTAAAACTACAAAAGTACATATTTAAAAAATTGACACCGATTTTGGAAGATTAGTATCTACCACTATTTTGAATGAAAAGCTTAAAACATTTTTTTTTTAAAGCCAGATGTATTTTCTTAAATTTACTTTTTAGGGCCCTCACACCAGTGTTCCGAGCTTGGATAATCCAAAATGTCGTAATATAAAGCTTTCTTCGACGTTTGAATGAGAAACAATTCCTTTCGCTAAGATTTTGCCTTCAATGTGAACATTAATATGTGAATATCGAAATATGTGACTTCAAACACGTTCGGTTTGAGTCGAATGTTCAATTTTTTATTCCTAATAGGAGCGAGCGTGTATCAAGTTATTTCAGCTAAAAGTTTTGGAAAAATCAAAATTTTGAAGACATTTTTTTTCCAAACTATTTAAGAAGAACGTTCTATGTTATTTCGAGCAATGTATACCCGCAAATTTTCTTCTTGGGAGGCATAATTTTCAGCACTCTCAACCATAACAAGCGTTTTTGTACCTTGGTTCTAAAAGGGTCAATGTCCATTTTTTACAAAGGTTAGGTACATCAATTGATTCAACGTAACATGCGTTTATTCAGGCCCAAATTTAATATATTGTAAGAAAATATTCGAAATTAAGACTAGATTTCTCAAAAAAGTTAAATGTCACATTTGATCTAGGGTGCAGATAATTTTTTTTTTTTTTTTCAATAATATTGGTGTTTCATTATTAGAAAATACGGAATATTAAATTATGAGATCATATCATCAATCCAACATTCAAAACAGCTACAGTACGTTTAACAATAGGGCCCGTTGCTGTATTCTATATTAACAGATAAAAAAAAAAAAAAACTTTTACCTTGCACTGATTGCATCAATATATACTTCCATTACTTAACTTGCTCTCTTTGGTCTTTGGTAATTTTGAATAATTAATATAGATATTGATTTTTTATTCTCATAACATTTATCCTTGTGTGCCTTTATGCACGCATCGTACAGGTAAAGTTGTATATAATTATGTATACGTACGCATTTATGTTTACCGATATTCTTTTTACTCCAACAATTGAATTGAATAAAAAATTAGGTAAAAAACAAAACTCCTCAGACCATTTAATTATAGACAATAAACTGTTTTAATGTTTAAGTCAAAAAATATTTTAATATACAGGGAGTTCCGAAACTCAACGTCAAGCGGGTACTAGATGATAGAGTGGTTTAAACATATATTTCCGATGAGAAACGAAGTTTTCCGGATTTATGATTCGAAATATTGGTAAGTAAACATTGGTAGGCAAAAATGTAGTACACCACCCTCAGAAAGTTATTTTTAAAAAAATGACACTTTAATCAACAATCACAAAATACTATCGTTTTTTATTTCCAATAATATAAATTTTATGATTTTAATTGATAGATGGGTCGACTCGACATTTAAATTAAAGATGGGAGCGGGCATAATTGTTGTTCGTTGGCCAACATTATCGGTTCATCGCATAAGAAATTCGCAAGTACAGGGTTTTCCAATAAGAGGTGTTTTTGTTGTGTTTATTTTTATTTATTCAAAGAAAAATGCCATTTTTTGAGATAAAACATCGGATGTTTATTTCAATATATAAAGAGGAAAGTATGTCATCCGCAAAAACGGCCTCCAAACAGCTACGCTTGCATATCAATATCCTTTTCATGAAATTTTCCATCACCAAATCGCAAAGTGGCTGCTGTATGCCCTCAATAGCTTCATGAATTTCATCCTTCAGGTCTTGAATCGACGCTGGGCTGTTGGCGTAGACCTTTTCTTTCACGTGGCCCCAAATGAATGCTTGAGTGGCACGTAGCGCCGTCTTGTTGAAAGTAAACAAACCAACGACGTTGTTTATGATCGGCGGGATTGAGTTCTTGTGTTAACTGAACTTAATAAGCCTCATCAAGACCTAAGTCTTTATGCAATTCACAAGAACAACGAGGAATGGACAAACCGGGGTTTTATTGAACACTTTGAAATACAGCAGCAATATTCTCAGTTGTTCCTGAGTGATGTGCACGGGTTTTATTCTTCCATTCGCTTTTTTGTCCCGACAGCTCAAATTTGTCCACCAATTTCTGACAAAGTGCTTCACGTCGACCAAAAAAATGTCTAAATTTTACAAACGGTCTCTGCCAAATTTTCAATGCGTTTTGAAGCGTGTATCATTCCATTTTTATTAATTTGACAAGTGGAAGCTACGCCATTAGCTTCCACTTGTCAAATTTGAAAAAATTACAGCTTCAAAAGTGACAACTACCGAAATATGTAACGGGCTATTCAAAATAACACCCCTTATTGTAAAACCCTTTACTATTTTCATAGAAAATTTCTTTTTTGTGTACATTATTTTTAATAGAACTTCTACTTTCACTATTCAAGCGAGGTGCTGGTATTAAACGCCAATTTTTGTGGACTAAAGTCCACTCAAAGCTTTTTTTTAATGAAAAGCAAACCGAGGAAAAAGTTGTTGAAAATTAAATTCTCTAAAAGTTTTGTATGCCATGTTTTGTAAGTTTTGTATTCTTAAAGCAAACAATTTTTGAAAGATTAGCTCATTTTCAGCTATAAGGTAGAGTCGAAAAAAAACACAAGTGGAAAAGGAATAAAAGGGAAACCAAACCAAAATATTGATTTTATCTGAAACTTGGGTTGGAAATAAGTCAATACTGCAAAACTTTTCTCTTTAAAGAAACATTTTTTGAAAAAAAAATATTACTTCGTAGAAAAAAAATATTTAATACAAAAATTTTTCTCTGATTTTGTTTTTTGTAATACTAAATATTAGGCCAATATAAGCAAAAAACCGCTTAGTTGCTTTTACTTTAATAAAAGTCTAAAATGAAAAAAAATATATAGTACGATAATTTATGGATTTAGACGCGTTTTTCAAAATGTCGGCTAAACCATATCACAGTCTATACAATACCAATCATAAATTTTGGGGTGGGTGATTTTGGTCTTCCGACTGGCCTATACACACCACCTATTCAATTGTTGATTCAAAACACCCTCAACTGGAACATATACAAAAATTAACGGTACATATACAAAACCAAAAAAAAAAATTAGCCGTTCATTGCTTTCTGTAGAAAAAAAAAAATAGGTAATGACTGACAACTATGTGCGATTTGTCAGTACTGTAAATCCAGCATTTAGACGGAAAAGTCTTAATTCAAAATAACCTTTTTCAATGACTGACTACGTCACCATTTGATTTGACGTCTACAAATTTATTTCGCTCTCACGTAAAAATTGAAAAAGAGTCGGAGGGTGTGACATCTGTTGTGTCATCTTTTTTGCTAACTATTAAATAACCAACTTACCTAAGACAGTAGACAATTTTTGTTAAATCTGCAAAAACACATTTTAATAACAATAATAAATATGGGTAAAGAATGTTGTTCACAAGCTTAACTAGACTATACCCAAAACATGGCGTTAAATTGAAGATATATGTGTTTTCCTGAAAAAATCGATAGCCGGCTGCCGGCACATTTTTTTTCTTGTCTGGTTCTCCGCATTAGGTTTATTTTATTTTTTTTCTACCAAAACTAAGAAGACGGTACATAGGAAAACAGTTGTAAGTATATTCCGAGATATAATTACGTATTTAGGATTCAACTGATGGTTATTCTGTTCAAGGTTACAACTGCAGGATATAAAAAAATAACAATTTCTGCTTTTCCCTGTTGATACAGCCATAAAGGTTCACCAAAAACAACAAAAAAAAATAGACTGACGTGGCTTTAATCGATTTTTCTGATGGATTGCGTGTATATTTCCGCAATCGATTTATTAAATAATCACATAAAACAGATAAATAACCCAGCGGCACAATTTAATACAAGTTATTTCGAGAGATAAGAATTTAAAAGATGTACAAAAATTTATTAATAAATACTAGAAGAATTTTGTTTTTCCTTTTTTTTTAATATTACTCACACTTATAACACACACAGGACGGAAAGATACACAAATTTTACTTAATGTCCTTACAAATCAGATTAATGCAAACAAAAATATATATATTTTACTGTTATTACCGATGTTTTCCTGTGAAATAGCAAGGTAGAACTGAATACTGAATATACGAACACCCAAAAAGTGACATTCGTATTTCTCTGCACTGACTTACAAAAAAAAAAAAGGAAATTCGCTTGGCAGGGTATAAAGCTCTATGTATCTGGATATGTATCCACTGATAATAACTATCTATATTTTTTTAAGGTGACCAACAGCTTTATTTTTTTTTGTAGATAGACTAGTTATGTATTATAAGAGTGCATTGAAATCAGCGGAGTGTACTTTGATCGGATATTTTATATTTGATATTCGCTCTTGTGAAGTTCATAGTACTGCAGGTACTGCAAAATACTGCACTGGTACTTCAAAAGTACTGCTCAAGTACTTTGGTACTTAAGTACCTGGTACATGAAAAAAGTACTACTACTTGCCAGTTTTCAAGTATCAGTACCATTTCTTACCTGAAATTTTAAACCCCTGTACGGGCATTCATGAAACATGTCTGGTACATTTTAACAGTTTTTATGAATACTATATTATTTTTTTCAAAGCAACCTGGTCACCTCATTAAGGCATCACTAGGGAACGAAAAAAAGTGAAAGTCGCATGTCTATGACTAAGTTAGTCCCACAACAAACGACCGCCCAGTAAAGATTTTGGGGGAAAGGATTCAAGGATAATTATAATAATACAGCAGTCTTTTTTTTTATTATTCACTGTGTATACTATATGTAACATATACAAGTTAAGGGTAATAACGTATATTTTGAGAGAGTGCAATTCGTTGTATGAGTGTGTTTGACAAATTCAGGAGAAAAATTTTTTTACTATACGACTTGGAAATTTTTAAAAGGACTCAAACAGGCACATAAATTTAATTTCTTAGAAAAAAGAACAAAATATATGTCCTGAATAGATGCGTACATTGTTTTTTTTTATTAGAAAATTCTTGGAGCTGGGGGTTGTGGGATTAGTGAGTAAATTTTATTGCCTTGGATAAGATAGTAACTATGCAATTATTATGCTTTGTAACGTTTAAGTTTATTGGGAAATTTCTGCCTGGTTTTGATAATCACTTTTGCCACATTCACGTGTGAGTGATGGCTCTTTCCAAGGATAGAAAGGAGTGGCTTTGGAGTGAAAAAAAAATGGAGTTAGAGTAACTACTTAACAACACACTTATTTACACTTAATTATATCTACTTTATTTAATTAGTTTTTTATGTTAAATAATTTAAAAATATGTGACCTTGAAGAGAAGGTCGCTTTTGTTGAACAACATTCCAACAACTCAGACAAAGAGTAAACATATAGGTACAACTTTGTTGCTTTAAATTTTTCTGCGTGCTGCATTACATTTGGTAACACTTTTCTGTGTTACTTAAAGTTAGTAAGATTTGAAGAAAACTTTGGAAAATGAAAAAGAAAAACTGTGCAATTTTCAATTTCCCCAAAATCGAACATAGCGGTGCCAACTTCACGTTGTGTAATTTACTTTTTTTGCAAATACAGGTTTTTTTTAACGCAAATGGTCGCACAAATTGGGAATAAGGCAGCACAAGTTAGAGTCTTTAAAAAATTGTAATTTGCAAAACATTTCATTTCCAAAATTTGCAAATTTTACAAAGTTTTGAGGATATTTGGGGTTCAAGGAAAACTACAACATTTACCCGTTCTATTTGAGAGAATGGATAACTGTATCTATTAATATTTTTAGTGAGAAATTTTAAAGATGAATGATTTAAAAAAAATATACAAATTTTTTAGTAGGTAATTAAAGAAATTACCAAAAACCAACCTTCGAAAATTTTAAAAAAGTCATGTATTTTTTATTTTTTCACTTCATTTATATGCATGGAAGTATATTTAAATTTTTTGCTCAAAAGACATTTTTGAAAAACTAAAAATGGTATAGAAGCTTAATACATATTATTTACTAAATTCTGTCAAAAGCTGTTTTTCAAAAAAAAAAAATGTTTGTCCGTTTAGAGTATTTTTTAATATTCAAAAAAAAAATTATTAATTATAATAAATTGTTAAAAATTAACAATTTAGTAAAAATTGGAAAATGTATGATTTGGTTAGTTGTTATTTTTTTTCCGACTTAAATTAAAAATTTTTTAAATCGTCTATTATATGGAAGATAAACAACAACAATTAAAGTAAATCATCTTTTCAAATCATTTTCTTGTTTTTGAAGGTTTAACTATGTATAAGTTTATATTTCCTTTGCCTTTAAAATTTAGAAGAAGTTATCAATGAAAAAAATATTAATCCAGGGTTAATCCACTACTGTTTCATTTTATTGCGTTCTCATAAAACTCAAATTGAAAAAAAAAAGTAATAAAACCAAGTTTAATGATTCATAAATTAATTAACTTAAAAGTCCAGCCTCGTTAAAATAAAAATAAATTGTTTTCTTAGAAAAAGATGGTTTTGGTATTTTAGCCTTTAAAAAAAAATATAATCTACCCATTCATCACTGTTTTTGCTTCTTAAAGTTTTAAACATATAAACATTGAAAATTGCGTGTAGACTTTAAAAAAATTTAAAAGCCAACTTATGAGTTTAAATGAAGGTACACTCAGTCACGAAAGCAAGTATACACTACACCTAATAGAAAGCAGGTTTAAGGTAAACCGAATTCAGAAAAACGCTGTCTCTTTTGCCAAAAACATACTTGAAACTCTGAAGCTTGTTTTCCCTAAAAAAAAACCGTTTTTCTGAATTCGTTCTTACCATAAATCTGCTTTCTATTAGGTCTAGTGTATACTTACTTTGGTGACTGAGTGTATACATTTATGAAAAAGTGTATTTTTCTTTGATATGACCTGCCAGCTGTCTACAAAATGTTCTTAGTTGTTTCAAAATTAATTAAAACTGACTTTTTTACACTGAATATATTAAATAAAAATATCCCTTCGCAAAATCACAAATTGCTTCCAGCCACGAACATGTCGGAAAATACAAATTACATTCACTTTTTATTATATAGTACATATGTAAACTACATGTACCTATTAATAATGCAAGTTAGGGTGCACACGATTTCCTTTACTTCATTTGATGAAGCTCTTCATTGCTCCCAAAAATGTATTTCAATTTTAAAGAAATTGAACTGAGTTCAATTTTGTGTTCCGGGGTTAAATTGGGATTTTTGTAAAAAGAAAGTTTTTTTTATTATTCTTAGGGTATATGTTCAGACGCAAGCAAACACCAATACATAGGATGTAGTTTTTTTTTTAATTTTGAAAATTAGTTTTTCAAAAATTTTACAGTGAAACAGCGGAGCGAGTAGAGTACAAATTAAAAAAGGCTGTTTCTGATGTTCACTCCGTTTCGGAACAATTTTTTAATTTAAAAACCTGATAAATACCTATACAGATGGTGTTTTTTTTTTTGGAGCACAGGTCTTTTCAGTGAAAAGCTTAACCAAATGATAATAAATAAAATCGTGGTCCACCCTAATGAAGGTCTTACCTTCATGTATGCATATATTTAATTACATCCCTTCACTGGCCAACCAATACAAAAAATAATTATGTATGTATAATGAAATCGACTTCCTTAAAAGTCACTTTAAAAATAACATATCACAGTTATCAGTGAATAAACAATCATATTAAAAAAAAAGAGTAGGATGGAATTTTAAATTATTTTCATATTTTTTTATTTTTTGTCAACGAAAATTACTTGAGCCAGTTAGCGGCGGGGTCAGCAAAATGGATCAGGAAAAATTTACGTAGACCATTAACAGACAAATAAAATGTCGACAGGATTTTTTTTTTGTAAAATGAAAACAATAGAAATTATTGCTTTTGCTTTTTTCTCTTGTAAACTAATTATGTAAGTGTATTTTAATTTTTATTCAGTAAATTTAATTGAATTATTTTACTTTAAAATGACGATTTTATTTTTAATCTATAACTTAAATAGATATTGAATGAAAAAAAAGTGAGAGGTACCTACCGTTTCCTCCAATGTAATTAGGTTTTTGAATTTCGATTTTCTCAAAAATTTGATTTTAATAGAAATTTGTATGCAAAAGCAACTGAAATTTATAAAAATTATTCAATACTTAAATTTTCCAAAAGAAAAGTTTTCAGTTTTGAAAAAAAAAATTGAAAACTAAATGTTTCACAAACGACTTGAAATGAAACAGTTTTAAAACTGAAATTGAATTTCATTTTTCAACATTGCTTTGATAAAAGAACAAACAAAAATTTGTCAAAAAAAAAAAAACTAATTCAAGTATTCAGGTGATGTTTAATTTTATAGTAAACTTCATACTTTGGACTCTTTTTTGCATTACAAAAAAAAAAGGTTTAACTGCAATAAAAAATAAAAAACTATAGTCTTCTGGCAACACTTAAATAATGTGGACCGATTTTGGAAAAAAAAAAGTACGGTTTTTTGGATTTTTTTGCAATAACTTTATTTAGACCAAAAATATTGCTCCTACATTTTACTAAGACGAAACGAATGTCGTACTTTTTTCCAAAATTGGTAAATTAATACATTCCAAAGATTTCTTACTTTATTTTGAATCTTTTGGCTATAACTTTGTTTCTGCCATATATAAAAAAATACCCCTTGATTTTCCCGAAACAAAGCGATTGCCTTTATTTTTTTTATCGAACAAATTGTACGATTTTTGTAGCTGTCCAAACTTGAACGGAGAAAATGTCTGCAAAGTGCAGTATCATAACTGTTGGGTATTTTTCCCTTTTTTAAATTTTTGATTTTTTTTATCAAATCTAACAAAATTACACGAAAGAATTTTCACATCATAACATAGAAACGCTACGTTCTAGAGACTTATAAGGCAATTACGATCCTAATATTATATAATAATTGAAAATATTAAATTAAAATTATTCATGTTAGAGAAACCGTTACTCACAATATAATTTTTAAGTAAAATTGAAGTTTAAATTTCAATACGTTATTTTATGTTAAATTAAATTACCAACAAGTGTGTCACATTCCCAATATATCAAATCATGTACGAGTACGTATGATATATACAACTTTTATATAGATATACATTAAAAAAAAAAAGTATTGGAAACTATTTCTTAACATTTTCTTGCAATGGAAAAGTTTTTCCCATTTCATTTTACTTGTCTCGAAATTACCCGGTTACATTTGGCACATAGGGAAATTCTTCGTTATTATTATGGTAAAAGGATGTTCCTTGATAAATATATGTACATATAGATCTCCTCTACGAAATATATGTATTTACATATAAAAGTATAGATATACTGCTGTATGCATTTCAAGTGCGTTTCACTCAATTCAACTGAACTATTTTACTATAGAGAGAAGAGAAACATTTCTTGTGGTAAGAGTTTGCAAAGTTAAAATTAGATTTATGGATTTTGGAAGTTGGAAATTGATCTACGAATCGTTCCTTGCGGGATATATTCGACTTGGTGTCTATATAAAGTCCTTTAAGGACATCATTCTGCAAAACTATTCGTTCAATATTTATGTAATGTTGTATGTACCATGAGGGCCACAGGAAATTAAGCATAACTGAATTTGAATTTAATATTTTTTTTCCTTATATATGTGTATTGTATAAGTATATGTTGGGTTATTATTGTTTGATCAGAAATTTATAAAATATTAAAAAAATATTATGCTTCATTTTTATTCCAACCAAAAATTAATTCCTTATAGTTTTCAAATAAAGTTGAACTATTTAATTTTTTTTTTTTCAAAAGTTTACAAATAAAAAACAAAACAATGTTGGTTTTTAATTTTGTATGCTCCTTTTATTAAAAAAAAAATAAAAAAACACAGAATAGAAGTCTCCTTATTCTAATTTTTTTCCTAAAAATCGACAAGCCAATAGTAAATTTATTTTCCTATTTCTACCATCCGATACATCCGATTATTATTTATAATTATTTTTTTTTTATTTTTTTTTTTCATACGTAAATTCAGTTGTTTAAAATATGATAAACTCTTATATCTATATATTTTAAATAAGTTGATTTTATATTATAAAAATTTGAAAACATTGGATTTCTAAAGTAAAGTTTTCTTTTTAAGCTTGTGTTAAACCACATAATTAAAGAATTCTTCTTCTCTGCATTTTTTCACAATTAATTTTTTTGAATAATTTTTAGATATTGCAAAACTATTTTAATCAAAAAGAAATGTATTATGGCACCTGCATGGTGACTGAACATACCACAAGCAGAACACCGTAATCGCGTTAGCGGAATGAGTTAACTTAAATAAAAGGACAGAGGCACTTTAGGTATCTTGCTGGTTGAGGGCTTTTTTTTTTAGAAAAATTGAAAAAAAAAATATATTTTTGACATGAAATAAACTTTAATGAAAATATACTTACAATTAGTTCAGTCAGTAATTAGAAAATGAAAAATCAAACAAACTGAGAAACTGTCAGCAGATATTTTATGTCATAATTTTAAAGTTTCGTAAGTTAAGCTTTCGTTATCAATTACGTTTTGAAAAAAGGAGAGTTTCTTAAAAACTTTTTCAAAATCAATTTCGAAAACGAAATATATTCGGAACGAAAGAACAGAGTTGTATTAATTTGGTTTTGGTTATACAGTTGTAAGACTTGCGTCTCTGAAACTAGCTTCATTGAAATTTTTGCAAGTACTCTAATAGAAGTTCTAAAAAGGCTATATGCTCCTTTATAAAATACTCTTTTTGAAATGGTCCACAAAATTTTACAAACGCCTTATCTAAAAAAGAAACCTTTTAGACATATTCCAAGCTGAAAATGAAATAAATGATAAACGCACATAAAAAAAAAATAAAAAAAAGCCATTTTTGATCCCTTAACCTTTGTATGAAAATTTAAAATCTGCTGTAGGCGCCTCCAATGTGTAACAAATCACTACGTTTTTACATAATAATTATTTGTGGTTTAAGCTGAGAGAGCAAGGCAAAGTAATTGCATAACCACAATTGTTAACTAGTTTTGTCATGACATTTTCCAACGGTGCTGATGCAACTCGCTCTATTCACTAACCTTAATATTGAACGTGCAATCTCATTTAACTGACATGTGTCACTTTATATAGCTATAACGTGCCCAGCAGGAATGATAATAATTATCCTCATGATAGCGGAAAAGTTTCATTTTTTTTTTTTTTTGTTTTGTTTTATTTTCAATAAAACCAGCGTATTTAGCTTTTCCGTCCGATACCATCATTTTCCTGAACCTACATAATGACGTCGTCGTTGTTCTACTCTTCTAGTGTTTCGATTGTTCGTTTATTTTTCGCAACGCAAAATGCTACATTTCCGCAAAAGAACTCGCTATACGCTATCGCCAGCGCCATCACCATACCATGCACAGCACATATAGAGCTAGCCAATACACAAAAACCAAACCTCCACTGTGTGCTGGCAGTGGTCTATCTGTGAACCCGCACTATGTGCGGGAAGTCAATTTTAAAAGGCAACCAACCATACTGAATCAAAAAAGGGATTTTGCTTGCCATCCTGCCATTTAGCTACAAGGCATTGCACTTTTAAAGGGATCGCTGCCTCACTGAACCTGGCCCTGCTATATATATATTATTATATACGAACGACCACCTCGACCTGTACCACCGACCGCTGCCACTACTATACGAAATGAACGAAAAACGCTCCGGCTCCAGCTCCAATACCAGTTCCACTATACCACCAGTACCCTGTGGCATTGGTTATAGAAATAGAACCAACATATATTTCATCATGGAACACAATGAACGCCGTAAATTGAGTTCTCGCCAAGACCACCGTAAATTAATGTTCATTACGCTGCAGGACTCTACCATGATGCTTTCATTTTCGATAATGGTCCGTTTTTATCCTTTCCAATAAAAATGATTTTTGAAAAAAAAAATTCTATTTTGCTGGTTTTTTTCATCTTTCTTTTTTTTGTTCTACTATTTTTCTTCTTTTTTTGTGATCTAACTTATAATAAGGGCATGATTTTCAAAACTCATCCTTTCACTTTATATTACCCAATTACATCTTTTTTTATAGCATAGGCAGGTAGGTACATAAATATATTTATGATGGATTAAGGTAAAACTGCTTTATATGAAAGTATTGAAATCGTTCAAACATTTTATTTCGCGGTAAAATCTTTAGTTTCGAAATTGGTTTGCAAATGCAAGAGAGACAAAAAACAATTTGTCAATATTTGATAAATAAAGGGTGGTTAAATTTCAAGGGCCGATGTTGATTTTGAATAAAACACAAACTATTTAGGAAATTATTGTAATTTTATTTTATTATGATATATTGGTATTACTCAATTATGTATGGAACAAAATATCGGCCAAATGGGCGCCGCGACCACGGCGGCACACCTCCATCCGATGGTCCAAATTTTCGATGACCCTGAGGCATAATGGAGGTTCTATGCCGTTAATGTGTCGAATTATCTCATCCTTTAGCTCTTGAATTGTTGCTGGCTTATGGACGTACACCTTTTCTTTCAAATAACCCCAAAGAAAAAAGTCCAACGGTGTCAAATCACATGATCTTGGCGGCCAATTGACATCGCCATTACGTGAGATAACACGGCCATTGAATTTGTTGCGCAAAAGAGCCATTGTTTCGTTAGCTGTGTGGCAAGTGGCACCGTCCTGCTGAAACCACATATCGTCCACATCCATATCTTCCAATTCGGGCCATAAAAAGTTCGTTATCATCTCACGATAGCGAACACCATTCACAGTAACTGCCTGACCGGCCTCATTTTGGAAAAAATACGGCCCGATGATGCCGCCAGCCCATAAACCGGACCAAACAGTCACTCTTTGTGGGTGCATTGGTTTTTCGACAATCACTCTTGGATTCTCATTCGCCCAAATGCGGCAATTCTGTTTATTGACGAATCCACTGAGGTGAAAATGTGCCTCACCACTGAAGATGATTTTCTTCGAAAATTGATCATCCACTGTTGCCATTTCTTGCCACCATTCTGCCCATTCACGACGTTTGGAATGGTCAAGAGGCTTTAGTTCTTGAGCCAATTGCACCTTGTAAGCGTGTAAATGCAAGTCTTTATGCATAATGTTCATCAACGACGAGCGTGAGAGGTGCAATTGTTGGGCACGACGACGAGTTGAGGTGGACGGCTCTTCAGCCACACTATCGCGAACAGCAGCAATATTTTCTGCAGTACGAGCTGTACGAGCATGCACTGGTGTTCTCACATCTTCTACAGACCCGGTTTGCTCGAATTTTTCCACGATTTTTGCGATTGTACGCACATTTGGACGATCAAATTGACCAAAAAAATCACGAAGTGCACGATATGCATTTTGATTTGAACGCCCATTTTCATAATAAGTCTGGATAACTTTAACACGTTGTTGGATTGTGTATCTCTCCATGGTTCAAATTGAGTAAGTCTGAAATAGAGAAATGTCAAATAAAATTCGGAAAAAAAACTTGGCGTTTAGGTGTGGTTCACATTCAACATCGGCCCTTGAAATTTAACCACCCTTTACATAGATGGTGGATAAATTCCGCAGCAGAAAATTGATCAAAAGAAATTAGCATTTTGCGAGGAAAAATTCGTTTTGTCAAAGGTTTCTTAAAACATCAAAATCGTTACCATCCTTCAATAGAATTTGACAGTTTATGGCTTGACAGGTTGGCAATTTTTTTTTTTGAAACAAAAAGAATATTTGAAAACCTCCAAAGTTAAATTTTTTTGAGATTAAAACCAGGGGCCAAATTACCGCATCAGTGAACGAGTGAGTGAGTGCCATCAGTGATCGAAAAATTCTTACATTTTCCATCAGTTTTGTTCTAATCAGTGAGCTCTTTAGTTATCGAATGAAATTTTGCTCGATAACTGATGAGGAAATGTCAAATTACTGTACTAGATTGCTCAATAACATGAGCGGTAATGCCAAAATCGCATAATTCAGTCACGTATTACTCGTGAACTGATGCGGTAATTCGGCCCCAGATTTGAAAAATTTCGAATTTCACAGAGAAAATCTTTAGTTTTCAGAAGTTTTTTTTTCCTTAGCTGAAATTTGCACGTTATCATATAGTCGGTCCATGGGTTGGGGACCTTCAGAATGTTCAATCCGGCGGTGGTTACCCCTACTATTTTCAACCCTCCCAGAGAAAAATGCGAGAGCGAGATAAGGCCAACATTGTTTAATTTTTATGAGAGGTAGACTTATTAAGGTGTCGTCTATTCTCGTCTCGTTGCCAGCACTTGTTTTGATTAATTTAAATTTTGTTGTTAAAACTTAGTAAAAAAAATATCAAATTATAATTTTTTGTTTTTCAAAAATCGTGAGATCTGAAAAACTAATTTTTTGGGAAGATTTTTACTGTAAAATAATATACACTCAAAATCAAAAGAAAATTTTGCCTTTTTTGTTAATTATTCAGATAGAACTTTATATTTTAAAGAGACCTTATACAAAATCATAGCTTCGAAAATCAGCGCCTTCGATGCACAAACTCAGGAAAAGGCCAATATTTATGTATCAAAATTAAGAAATTGAAAAGTTGGACCTCATAGAGGGAAAATTTTTAGTTTGGTTGTGATTGTCGAATTTGGATTTTAGGTTCATATAGCTATGGTGTTTTGATGGTAGTAGTTGCCAATGCATCTCACCCTAGCCATTCGGATTCGGTATAAGATTGTAGATTCCCTCCATTTCTGCAATATTTAGATAAATTAAAGATATAGGTAACTCATAGGCTAAGGGAAAAGGAGGGAGAAAACAAAATTGTACATCTATTCCCTTCTTTTTATTTCACTTCTTTTTCTCTCTCAAATTATTTCATGAGTTCTCTCGTCTTTTTTTTCAAGCCTCAATTTTAAACATATACTCGTACATATTTCTAAACCGTATTTCTTTATCTTTAAGTAAAATTTGATTTGTTATTTCTGAGGAACTACTTACTTTCTAACATAATTACAATGTTAAGACTTGATTGTCAATAAACACAACATAGCTACGTATATTCAAAACTGGTATTATGTATTTTTTTAGGAAATTTCTTTTAAAAAAATATGTACAGTATATTTTTCTGTACAGAATTTTCTAAATCAATATTTTGTCCATGCAGTATTTTTGCATGTACATTATAATGACATACAGAATTATGGTTTCACAATATTTTGACAATACATACTTAATTTTTTTATACAGAATTTAAAAAAAACCCTCCCAATTTTTTTCTATAGATTTACTTGACTAAACAAAGAATAAGTGCGAACAAACTACAATATTATTTTTCCTTAACCAAAGAAGTTCAAAATTTAAATAAAAATGTTTGATTGTATGTACATATAATGTACTGTACATACATATATATATTTTTACTTGCGACTATGGGTACTATAGGGCAAGTTTTGGATTAGTGGAAAAAATCGAACTCGAGTCAATCAGACATTGCGATGATAGAGAACGCGAAAAAAGTGGGTCCCGCAATTCTGTCTTTTTGTACCTCGACCAACAGCCTAAACTACTGAAGGTTTTGGAGAGGGGAAATCGATTTTTTTTCAGCTCCAAAAATAACGGTATCTGTCATAGTATCTCGAAAATGGGTCTAACGATTTTGATGAAATTTTTAAATCGGGTTTATCAAGTAACCTCAATAATTTAGTATGGTACTTGCCATAGAACCAGATTCTTGGTTTTTGGTTTTCTCGTAAACTATTGGACGGATTTGGATGAAAAATTTTCTAAAGGAGGTCCAAATAATCTTAATAATATTGCTTATCAAAATTTTCAAAAAAAAAAATGTTTGTATTTAAAAAAAAAATCAAATTTTTATTTTTGAAAGCTAAATATTTTGAAAACTATATTTTATTTTAATTTAGTTTTAAGTGTATGTTATCAAATACTAAAAATGTGCAGTTTTGAATTGCAAATTCAAATAATGATTTTCAGGCTTTTTCATATTTTTACTGGTGACAATAATAATAATATGTAGTATGATTCCTTTCAAATAAATTTGTTTTTATACTCAGACTTTAAAACCAAGATGTTATTGCTCATACGAGTAGAAGCAAGTACGTGCGACCCAGTCGTGCATTTTTTTACTTGTTCTCATAACTCAAAAGTCAAAAACATAATTTCTTCATCAGAATCAAATAATCAAACTTTTACCGAAGCAAGGCATTAATTTGCCTTAGATTTCCACAGAGAATTAAACAAAACAGAAGTACATGCACGTCTGTGCACTTAATAGTATCTATGCTGTCAAATTAGTCAATTGATTGAAGTTATAAATAAACAAAAGCATTTATACATGTACACATTGTTGTATGAATGTTGTATGTGTGTGATGCATTACAAAGTTATCAAAGTCAAAACTTTCCTAACGCCCTTTTAAGTTAATCCCTTAAGCATCTTGCGATGAAAAACGGATCGATATCTGTCCTCGGGGGTCGGTTGGTTCCCCGCTCTGAATTCGTGTACTTTCCCCTTTCTTTCAGCAAAAGCAAAACAAGCCAAACTCCCAACATAAACAATTGATTAATTCAAAATCTTGAATAACTAATTACACAGTTGTTAGATATATTATAGCAGACCATAACTATGAGAGCGACTGAAGAATTTGCAAAGGTTCTTATCCCATCATCACAAATGTTGTTTCTGCAAATAAAAATAACACCATCGCTATCGAAATCACTGGTGATGGAATTGTTGTCTATGATGGGGTGCTAAGAAAACCAAACACCAACCACATCCTTCCCCGTTGCCTTAGTCGTCCGCATATGTATCCAGGATCTATCGAAACTCTACTGATGCCATTTTTGTTATGTTGCCCTGAGCTCATTAGCTTCAAAAACCAAACCCAACATGTACCTCTCTACCTTACAGTAGTCAATGTAGTCAATGAAAATTCACAAAGCTCCAGGCGTATACCTATACTAATTATGATTATTTCAGGATAATTTGCTGCTGTTACGAGATACATTTTTAATCAACAGACGTGTGTACTTCTGCGGTGGGCAAGTCGGTGTAAACACGTAGCAGCAAATATAATATAAAGTACAATAACTTTTATATAAACAAACAAACAACAACAACAAAATGTAGCATTTATGCACCACTATAATGATTGTGTTGTGGTAATAAATGTTGAAATTATTTTCGGTTTTGCGACTTAATATATAATAGCATAGCAAATGTTGAGGTAATTGACTGGACAAATTAGTCCCGAGGCATATATACACATTGTACGAAATATAATTTTGTTAATATTAACACAACATAATAATAATTACATATATGAGCGAAGTTGTAGTGTGCTTGTAGTTTCTGAATTAATAAATGGCCTTTGAGATTTTGTAGTCACTGTAGGCAAAATGTAAAACCACAAAAATTTGTTACGCTGTCAGGGCTTATTTAGAAAACTTCGTTCAAAAAAAATATACCATGATGCCTGACGGGCTAACGCATAGGTCATACATATACCGACATATTTAAATCAAAATATATACTTTCCTAATGCCCCTTTTGGGTCTTGTCGAGTTCTGCGAAACAGAAATTAGACGAAATGTGACTTTTTAAAACTGTCAGCATTTGAAAACTCCATTAATTAAATTAGATTATAAAACATATAAAGGATTATAGAAACATAAAATGCACGAAACACAAATGGATCGCACAAACTTTGTTCCCATGTTAAAACAAAAATAATCCAAAAACAAGAATGTGATTTTTCATTTTCAAAAAAGAAGTTCGAGCTTAAAACTGAATATGCCATCTGATGTATCGAAATACAGTAGACACTCGATATAATGAACTAATAAAAACTAAACCTGTTCACTAATCGTATATTTGGAGATTGTTCATTATTTCATGAGAGAATTTAAAAAGGATTTCCAACGTTGAATGTAAAATAAAATAATAGAAAATGTAACAAGTAAAAGACTTTTTTTTTAATACTGAATACATTTTTGAAGTTTGAAAATTTACTACTTTACCGCATTCGATATATTTTTACAACCAAAAGCACAATTTATCTTACCACTATCCAATGTTCCAATGTATGTATGTAATTACAGTGAACCATAAAAGTAAGAACACACCAGGAACTTGTGTTCTACTGATATAAATGCATACTTTCTTTTGTGACTGAGTGTAGAATTTACGATGAGGTGTTCTAGAAGGCAATCGACATGCTCTATACCCATTGCAGCTGCAATTTTTTATTTAATACTGAAGCAAAAAATATAAAGAGATTTGTATTGCTCACTATTTAGAGTAGCCTATGTAAAATTTGGTGTGTTCACTACAGTGCATAGTTCCACTCTATACGAATACGAAAACTGTAGACGAATTTTCAAAAAAAAAGTTGTTAGAAAGGTTGTTTAAAATATTTTATAATACACTTAAAAATCAAGTTTCAAAAAAAATATCCACCCGTTTCAAAATACATTAAGTTTTTAAGAAAATTGATTTTTTTCAAAAATATTTTTTTTTTTTTTAAATTGATTTTTTTCAAAAATATTTTTTTTTTGAAAAGAAGGATTATATAGAAATTCTTTCATAAAAAAGTTTGATAGGAATCTCTCAAGCAGTTTATGAAATAATAGAAACCCAAGAACGCAGATCTGTGGCAGGTACAATACTTTGACACAAAATTTCATCAAAATCATGAGAGCCGAAATAGATAATTATTATTATCGCAACGTATTATCAAATGACAAGGGCTGAAAATCAAAAGAATTAGTGTTGGAATTCGTCTAAAAATAAATAAATTAGGCGGTGCAACAGTCCATGAAGAACCAGAGCCTAATCGGCTTGCTTTTAACTATTCCTGAGTGCATTAGAATAATTGAGGGGACCTACAATTTTATGCCGGATCCGAACGGCTATGGTGCAAACGTTCTCAAATAGATGTCTACAAAACTTCTTGAGGATTTTCTGGCAAAAACCGTACCTCCAATGATGAACTTCATACCAGAACAGCTCAGCAACCCATTGACACTTCAAAAGGGTAAAAAGGGTAACGAGTGCATTGCGAATCAAACGATGTAATAGAACCTTTTCCCCATTCAGGCAGAAGAGACGGTCGGCCTAGAAGCACTTGCCGAAGATCTGCCGAAGAGGATTCAGCAAAACTGAGGAGAAGTTGGAGGGAGTGTAACACATCTCAAACAAAATCTTCACGATGGCGCGAAGGAGTAGTGCAGGCCCAATCCCCCTAACATAACAACAAAGGATGACATGACAACCATGATATACATAAATATGATGTCACATAAAAAAAAATTAAATTATAATATCAACCCGTTTCCCAATCATATCAAATAAAAATAAACTCGTTCGTTTTCAGAAAAGTTCACTTAAGTCTCAAAACTTTTTTGTTTTATTTTTTTCCGAAATTGTAAGGACTCGCCAAGACCCAGACACAAAACACGATAAGTAGGATAATTTCATTTTGACTTGGTCAATATTGTGTTCTTCCATACTAACACAACCACCATACACATAATCAGAATCAAATCTGCCAACATAAATCACAAGGATACTTTGTCGAATAAATCATCTTTTATTTATTATCTATCCTTGTGTATCTATCTATCTAGTAGTAGTACCTAGATGTGTGTATCTTTTAGAACATAAATTGGAATTATAATGTATTCAGAGGACAAAGAGAGAGAGAGAGAGAGAGTGTGAGTAAAAGAGTACAATGAATAGCCTCGTCCTTTCATATAATTCTCTTGAACATGAACATCGACTTCGATTGCTATTGATAGATATAAAGAGGAAAGGGACCTTATCAACCAGCATTTGGAGTCTATGCACATTCTGACTGGTGTATATTATAAAAGTTCAATATCAAAGTTGAGAAATCAATTCAATTGATTCTTCATTCTATTTTGTGTTTCCTTATGGTCGTTTATAGCTACATATCTATGACACGTGGCTCGGCGCGGCGTGGCGGTTCGGTTCGGTTCGGTCTCCAACGAATAAACGAAAAATCCATTATCCTACTTAAGTGCGGTCTTATCTCATTTGATCCCAAAGTGATTGACTCAAGTGGCTAGATTCAATTTCTTCAATCGATTCTAATTTTATGATGAATTTAAATTTGGATTTGGATAGAAGAATATAATTTTTTTAACGGTTGTCTTTGATGCGTTTGAGAAATGACGTCAGAGTTCAGAGAATTACCAAAAAAAAGTGCCGAAATAGGCCTAGAAAAAAAAAAAAGAAGATTATTGGCATTCCAAGGTATTTCCGGATGCTTTCGCTTATTTTTTTTTTAACAGATTTCGAGAATCCAATAAGTTGTCCTCAAACCATCAGCCACTTGCTCAAAAGGACTTTTTTACTTAACTGAGGCACCTTTTGGCCTGTGAAATCTGAGATTAAAATTATTATATTACCCCACTTAAGCTTGAAAGCATTTTCTCATTTAGACTCTTTGGCAATTCGGAAAAAAGGGAATACGAAAAAAAAGAGCAGAATATCTGGCTGGTGCTATAAGCTTATAAAATTTCCAGTTTCATGACATTCAAGCTGCATCTGGCAATTTATGTCAGAGCGGATATAAATCGAAATCCCTTTGGTCTTCGCACCATCCTTTTCGTATATGCCCTTGTTGCACTCTGCCCTCACCTAGGCGCACAGTGCACTTAATTAATTGATTTTATCATCGGAATCAAGTACGAAATTTAATTGGAACGGTCCTCGCTGGTTTGGTCGTAATGAGATTATTCGATTTGTGTTTACGTTTGTGTCATCCTCTATCCGTCCTGATTTACGATGTACAACATCTCATGGACTTATGTAGAACAGTCGATCTACCGGCGGCGCATCGCATCGCGTCGCCACGGCCACCGCACACCATCTACCATCCACCACCTTGTCGCTCAGTTTCAGTAATGCTCCATGGTGCTGCGTTGATAATGATGACTATGGGTTTTGTTGAATTTTTGATTTCAATTGAATTTCAATTATTAAACGCGCTATATAGCTGTTACAATTTTTTTCATGGTGTACCTATATGGAGATTGAAGATACGTAAATAAAGTGTATGTAAATACCTCTTCTTTTTGGATATATGTACATAAGTACATAAATGAAAGTTACCGAATTTATATCCTCCATTTTTTTTTTTCTTTCAAATTTCGATACAAAATTCAGAGGATGTAATAAAAAAGCATACAAATTATATATTAATCATTTTCCTCTTTTTTGCGGTCCTTGACTTCCTCCTTATTTGATGATGAAGGAAAACATTACAAATGAAGATTATACTCCTTGCAACGAGAACTCGATGTATTGATGGATGTTCTCGAAGTAAGTGAGTTTATATTAGTGGCAAAAAGACCGAGTTCGTATTCTCATCATTTTCTGATCCATAGGTCTATTTCGGACATCGCTTCTTAAGTGTGAAAAGTCTAAATATCTTGGATATATGACCAACAGCGAAAGATTTTTTGATAAAGAAGTGGACCTCGGAGAGAATAAAGTGGCGTGAAAATGATTGCCATCTTCTGCAAGAAAAAAGATCGTGTAAGAGTCGTTACCCTGAAGGAAAATCGTAAAGTTATACTTGAATTCATTGATGCCCAATATTCTTCTTCATTAACCGACGATTGTCGTGATCTCTAATGGAGCCACAACTCATCCACTCCACTGCTTTAACCTAAGATTCCAATTTCGGGGTTCGCCTATTTGACCTCAGTAACCGTCGACAGGCATCCCGGTTTTTAGTTGTTCCATGCTTGAGGCCAACTAAATCCTGATGTTTGATCTAAGAGTTTTTGCGACTGCTTTTCTTCCACGATGTTGTTGAAATGTCTTTTGAAGTCGTTTATCAGATCGTCTTGTTTTTATTTGAGAGTCTCAGCTAACTTGGTCATGATGTATTTTGTGCAAGATGGTATTTTTGACGTGAAAGTTTCTTCGGATTGCTTTGTCACTCCTGCTTCACAAGCATCTTCATTTCAGCTACCTTCATATACTCTCATACTTCTTGTACATTGTGCAACCTTTTTCGATCAGAGAAGAGAACAGAGTTTTCCCACCAAATCCATCCTACGCTCACGCAATGTTTGATGGATCTGAAAACGCGCAGAATTGGTATTCGGTCTTTTTCGAGTTAATGCGATATCCCTTTCCTTCCAGAAAATCCACCCATACATCAAGTACTCGTTGCAAGGACACAGGATATTTAGTTCTGATGGTGGTGGCTTCATCGTCAAGAAGAACTGATTTATTTTTATACAAATCTAACTCAAAAATATAAAGGGTTAATCATTTTCAACCAAAAATAAACTTGAATAATGTCCACGAAAAAGTCCTGTGGAATATTCATAAGATGAATCAGCCTGAACACATTTAATTAATTAAATGAATGCATTTAATACTTCTTTTATTTTGTTTTTTTAAATTAATGAAGCATTCTGGTCTTAAAGTCGCCCAAATTCCTTATAAAGAGTATGGCAAGAAAAAAAAAAACAATTTTTAAGAATGGTCAAAAATCATCTCCCTTATTAATATCTATGTATTTAAAAATTGGGTAGATTTATTTTGTTTGAAGGCCTTGATCGTTTTGTTTTTTGTCTATCATTTTTGTTCTTTTTTTCTACTTGAATAAATTTAAATTTATATTACAATTTGGTTGATGGGGCATGCGAAAAAGGTTTTCTAAGAATAAATATACATCTTTGCAAAAGAAGTTAGTAAACAAATAACGATTTTTTTAACATTTAAAAATTGTTTGAATTTTTTTTTTTGGAAAATAAGTATTTCAAAAGAAATAAAGCATATCTTAAATTCATGTAGGAGGAATAACTAAACTTTGAAGGTTTTAAATTTTACGATTCTTGTAATCGATATTGAACAATCGTTTAAATAAATAAATAAAAAAAGGATGGTTCTAGAAATTTTACTCCTCCTCTCTTAACTTTCTTGTTCATTTGAAGCAGATAGACAACTCACTCTTTGAAATGTTAATAAAGATGAATTTCACAAAGGAAATATTTTTTGTATAAATATTTAAATTCTTAATTTTGTTTAATATACTTATTTTGTTCACAATAAAGCAAAATTTTAAGCTAATTTTAAATAATATCCTGTCAGTGTTTATAAATTATTTGATTTTAATTATATTATTGACAAGAAAATATAAATAAAAATATGAAAGAATATTGAACAATTCAATTTCATAGTTTGAACTTTAAACAAATAAATCTTTTTTTTTGTCCGTCTTTCAATTCAAACACCAATTTGAAAAAATCACAGGATACTTCCTCAGATGTTCTTGCTTCTAACTCCACCTAGCTTTGCCAGTCCTGCTATCATGCGAAGCGTCTTCATTCCAACATCCTTCAAATAAGTTTTATACGTCTTCCACACTATCCAACGTTAGGACTAACATTTCAATATGGATAAATCCACCTGTCCTTACTTCTAGCCTGTTTATTTTCTATCGATTTTTATCTAAAAACAGAATACCATAACGAATGGAATACGAGAAGATGAGAACTATGTACATGTTCCATAAGAAAAAGATGAGAACTACGACAACGACTTCTATACTATAAGACTACACGACACATCTCTTTAGCTCTCCCACATCCACATGCATGTAAGCAAAAGATGTGAGTCCTTCTAATGTAAGAAAACAGAACTTTTGGGAAGCTCGTTTCAGTAGGAAACATGACTAGAATCCCAATTGGCTATATCGGGTAAGGGACATCAAGATAGAGGGATCATCTAATGGGGATTTTCAGCTCAGCAAGGGAAACGCTTGCTTTGCATAATAACATCACGTCTTAAAGTACACAGTGCGGAATCGGCAATGAAAAAAAAAATACAAAAAAACGACCAAGAACATGCAAAGAACGATTTCCGTCAACAAGAAAACACCCACAGCACAAAAAAAAAAAGGGTAAATGCCTTCGGCAGAAACGTGCAACATGGGAATGTGGTAAATTTTTAGTTCTAGAGAAAAAAAATAAATAATTCTAGTAGACTCAAAAAAAAAACTGCATGAGCAATATGAGCAGTGTACCTTGTATTGTTTTTAAATTTTTGCTCAACCATTCAAGTGTATACGATACATATATGTGAGTAATCCTTTCGTGTTTCTGATTATGTTTTATATACATACATGCCTATATAGAGTTGGAGTACATAAAACTAGGTAGACTTAAGAGGAATGGCAAATCTAGTGTCGATGTGGTTAAGGCCGAAAAACCACCATGTAATAATGAATTACATGTGATTCTCGAAAAATCTAGACTAAGCTCCATTTTATCAAGCTTTGAGTAAGGAATTATCTTGTAGTCTTTAGCATGTTCATTATACAACACTTCTGTTGGTCCCAAATTAGAATATGCGAGCACTGTATGGTTGCCACATTACTCATCAGTATCTATGATCATCAGTATTTATGATGCTATGGCAGCTTGTGGCTGATGAATGCAAGACAATCGAAAGAAGGCTTCACGTTGAAAATACCATTTTGGACAAAACAAAGCACGAAGAACTTACCTGGTAATGTCATGTAAAAAGAAGAAAACAGAATAACACAAGACGTTCCAACATTAGCGCGGAAAAAAAGCAGGCGCAAAAACTCCTGAGTCAAGCAAACGCAAGATACCTGCATTTAGACGGCCTCAGACAATTAAAAACCGTAATGCTAACGTTTCCTGAAGTCAACCAGGCGAACCCAGATCATGACAATCGTCGGTAAATAAAGAAGAATTAATCTTTTCAAAATTGACTTTGTCTTTAGTTCGGCCATATCGTTGATTTTTTTTTTATTTTGAGAAACAGAAAAACTCAATTGTATTTTGCAGTACTTAATTTTTGAATAAATTAATTATCTTTGATGACTGAATTGTTTGTTTATAAATTCTAACTTATATAATGTATTTACTATTATTCCATCACACACCACTGCAGAAAAAAAATCTTGTCTTACTCATCACAAAAACGAAATATTGCGTCTTCACTTCTCAGATATTCATTCATATACCATGTTGGGCAATGATTAACCAAGCAGAAAATTAAGGTGGGTGGAGTTTTATTGATTTCTTGATTAGTTTAAGTTTAAGATTGCGATGCTTATATAGATCACGCAGTTATATTGAGGCATGCATTTTTTTGTTATTGATATGCCAATTTAGGAAAAGAAACAACGAATTCAACAAACACATTTCAATGTTATTACCTAGTTGGTGTATGATCTTAGTTTTTATTTTTAATAAATATTTATAAATACACCACTCCTTTTTGTTACTAAATTAGATACAATCGTAAAATAACTTCAACAATACAATATTCAATATAACAAAAAACACAAGTTCCCTCAGTTGTGTTTCTTTTCTGATAAAATTAAAAAATAGTCATACGAAAATCCTAGAAATATTTGAAATTATTACTTTTTCAAACAGTAACAACTTAGGTTTTTTAAAACGTGGTTCAACTGTTTGCATCTTCATTATTCAGCAAGTTATTTGCGATTTAACTCAGGTTCGATTGGGTGATAACAGCCAATTTCATGTTTAAAGCAGCCTTGAAGGACCAAGGTTAAACGAAGATTAGCACTTACAGAATTAATCGAAACATTTAGCAAATAATATAGTACAACAGAAAACCATGACATGACTAACATAAAAAAACAATAATTAAAATTTCATAACCAAAAATGATTTGATTATCATTAATCTAAAAAATTAAACTAAACACCAACACATTTGCAAAATATTATAGAATATTCTTAATCCAGCCCACTCCCAGATTCAGATAATACTCCTTTATTTAGAAAGGAGATAAGATTATGTCTTAAATTTTAAAGCATTAGGCATCGGTTATGCGGTGCTATGCAACTTCCCATCCCACATCCTCTGCTTTAAGTGCATGATATAAGTGGCCTATTATATGGTACTATAGTTGCTCTACTATCACCAAATCACTTTCAATTACTTCGGGAAATCTCCTACTTTATCTAGGTAAATCAGATTATTAAACCATTCATATAATAGGTATATATGCATATAGATATTTAACCACTATTCCTGTTGCTATTACAAATACATGTTATATAGTCAAGGCAAGCACCTCTGGGCCATTACAACTCGAACGTCAGTTATCCACAACTTAGTCCAGGATTAGGTTTATTTTCACAACGAAGTAGGTAATCTACCGAGCATTAAACATCTATTGGACTGTAGTTTCCAAGGCAGCAGAAGTAGCAGATGTTGGATATTGGTTTGGTCCATCGGACTCGTATTTCTATATAGTAAATTATCCTGAATATCTGCTGCCATTAAGAGGTGAGACAATGGTCATATCATTAACCCGAGAATCGATTTACAAACCAAAAAACTACCATACCGTGTCATTTCCACACTGGTTGCCAAAGCAATTGAATTGGGGTCCATAATTGATGATGCCAAGTCAGCCTCAGCAGCACCACAATACCAATTCTTTGGGCACACCATCACTAGTCCCAGCTCACTATGAGTAGAAGAATTGTAAATTAATTTGTTCCCAAGGAAAAGGACTAATGAAGTGGTCGTAATATAATATTTTAGGTGTGGACACAGAAGTACACATACATAGCTCTGTATGGTACTTTTATCTATATAGCTGATATTCGAGCACTCAAAGATATATAAATAGAATTAATGAATTCTTATCAACTGTTTTGGACGTATTTCGGTAAATTTTAAAATAAAAAGGAACTTAAATATTTCTTTTAAAAAATGCATGCTTGGGCGTACTTACCCTTTTGTTTTTGTATAAATCTTTTTTATGAAACTTTAATGAAGATCGAAATTGATTTTAGCAGTCTCCAGAAATCTTGCTTTCATAAAACTTGGAAGGAATAATAAAAAGAATTAAAATAAAATAAATAAAATTTGAAAAATAAAAGTACCTTTTTAAAAGTTCGGTGAAAATCCAGAACGTTTCTCTATCGAGCAACTTCTTTGAGTAAATCTTGTAAGTTGTAACTTACTTAAGTACTTGAAGAATTGAAAATTCGGTTCAATTTGAAGCGAAATAAAAGGCAATGCAATTAAGCAAAATAATCATGAAAAATTAATTATATATATTTAATAAAATTTTCAATATGAGAAGATGAGGTGACCGGTGATGATGATGAACGATGAAGTACGAAAAAATATTTAAATTTTGTTTATTTTTGTTTGACAGTTCTACGTTATTTTATTTTCTATGTTTCTTAGGTGTGTTCCGTTGCCAGTTGTTTCTATATGCGCAAGTGCAAGTTGATGTCGAAAAATACGCAGATCAAGATGACTTTAATATAGAGAAGTGTTCATTTGTTTGGCTATCGGAAAGAGAATATTAAAATAGAACTATAATCGTCGAACGTCAGATGAAGTGGTCGTAAAAAACGAAGCGAATACGAGTAATTTATATGACGCGCTTATAATTGCGATCGGGTGCCTTTAGTTAAAGAAGAACTATTTAATAGTCAGACGTGGTAAAATGCTAATGCTGAAACCGAACAAAAATTAGCTTTCCGAACACTCAAATGGAAAAGTCAGCCATATTATCTGCTTCCACCATTTTGATTTTTGGATCTATCTGTCAATTCACTTCTGTCAATTCACAGGAGCGATCGATGAGCGCTCTTGCTATCGATAGCGAAAGTTATTTTGCCCTATGAAATGAAAAAAAGAGCAGGAAAAATTAATTACTTAGCCAATATGGAAATGAAATTCTATTATTTTTATGTTGAGCCATTGTATATGAATTTGCATAGTACTCTCATGAACACTTTCCACACGTCGGCCACCTAGCGATCACACAACTAACTAATTTTCTGGTTGCTGTTTCTGTGTATATACAAGTGCGCCCCCAGACGACCACACAACACAACTCAAAAATCATCGTGATGATAGTACCATAAGTTTTATATACAATGGTTGAGCTCAAAATGGTAAAAAAACTATTGCATATTTGTCTGAGTAGAGCAGATGAATATCATTCGGATCGTGTATTCGACTTACCCTTACTCGTTTTTTTTGCGGGAGCTTATGGAGGTTTTAATCGATATTTATTGATATTTTTTGGATGCAATAATCCAAAAAATAGTCTCCTCTTGCTCTTACCACCAATTTTCGACGCTTAAAGACTCCCCAAATCGGATTTTACACCTCAAATTTTGCAGCGCCACCACAAGGGTCCGCGCAACCCTAAAAAAAACTCGCCATGATAGTACTATAGTTTTCATATACAAGGGAAGTTTTTAACCTTTGTATATGAAAACTATAGTACTATCATGGCCATTGTATATAGATTTGCATAGTACTCTCATGAACACGTTCCACACGTCGGCCATCTAGCGATCACATCATTTACTAATTTTTTGGTTGCTGTTTCTGTGTATATACAAGTGCACCCTCAAACGACCACATCACACAACGTTTGGAACGTGTTCATGAGAGTACTATGCAAATTGATTGGTTTTTTTTAGGGTTGCCCTGACCCGTGTGGTGGCGCTGCAAAATGTGAGGTGTAAAATTCGATTTTGGGAGTCTTTAAGCGTCGGAAATTGGTGGTAGGGGCAAGAGGAGACTATTTTTTGGATTATTGCATCCAAAAAATATCAATAAATATCGATTAAAACCTCCATAAGCTCTCCGCAAAAAAAAAGAGTAAGGGTTGCCGGCATACTTTAGATGTCGCCCCATTCGACTTCCACCATGAGAGTACTATAGTTTATATAATATACAAAGCTAAAACGGAAATAAAAATTATTATTGTATTTGGGGATTTCGCATTCCGGATGTTACCAACGAAATATATGCAATAATGTTTTTATTTTATTCGTAGCCGTTTCAGTTTTGAAAAAAATCAGATTGTAATAATTTTAATTGTAACTATACGCTATATTTTCTATTCAAGTTTGTTAATATAGCTTTAAAAGAATTATTCGAAACGCAGGTCACAGCTCATATAAATCACACTTTAATCCTTTACAGATGCCTCAAAATTAACTCTGATTCCTTTTCGCTATATAATCTGTTAATTAGCATTAAAAACAATATCCGTCAAAAAGTCTCTAAAAACTCAACGGAAGTATTCTCAAAAACGAATCGTTATTATTATTTCCTGTAAGTTAATTAGATTGGTGGTTAACCCTGGAAAAAACATCTGTTTCCATTAATATTCGAAAGTGACTTTATTTCTAAAAAGCTATAACATTCCTCTATCAAAAAAAAAATTCATAACCACCGAATTGCGCTATAGGTACCTACTACCAATTCTTTTATTTCTTCCTTTCCTTTGCCAGCTTTTTGCTTTATTTGTCGTTGGTTTCTCTTGTATTCATTCCTTGGGATCGGGACTCGGGACTAAAGCAATAACAATAATAATAAAAACCTTCCCCGGGAACCAATTTCACACCATTCGAGTTCTATTACATCCCCATTCGAGAAATGGTATAATCAAAATGTGCCTCTGACTTATTGTGAATTTATAATTCAATTTATATCCTTTTCGCATCTGTGCTTTGTGTGCGCTGAGTTGGAGTATTGTTTGCACAATTCAATTTTCGGGACATATGTATTTTTCAAAAAAAAAAAAAAAAAACGTCAAAAGTAAAAAATTAAGACGAAGGAATTCTATTTCTACTTCGTTGCGTTTTGCTGAGATACGTAAATTGTTGCGGCCTAAAAAGCAATACGAATCACAAGCAAGCATATACGAAGTTTTTTTTTTTGTTTTTGTTTATTGGAATTTTGTGCTGACGGTTTATTGGTATGGTGTAAATTGTTTTTTTTTTTTGTTCTGTCTGTGCCATACGGAAACAGTCTGGTTTTTCTAGGCTAAGTTATGAAGTGATAAATGAGTATTGAAGTAAGTAAATCTTGAAAGAAGAAATTACTTTTTTTTTCTTTCTGGTGAAATTTATTTTTCATGCAAATATAAAGAAAAACATTCTTAAGAAGAGTTGATCCTTGTAACAGCAGCATAATGCATTTTTCTTTTGAAGATATAAATAATTCTAAATTCTGAAATAAGGCATTTTATAGGCACGCGCAAGATTTGCATAGAAATTAAAATCCTCAGAGAAAAAAAAAAGATAAATGAAAAAATTAAAAGAACTTTGGAGAAGATTAGAAGCAGAATCATTACAACAGAAACATCTCAAAAACATGAGCCGATGATGCATGGTAAAAGGCACCCAACTTAAACTTGGTCTTACCTATAAGTAGTTCAAGGACATAACATAGCACGTTTGTTAATACTGTAGTATTCTACCAAGCGTTCGCGGTTTAACCCATTGGGGCATATTCATAGTCGTCTGACAAGTTGTCTCTTTGTCTCTTCTAAGCTAACCTGGAGTTTATGTTATTCATAGACAATTTAGACCCGGGTCCAAAAGATAAACTGAGCTCAATCCTTAAAAACGGATGACTCTTTGACAAGTTGTTTTTTTCTATCTGTCATAAAATGGATTGGATTTCAATGGATTCACAGGCAGTAGTACTAAAATTGTAGTAGAATTCTGTGTTTAACTAAACAGAGCTGTCAAATTCTTTATGAATAGCAGCTTTTTCTAACCTGTGTGTTAACTTTAGACTCGATGAGGCTAGTTGGACTCGGTTCTAAAGTTTGAAAAAAATATTGGGGCATATTCATAGTCGTCTGACAAGTTGTTTCTTTGTCTCTTCTAAGCTAATCTGGAGTTTATGTTATTCATAGACAATTTAGACCCGGGTCCAAAAGATAAACTGGAGCTCAAACTTTAAAAACGGCTGACTCTTTGACTAGGTTGTTTTTTTCTATCCGTCAAAAAATGGATTGGATTTCAATGGATTGACACTTGACAGGCAATAGTACTAAAATTGTAGTAGAATTCCGTTTTTTACTAAACAGAACTGTTAATTTCTTTATGAATAGCAGCTGTTTCTAACCTGTGTGTTAACTTTAGGCTCGAGGCCAGTTGGACTCGGGTCTAAAGTTTGACTATGTAGGTATATGCCCCATTGTATTTTTGGATATAAGTTGTAAAACCATAAAACAGGGACAACGTTTTGGATTTATTTCACTTTTAAGTGTGCCAAAGATTTTGGACTTTTTTTTCACTTTAGAATATGTATTTTTGACTTTATTTTATATGGTACCATTACTTTATTTTATCGAACATTTTTTTAGTTGACAAATATTTGATGGAGGATTCTTCAAAAATATTAATTCCGGGTTAATTCTAGTTCTGTGAATAAGTTAGTGAATCGGTCAAAGATATCAAAGTTTTCAAATAAAATATTTTTGAAACCTTTAAAGAATATAAAAAATAATTTTTTTGAAAATTTAATATTCATATTTTGGCTTAAGATGTAATAAATAAATTGGTAAATTCATTCTTTAAATACCAGATTTCAAAAACAAAAATGTTCTCGTCTATAGAAGCAACTACGTGTGATCCAATCTTGAATTTTATTTTTATCCTAGAGAAGATTAAACTTTTTCAAATATTATTTACTTCTTTATATTTAGCATTAAAAAAAAATTTAATTAAAAACAAAAATCCAATAGCGTTATTAAATTTTTTACTAGATATTTTATATGTTTCTGTTTTGGCTAAAATATTTTAGAATATTGCATCATTCTTCATTCTTTTGCAAATTAAAGTAAACTGAGAGGAAAAAATGTACCCTTAAAACGGTCTGCTGCAAGCCATTGTGGACGATCCATTTTTACCGAGTACCCAGTATGAAAGTCAAAATAAGCGATAAAAATTGAAAATATATTTACCAATAGCACATAATATGATATCCTAACATAAGAAAGTATTTGATTTAATCAGTTTAATTTAATCAGGTTCTGGGTTAAAAAATATTTCAGTATAGATATTCAAATACTGGCATTTTTTTAACATGAATAAAAACTTGAACTTAAACAACTTAAATTATTAAATACATAGACTTTCTGGGTGGCATAGTTTAAACAAACATCATACAGGTCATACCTGCATCAGATATACTATGAAGCCATTTCCGAAGTTATCCTTTTCAGGTTTTTTGCTCAGGCGAGCTCCGGTGATTTTTTCTGAGTCTTCACATATGTATAGTGTTAATTGAATTTTTCCTCTTGGATAGAAATACAAACAAAAAAAAATGAATATATTTTATTTTAGAAAAGGCATCAGGTTCAGGATGGAAGCTAAACAAAAAAATCTGCTCAGATTCTCGCAAACAGCCACACGAAGCTCTATGGCTTTATGCGGAAAGTAAAAATACTGATAAGCTATGGAAAAGTTGAAAAAGTCACACCGATATAATATTATTTGTTTTGAACTTTTTTTTTTATGCAGGTTTAGAAAATCCAGATTAGTTATATCTATAGTATTTGTAGTTTTTTTTTTTTTAGAATCTACAACCTAATACTTGATGTGCAAATAAAAAAATTAAGTACACGACTGGGTTCCCCGAACTTGCTTATATATGCTTAAGCCTGAGTAAACAAATCAAATTGGATCTAAAAAATACATAATTTTGCTAGTTCTGCTTTAGAAAAACAAAATTAAATCGAAGAAATTAGAAAGAAATCATATAGATAGATCGGGAATTGTGATGTTTTTTGATTTCTTCAATAAACATAATTAAATGAGAAAAGTATAATACACAAAAATTTAAAGAAAATTTAATTTGAAACTTTATAACTAACTAACTTTAGTATTAGTATAAAATAAAGAATTAAAATAAATTAACATAATTCACTTATTTTTGAATTGAAATATTTAATTTTGGACAAAAAAAAATGTTTGGACATTTTTTATGCATACTTTGACTTGAAAAATTAGTTGATTTTTAAACATATTCTGCAAAAAATTAACAAATCTAGTTTTGGAGTAAAAAGATATGAAATTTCAAACAAACTGTCAACTTTAATACCGGAAACAAGTCGCAGAAATGCTAGATCAGATGTTTCCGTCTTGTCCTCATAGTAATTCAAGTTTAATTAAAATCTCATGTTTCAATTTTTTAACGAATGCAAGACTTGCTCTAAGTACCTTTATTCCCAACTATTAATTACTATACCGAGTATTGTACATATTTATGGTACCTATCGTAACATATCGAAAAGCAGCTTTTGTGAGGATTAAATTTATTTTTGTAAAGTCGAATTGATTTATTTGACAATACAGTTTTTATTTAATCCCTGAAGTACCTAAGTAATTCCGATTAAATTTATGTTCTCACTTCAAAATTAATTTTGAATGATACCTATTTTTAACTCTAGATAACTTGTAGCTAGCGTTTAAGCTTTTTCTCTCTTAATAAATTAATATTTTATACTTTGGGATTTGAAACGGTTTTCGATTTTTTGGCGAAATAATTAGACGAATGCAAAAAAAAAATTACAACCAAAAATAGAACTCTGTAAAAAATTCTATTCTTATAATTTAAAGGATAGCCAACAGCAGGCACCCAAAAAAAAAAAAAATTGTAATAAAAACATTTTAGAGGCAGAGGAGAGGTTTAAACAAATAAAAACAAAACATTATAAAAAAATTATTTAAATTAAAATTAAGTACTGTTTTTTGGAAACCAAAAGTCTGTCATTTTATTTTATTTTGAAGTCCCATAAACGACTTTCCCAACAAATTTCCCAAATCTTATTATTTTTATTTCAAATGTCAATTAAAGTTTTGAATTGAATCAAACTTCTTCTAAGTATTGAGAAAATTGAAAAACAATATACGCAAAAAATTGTTGCAATAAACTTTTTTTAATTTTGTCACATTTTGTAAAAAATCTAATAACCTGTATTTTTTATCATGACTTTTTTTCACCTCCAAAAAGAAACATTCAAAATATATAATTTAAAAAATTTATTACAAGATTAAGTTTTTTTTTTTAATCAAATTTAATTTTTTGTGAACCCAATTAAAGTTTTTTTTCTACACGAACATTCTAATAATGAAAAAAGTATTTGTCAATAACATTTTTGCTTTCCTATTTTTGAAATTTTTTTTAAATTGAAACATCTTAAAATAATTTACCTAAAAAATGTATACCTACCAATATTTATTTCAAACTAGCTGTTAGCCAACCGCTTCGATGTGCGTTATTTAAATTAATACACATATTATGTCAAGCATATGTACTAATAAATTGTGTACAATTATATTTTTTATAGTTTCCAAATAATTTGTCTAAAATATTACAACATGAATGATTTTTTAAAGTAGATAAACCCAGAAAAAAACGCATACGCCTAAGTGAACTATGTATATTTCAAACGCAATAGGAATTTTTAAAATAGGATAACAAATTTTTTCTTCTCAGCCCATTTCAACCTATATCAAAACCTAATTTTGTAAAAATTTAATTATTAATTATTTAGCTCTTGAATTATCCGCTAACTATAACCTTTCAAACCAAAACGAATTTTTCGAATGCAAGGTAGAAAATAAAAAAAAAATAAAAAAAAAATTAGTTGCTTTGAAGAATTGAATGTAAAGGAAGTTTTAATTTAATTTTTTTGACAACAAATATGATTTTTTTTTATTTTTTTTGTCCAACGTAGCCCACTGTGTTTTTCTTGTTTTGATTATGTACAAACCCGCACGTATTCTAATCCAACATTGTTTCAAAATTTCAAAGCAATCGATCTTTGTATATATAAATTATAGTACTATCATCGCGATTTTTTTTAGGGTTGCGCGGACCCTTGTGGTGGCGCTGCAAAATTTGAGGTGTAAAATTCGATTTGGGGAGTCTTTAAGCGTGGTAATGTGTGTGTGCTGTGCTGGTGGTAATGTGTTCAAAAAATTTTTGCTGGCCAGCGCAGCGTGCTGTTTTCCTGTGACGGCGCTGGCGCTGGTGCTGGTTCAATCTGTTTCGCGCATAAGGAATAAACGTACATTTACATTTTTATTTTTATTAAGATAGATTTATAAAAATAGTTACAAAAATATTTTTTTCCATATTTTAAAAATGTTGTAAGTATCTTAAAAATGCAAAAAAAAAACTCGAAAGAAGATTTATAGAACAAAATCAAAGAAAAAGTCGATTAGATGATAATTTAATTAACTCTCAAATTCATTAATAAGTTAACATCACTTAAGACCCAGACCCAGACGTCCTCGTGCATTGCATAGATGAACCTCTTAAGCAATGTCTGGGGTGAATTTTAACACTGCTAGCTCTGAAAGCTATTTTTAAACTTTTAAGCAGCTGAAAGTATTACTTGAGAATGTTTGCTTTTTCTGGTTTCTTCCGCCATTTTATTAGAAAAGTGTACATCAATAATATTCTATCAAGAAGCTCTAGTAAACATATGCTTTAACATGATAGTCAATGTTTTCGCTTCAAATACCTTTCCTTCCCTTCTTGCCAACAAGGATGTTATCCAAAAATATGCATAAACCTACCAGCTCAGCTATACAACACCAATACTTTGTCGAAAAAGACTATTAGTTTATTTATCTGAGACACTCTTTTTCACAAAAGTGCTATATCTACCTATGGACATCCATATAAGAAGCTCACACGGGAACAGGAACAAGAGCAAACAAAATAAACGTACCACATTAAATTTGGCAAAGTGCCGAGATTTTAGTTCTCACATCCATATACAATATACATATACGTACCGTACATATGTGTGCTTTTGCCTGTGCAGCGTTAAGGAGAGAAATGGGAATTCATTCAAAAGACGATTTCATTTTATGGGGATTTTCTCTTTAAAACATGTACGTTACTTTATATACGAAAAACGGAAATCAAATGCTTTGGTAAGTTGGAGAATATATGTTGTAGAAATGAAATCATTTCCTTTTCTTGAGGTGGAATCCATATAAGAACGAACCAACGAACGAACTCCTTTAAGAGCCCAACAGAATAATTTAGAATTTACTTTTTCCGGGAATGAAAAAAAAAAAAAAAAAAAAAAAAAAATATGGAGGGCTTTTAAGTGGATTCACCGACCGTAGCCATGCACGTTTCCGAGACCGAACTGTTTTCTTCGAGGTGGTTAGTATGGACCATGTTGGATAATGGAATTCAATGGATTGCATTATTAATGTTGGCGAAAAAATATTGAAAAAGATTTCTTAGTTTACCATGGCTGTATTTTTGCTTTGCACCGCACCATATACAAATTTTAATAACTTTACTTTACCGGTACTGTTTTGTTTTTGAAGGAGGTGGCAATCTTTAAAATTCACTTGGCAGTATTCGACACCAAGTAGTGTTGCCTCACTAGAACCACCTCATTATTTGAACCAATCTATTTTTGAACCAATTGGCTTTTTTTCGCAATTTGCTTTAATAACTTTGGGGATTGGTTCTTCTTACCCCACTTTTCTGGCAAAACCTCAGTGAAACCTGGAAACAAGGTGGTGATCTTTTTCAAAGAAGATCACAACTTCGATGTTTTAAATGAAATTGCTCAAAACAGAATTTTTGACCTCCTTTGAAAAAGTTCATCATTTTGTGAGATTGTTGAGACTTGTGAAGTGTCAGTGAAGTTTGCCAGAATAGGGGAGGGGGGGGGGTTTAGTCTCCAAACATTGTTAATTCCACTTAAGATGGATTTCATTTCAAAGTTAATATGAGCCGCTGGTTGTCTGATATAGCCTGTTTAGTACTTTCCAGCCTTACTTAATCTTTGTCAATTCACGCTTATGTTAGCGACTTCACATATCCATACAGAAAAAAGTCTAGCAGTCTAGTTAGATCGCACGATCTTGGAGACCAATTCACGGGTCCGAATTGTTGAAAACACAGCTCCTGCACATCATGGATATATGTAGTGGTCACCATTGACTGTAACGCACCAATGAATCCGCTAACCTATACACAAAAAAAGGGTTACCTTCACTCCAAATACGGTAGTTTTATTTATTGACGTAGTCATTCAACCCAAAGGAAGTTTCATCGCTAAACAAAATTACGAGTATCTTATGCAATTCGGGATCAACGGCAATCTTGATTTGGGTGCATTCACCGAATCTACGCTTTGCTAGTTGATCGTGTGGCTTCAATTCCGAAAATGCCAAACAAAACTAAACAAAAATCACTGAACAGCTGTTAAAATGGCGCCCAGCTAAAAAAGTGTTGCCAACTTAACGTTCTATCGAAAAAAAACAAGGCTTCCATCTCTAAACAGGAATCTGTTGAAGCTGGAGTACGTTGTAGCTGAATTACTGGACAAGCAAAAACGACTTAACGCGTCAAAAGATAGGTACAAACATCTTTCCGATTTAAATATAGGTACACAAAGACACAAAGATTACGAAAGGATTCCAAGGGCGTTTAATACATACCTTATTTTAGAAATAATTCAAGTTTTTTGTTTAAACTTTTAAATGTTTAAAATTTTTAGGTTACTGCGCTATACAAATCGAAATAAGCTTACGCAAAATTTAAGTTTATTTATATTTAACTATTGATTTATATTTAAGCGTCTCCATATTAACAATTAAAACTGTCAATGATGAGTTTCAATGATAGCATAATTATACGTTACAATAAATTAAATTAATAAAATATGTTTAATACACATTTGAATCCCGTTCAATCTTTTTTATTAGTTTCATTTCACGCAATTAGCAATTGTCAATTATTTATTGTATTTTATTTTTGTATCTCAACTGTATACACACACCTACCAACAACACAAAAAAAAAGAAGATAAAAAATAAAACAAAATGTCGATTTAGATGGAAATTTTGTACAAAACTTTTTTTCTTGCCGTAGATTTTATTTTATACCATTCAGCAGCAATACGAGCGGAATAATTATTTAAATTTTGAAATAATTGAAGTGCTAACATTAATTATTGCGGCGTTAATTGTGGCTACGTTGGGCTTTTTTTTATCCCCAAAGAGTTTCGAAAATTAATTCAGCCTACTGAATCGACACTGTAAATTTTATGAATAAGTAATGAGTAAAAGTAATTGCGTTGAGTTATTAACATTTTTATTGAAATTTAAAGTACTGGTCGTTTTTTGTTGCATGTTGTGAGTATTTATATATTGCCAATGAAATTGTTTGATGTTTGTGTAAGTAGATTGATGGAGTACATAGGTAGATACCTACTGAATATTTTATGATTTTAAATATGAAATGAACATGATTTATTAGTTATGTACGTTTATGTTATTTATATAATTTTCAAAGTTCGGGTGAAAATTCTGCCTCGGTCAAAATTTTTGATTTGATTGATTTTCCATAAATATTTTTTAACATGTTTTCTTATTTAATAAAATATGTCTGCAATAAATTAAAGAAATAAAGTCGTTTGACATGTTCCAAATGTCATGTTCTGCATAAGGACGATTGAAATCCAAAATGGAGGTAGCCAAGGCTGTATACTGTCACCATTACTATTCATGCTGTTGATTGGTGATGTATTGCATGCACCTTTGTTGACTGTAAACGGAGGAATTCAGTGGACTCGGAAATCAATTTTGATTTAATTGATTTTCCATAAATATTTTTTAACATTTTTTTCTTATATAATAAAATATGTCTGCAATAAATTAAAGAAATAAAGTCGTCTGACTTGTTCCAAATGTAATGTTCTGCATAAGGAGGATTGAAATCTAAAATGGAGGTAGCCAAGGCTGTATACTGTCACCATTTATATTAATGTTGTTGATTGGTGATGTATTGCATGCAGCTTTGTCGACTGTATACGGAGGAATTCAGTGGACTCGGCAATCACACTTCAAACATCTGGGCGCCAACGTAGATGTCGTATGCTTAGCTCTCATATAATCATTGATCTTCATTAAATGACAAAAAAGATGAAGAGAAAAGCTGAAAAAAGGACCTGCCTGAGAATTTCCCCATCTCTTCCAGCAAATACTTATGAAGAACGTGTTGAGATATTAGGCTGCGTTTGGAATGATGTCTTAAATATGGAGAAACAATTCTCATAAGCTAGGGCTGTGCCACTATAATGTTGAATACGTGTTTCTTGTGCATCACTTGGAAAGTCACATCCTTTATTCGTCCAAAACTGTGTGTGGTAATTTGAACACCGCCGCAATGTTTCCTTTTTTTCATTTTTTTATCGCTAATTCTACTAACAATGTTCTAGTGAAATGGCTAGTTGCATTCCTTACTTTAAAAAAAAATTAACTCTAATACCCGTGCTATTAGGAATGGACATCAGTTTACCCTTGAACGTACTGTTAAGTACAAGGGTTCTTTATTTAGCCGCACTATGAGAATGTACTACCCTGTACCTGATTGTGGCCTTCTTACTGATTTTATCATTCAAAACTTCAAAACCAATGTACATTGATGTCTCCCTTCAAATCCTTTCCTATTTTCCTAATACTCGCACTGAGTTTCAACATGTTAAGATTAGTCGAAACCCCTTCAGTAATTTAAAAAAAAATGAGCTGTCACAAGAAGTCTGCAAAAGTCCTTAAACAGCATAGGTAAACAGGTCAGGAAGCCATTGGCTCTATCATACAAAGATGTAGGTGTGGGAGTGGATTGGCCACACGCTTCGAAAGGACCACGTGTAAGTTAAGCAAGTAATGAAACCCTTTCACGCAGGTAGGCCGAGGAGTGGGTACATCTAGCACAAGCACAACTCCGGATGAGTTTGAGAAAGCTGAAAGACATCTCCAGGAAGCGTACACGATGGCGTACACGATTTTATTTAAACTGTTCTTGTATTATATTTTTTTTTTTTAATTCTACTTTCAAGATTCTTTTTTTCAAAAAGCTTCCTTTCAAATTTCTGGCTTTCAATATTTTATTTCACTAAATAATTGTGGAAATGAAAGAAATGTTTCAAAACTCTAAAGAAAAATAAATACTGTGAACTATGTCCAACAAGACTACAATTTCCAATTATTAAAATATTGGTCTCAACACTAAAATAAAGAAAAACATTCTTTTGAATACAACCAATCATTTTGTTTAATTTTGACACTCTAATGCATTTAATATAAAAAAGAAGAAATCATTCTTCAATTGGAATAACTTCCGATTTGTTTTCAATAAAACCATATCCTGCTTCGTGACGCTTTTATAAGCATACATCACTTCACTGTTCAGTAGGTATATGTACTTGAGTGGTTACTTTACTTCTTAAAGAATACATTATTTTTGAACAAAGTCTTATTTGAGTGTAATAAAATATCATATCATTTGCTCATGTCCAAAAAGTCAAGCCTCAAAAAGTAACCGAAATTAAAATTGAAACCATAGTGCAACCATGCACGACTCTGTTATTCCTTCTTCGATGGCGAACTTCAATGTAAAAAAAATTACCCAACCAATTTGGTTAAGTTTAGAAAAAATATACAAGTTCCTAAATATATTATATCTATGTACGTATGTACAAAAAAGTCCTTCGAAACTCCCTGATGTCCTTTCGATTCTCTGATTCTACTTTGCATCATTTATTTAAATGCTTCATCTCGAAAATACTGATGTTATAGATAGATATCAAAGCAATGCATGTGATTAACGAAACCATGCTCTGCAGACTCTGTTTCTCTTTCATCTCAGATACAAGATAAAGTTACTTGGTTATAACCACGCTAACAGTACCTATGAAGTTGTAGCCACAGCTATATGGAATATACATATGTATGTACGTATACATGTGGTCATATCAAACATAAAAAAGAATTCAAACCACTGCATAGTCGAAAGAACTTGCTGCTATAATGGGAGTGTGTTTGAGTATTTAGAATTTTAATTTATTTCAAAAAGAGTTTTCAAACCGAAATGTTAACAGAATAGTGCTTAAAATAATATTGTCAGAATTAAAAAAAAAGAAAAAATGCCCATTCTTTTTAAGTACAGTTTTGTCATAAAAAAGTGGTAAAAAATTGTCAAAATAATTGGTAAAAAAATGGTAAAAAATTGACGGAATTGAGAGAAAAAAAATTGGCCAGCAAAAATTGTTCCTCCTCAAAAAAAATGTTTTTTTCAAATCTACGGTCAAAAAACTGTCTCTTTATCTTTAATAACTTCTTGGGGGCACTGCTCCCTTCAAGCTGCTTCCTTGCTATACTTAGGAATACTTAGCATGTTCAGCCAACAAAAAAAAATGTTGATTCTTTAAATAAATCCACAGTAATGGTAAATGTCAAAATTAAATTTTTTTTAAATCCTTGAAAAACTAAATTTTGTCGATAAAAATAAAAAATTTGTTTTCCAAATAAATTTTGTTAAAATAAGAAATATCGAAAAAAATTGTTGACTTTTTTTTATTCCCTGGTCAAAAATAAAAGTGTGACACAAAAAAAGTGTATCAAAAAAAATTGTCAGAGAACAACAAAGCGAATTTTTTTTGAGAAAACTGGTCAAAAAATAAATTGTGAAAAAGTTTTGTCAAGCAAAAAATTTTTGTACCTATTAAAAAAAATGTGGGAAAAAAAATGTACCTAAAAAAAGATTTTCGAAAAAATGTTCGTCATCCAATTTCTACTTGCACCCTTTTTATAGAACAATCTCGATCACAAAAATAATACAAAAATATATTTCTTTTTTATTTTTAAATAAAGAATCGGAAAGAAATTACACAAGTTTTTGGTTTTATAAAAACTTGCCACCATTTTTTATTATTTATGTTTTAGGTCTAATTTTTTATGTTTCCTTAATTCCCCTTTATGTATCATTTTTATCTCAAACAAAAAAATATATGGTTTAAACCTTACTACAAAGCAAAAAACTTTTCCATCAACCCAGACCAGAGAATGCCAAAAAGAGCCAGAATGTTTTATTATGGAAACTTAATTCCAGTTCGTTATCCTGCACATACATGGCTATATGTATCATCCAATCTCTAAACATACTCTTACTTCCTATCTGCATGACAAAAAATAAATACAAAAAAAAAATAAACACTGCACACTTTACTGGGAGTAAAATTACACGTGAAATTTTGTGATGGAATCTGACAACCCCAGCTAGAAAGAAGCAAAGTCGGATTTGTGTCAAAGTTCAAAAGGGACACACTCATCTCACATACCAACGCACAGGACCACAGCAGGAAAAGTAGGAAGGAAGGACGCACCACAATAGAAAAGAGATAAATTCTGATTTGCTGATAATATTCATGAAATTCCTAATAATAATTGAGAACTAGATTATGGTCATGTATGTAGCTCTATTAGAAAGTTTTAACATGACTTCGGACACTATCCCAGTTTTAACCTTATGTCCTGAGTCTTGTTCATTTGGGTTTATGTTGGTATTTCTCAATCTGTCTCAGTGGAACTTTATTGTGTACCTTGTGCAAGCATTTTAATGGTAAAGTCTAAAGTATGGTTCACTTTCAAATGTTGATAAGGGAAAAGTTAAAGAACTAATATACTCCTTACAGACACAAAATACTGAAGAAGGAATACGAAACACGTTGCCTTTGTATACATAGCTGCCTGATTATGCCAATATGATTGTAAATTTCCAAACAACTTCAAATATTTGAATTGGAATACATTTTCAATCGAAACTGCTGATAAATAACAAGTGTTCCTATGGTTAAAGGGATAGGACACGTTACAGGAAATAAAATATAAGTACATATGCTTTTGAAAACATTTCATTCCCGTTTTTTTTCGCTTTTTAATTAGTCAGTAAGTTGTCTTTGTTTCTACGACTTTCTGCTTAAATGTTACTGAAAACTATTGTTTGTACTGATTCCAGTAAAGCTCTCTATAAATTAAATCGTGAAATGTTACTAAAGAAATTATAAACACAATTGGGCTCAAGGATCGTTTTATTTTATGAATTCCTTCGTATCTCAGTGGCAGTGTTGTTTTTAAAATTGAACACTCTAAATGTAAATATGTACCACAAGGCAGTAATTTTAGTCCGATATTGTTTATTTTATTTATTGATGATTTTCTTTCTGATTTTACGTAACAGTTTATTTAATTTATAACGATATGGCGTGAAAATATTTTGAAAAAATTTTTGAAAGAAGATCTTCATAAATTTTTGAGAATGTTCCAATACTAAATCATGCGTTTTACCCGCAAACACAACGTCCGTATATATGTTTTACTATTTGCTGAATACGTCACATTTGCTGACCTTGGAATGGTTTTAGGCTCAAAACTCTCTTTTAATGATCAGTACAACTACATTATAAAAAAGCTAACGCTTGGTTTCATTAAACAGGAGACTCAGGACCCTAACCACTTTCGCGTGCGTCGGTTAAAGTAGAAGAAGACATAAAAAAACCACAGATTCTGGAATCATTTTTTGCACTCATTTGACACAGTCAATCACACCATGATTTGTAATTAGCTGACTTTTCTTCACCGGTTATACAAATAATTTATCCTAACAACAAAACATTCAACTGTGTGCCTCAAGGATGGATCTTAGGTCCATTATTGTTTACGTTTTCCCTTCCCAATTATTCATTCTTCTTTAAATGTTTTTGCTCATTACGTTGAGCTATTTAAAAGCTATCCATTTTCATCACATCTTACCGAAAACGGTGCGTACGAAATAACTAAAGATCGTTGACACAGCTTAAACTCTTGGTATCACCTTTATTAAAACTCTTGTTCTTCGTACGATTTGTACAACCCAATATTTCAATAAAAAAAAATACCTACATTTATCCCACAATCTATAAGGATAAGTAAGTAATCGAAATTCTCGAACGCGAGTAAAAAAAAAATCAAACAGTTAAAAAATCTTATTAAATTAAATTTATTACTAACATTATTATTCAATGAGCATTTCAAAGAATATGAAGCCATAAATGGTCAGAGAATCCTCTTAAAAAATTTCTCCAAACTAAAATAAAATCTAGGTATGGCTTATTTTTCTAAGAAAACAACCATAATGAAAATCTTCTCTCTCAGAAATCTTGATTAAATTTCATTAAAAACAATTTTCAAACAACTCATCACCTTGATGAATTCGTGACCACAGACTGTTTAGTAGATTAGCTTTTGCTTTTACAGCCAAGGACGAGCCCCGCCGCGCGCTGCCATTATAATGCGATGATACTATCAGTATGAAGATAATGAGGTTTATTTTACTTTTAAGACTCATCAAAGACACGATTTTCTTCTTTTTTTTATTTTCTCAAACTACGGATTTTTGGTTTTAAATGGAATAATAAAAAGTTGAAATTATTAAGTAAGTATCAGGGATATTCTAAGAGTAATTCATGAACATAATTCATTTATGCTTGCACTTAAAAGCTATACCTTCCTTCAAATAATTTTCAGCTTTTTTTTTCTATTTCATACCAAAATAATCTTTTCTAAATGTTTTTTATGGGTTGAATCAGAATCTAACACCAGTGATGAGAAATTTTGTGTCAGGTTTGCATTTAAATGTGCAAAAACTACGTTTTTTAAGCTGTCTTTAAGGTTATGATATAAAAAAAAATTGCCACGCAGTGTCTGTAAGTGCTAATCTTCCTCATTGAAATTTATTTTGAACATTTTGTTTTCTTCTGCGGTGTCAGTTCAGTTCATTTTTTTTGTAACGATATTGTGTCCTAGACCTTTCTGTTGACTGCAAAAAAATTGGATTGTCGAGTGCCTTATTTAATATCAAAATTTACTTTTGTACTACTCTATCCAGATTTAATAAAAAAAATTGTGAAATCTGGCCTTAAGACAGATATTTTTACGAGAGCAGGTTTTCAAAAACCATTTTTTCAACATTTTGCATTGAAAAACACATTCATTTATTTCCATCGGTTATTCCGATTTTCTACCATTGATGTTTTTGAAATATGAAATAAGTTCCTTCAAGCAAAAGCTTATAAATTCTGTGTTTGACATCGGCCTACTAGGACTACTTTTAGGCGTCTGTGCCAAACCTCGACATCATTTTGGGATAGGAAAGGTTTCCGTTCCAGTCGGTGGATTATTTATTGTCAACTACTGACCAAGTTAGGCGAATATTTTGGGTTTCATATTTATTTTCTTCAAAATAAATACGTAAGTTGAAAACTCTTTTTAGCATTCGATTTTGAATTTTTCAGAGTTTCATTGCTCGGTTATAATTTAGAACTCTTATATTTACCTCTGCAAATTATAAAAGAAAGTTTTGATATTTTAAAAATCGAAGGCACTTTAATTCATTATCAAAACAATTTTTTTAATTTACGGAATTTTTTAATACCTACGCTATTTTATAATACAGATTCGATTTTGAAATAAAAAAAATGTTGTATACCCCAAATAATTGTTAACAAATTTTCGGGCCATTGAGGCAACCAAAAAAAAAAACATCTAGACTAATTTAGAACCTCTGAAATCGAAAATAATTGTCAATTTTTTTTCAAAGGACTGTTTTCGAGACATGCGTGCTCATTGTATATTTTTGGAAACAATATTTTTCTTTCCGAAGACAACAGTTTGTCATAATAAGATTAGAATTTGTTAAGTTACATATGATCAAAAATTGAAAATTGGAATTTTAAAAGTTTTTTCAAAATATCTCATGTCCGTGTTGAAGTAAAAAAAATTATCATATAAAATATTTTAAAAGTCGTTGAAAATGCAAAATTGAAAATATACAAAGTGTATGTAAAATGAGTAGCTTTAAAGTTTGACATCAGTATTTGAGAAATATGCAAATTTTTTTTTTTCATATTTCGAAAACGGTTTTAAAAAAAAAATAGGACTATATGAATGTTTTTTTTTTTATTTGGTTTCGTCGATAACCCGAACATTTTTAAACAAGAGCTATGAAACCAATTTTTTAAATAGGAATTAAGCTAGTTCTCCTCACACAAATTTTTGACAAAAATGTAAAATGTATCATTAAAAATTCAAAAATTGCTATATTTTTTGCAGAACTGTGCAACCTCTATGATCTTTATTAAAAACTAAAAACTTTTTAAATAAAAACAAATTCACAAAGCACTGCTCTCAATAAATGGAACTGATTTTAATTACCCCCCATAACAGTTTTTTTATTTTCTCTTCCATTGGATTTGATGAAACACCTTTCTTATTAATATTCGCCAAACGAATTCACACCTATTTATATATAATTGAGACAGTACTTTTTTTGTTTGTTCGTAATGACCCGTTTATGCTCTTTTCATTAATTGTTATTCGTTCTTTTTCCCGCACTCGTTTAATTTGTTCAAAAGCTTTTTTCAGCAATTTCGCCATAATTTCAAGCAGTGACAGAAAAATTGTACATCGACCTCTTGGTATAACTTTTTTTTTTTTTGCTGTTTTTTGTTCGTATTATTTTTTCACAACCATTTTGGTTGGAAAAAAACCTTGGCGACATGGTGCTGTATTCAAGCGAACCGTTTTACGACTCATTGGTCGACCATTATCTCCATTTTATTGCCAAAGTTTATTATTTTTATTTTTATCACACCCCTGCAAGAAACCCGAAGTGGGCGAAGGGCAGAAAGATATGGGGCTTACAATTTTAATATCGTTGTTTTTTTTTGTATTTTATTTTATTTTGGCTTCTGGTTCCCAGACTGAGTCCCTTTCCCAAAGTCTCTTTTTTCAGTATCAATGTTGTCCTTGTGCACCTAGAAATTTTCATTTCAAACCGATAACTGTTTTGGGGTGGACAAAAAGCATAAAAAACGTCCCGAACGAATCAAGAAAAATAGAAAATAAAACAGAATACTAAAAAACCCTCAGTTAAAAACTTGGAATGAATTTCTGTATCTTTTTTTTAACATATGCAGTATCGAGTCTGTTATTGTTGTTGTTGTTGTTGTTGGTACACAGCAATCTCATGAAATTTTCAACCGAATAAGCACTGAAACAATATAAATTTGCATTTTGACTATGTACACAGAAAAAAAAAGTGTTAAAAAAAGAATTTTCATGGCAAAACTGGTGGGAACGGGAAGGGAAGGAGTATCCACAAGGAAGGAGCACGGAGTACCTTCCTCTACCTCCAATATCCTTATGATGGTATGTATGATACTCAACAACGTTTAACTTTTGGTTTTTCAGGGATAATAACTTCCGAACAAGAAACGCTTTGCATATACCTGGAGAGACATAGATGCAGCAGCAAAAGTTGACTGCTTGTTTTTGCGACTTATCGCTGATAACTTTTGCTCCCAATGTTGTCATACAGATGTAGGAGGTTCAATAGAGCATCATTTTATCTACTCAGTTTGTATAGGGAGATATGGAAGGTATAAGGCCGAAGTTTCTTCTTTATTACGATTTTTTTTTTTGCATTGTTTAAGCAATTTTATGGTTTTGTATGTATTATATTGTGTGAAAAAAATGCTGATCTTTTTTTGGAACTTGGGAAGGGGTTTCTGTTTAACACAAATATTTTCAAGCTAAATCTTTTTTGTTTGTTTTTATTAAAAAAGTGGATGACTGACTGATCTTTTATCACGTATCTGTCGGTTGTATCTTTTTATCATGCATTATGTAATAAAGTAGCGGAAAACAGGAACAGTCTGAAAAAGATAAACTTTTTCAAAAATGACAAAATAATATAAAGGAATTTAAGGAGCTTGCATATTTTTTTGAACTTCTGTATCAACGAAGAACCATTTACAATGACATTCGTTATAGTAGGGACGTTAGGTAACAATTTTGGAACAAATCTTGCATTTTAACCTGACGCGTTGAGCTTCAGTACCCTTATAGAATGTGTCCTAAGATTACTTGGAAGAAGTGTTGCAATGGAACCAAAACTTTAGAAGTCCTGAAAAGGTACCACCTTGCTTGACTAGTGTCGTTCGGAAATATATAATTATATTTTTTATAATCAAGGCGAAGTTAAAATGTCTCCGCCTTAATAGTCCAGTAAAATTAGCATTTTATTAAGAAAAAAAATTTAAAAAAACCAAACTGGCCACGAGACTGAGACGAGTCTCTAAACTTTACAGTAAGGAAAATCGTTCAAAACTTTATTTTTAAAACTGAAAAACCAAAAATTTTTCGAATGCTTTTAGAAAAAAATTGAATTTTTCAAAAGTAAATATTAGATAGCTTTCAGAATAAAATAGGTTTTCCCCATTTTTTTTTTTCAAAAAAATAACCTAAATCCGAGAAGTTGTAACTTGGTAATAGGTCAGAAACGAGACTTAGTCATACAAAACCGAGACGAAACCCAGGTGAAACTGAAATTTTTCAACTTTGAATTTTTTATAAGCCCTTACTTACGCCATCTTTGGGATTGAACGGGATAACAGTTCGACAAGGTTCTTACAACAGAATCCAACTTTTCCAAAGGTTCCTAGTGTGCTGAATTCAAATTCAAGTTTCGGGGTTATAAATTATTCGTCAGGTTTTGGGATATTCTCATTATTTAAAAATTAAAAAAAAAACCTATCAGTGCAGCTATTTTTGAAGCATTGAAACAAAACAACAAACTTTCAATGCTTCCTTAAAATAATCAAACTTTTCAAAAACCATTTCAAATGTTTTAAATATCTTTGTTTACTCTCCGAGCAATAATCCTTAATTCAAATCAGTCCGAATTCTTCCCCATATACACAATTTAAACTTAATACCCGACTGGATCGCACGAATTTGCCCCTTTGTTAAAATATTTTAGAATAAACAAGAAAAATTACAAATTCAAGAATTTCGGTAGAGAAAAATATGAAAAAGCATACAATTTATTTTGCCCCTTTGTTAAAACATTTTAGAATAAACAAATTTAAATTTGAAATTGAGTTTCCAAAATAAATTTTAACCGCTTTTTTCAAAAAAATTATTTTTTACAATAAAGTTTTTTTTTAATCCAAAAAAAATATTGTTTTTAAAATTTTGATATAAGATATTATTAAGATTATACGAGTATACGTAGACCTCTTTCATAAAAATTATGTTCCTCAAATTGTTTATGAAAAAATTGAAAACCAGAAAACTTTATGAGAGTACATTCATAATGGTTTTCAAAAAATAATTTAAACTAAATGAGAGTATGAGTATTGAGAATGGTTTTTAAAAATAATTTTTGACCAATTAATTTAAATTATGCACTTAAAAAAAAAGAAAAAGAAATTTATCAAGTTTGCGTGAGCCGTTTTCGATATTTTTGGAAAAATAATTTTTTACATATTCTCATTTTTAGATCACAATATTTTTCACAGGAAATATTAAGTAACTAATTTTTATTCTATTATTCGATCCCTGCCAAGATATAAGGACTTTAAAAATGGTGGAAAATTCTCTCTCTAAAATTGTTCACGTATGTAGCTAGAATTTCTTCAAAACACCATAAGGGTGCTCTTAATTAAAATGTATATTAAAATATATTTGTTATTTTTCATTGGCTAAGCAGGAGTTTTAACTATCAAATTAATAAGGCAAATATGAGCGACAAAATTGCCGGAATGTTGTGTTTTGGTATATAACTGTCTTCGTAATGCGTTTAATGTCCAATATTTTTCGACAACTTCGATATTTGAAACTGTCATTCGGAGAAATGCCTCTAATGACTGGACTACTAGGAATAGTAGGAATCATGACTGAGTTAATAACTGGCAAATAAGTAAATTAAAAAAAAAAAACTCTACCTACAGTAAATCTAGCTGCCACGTTTAAATATGGAGTGTAAGGTATATACCTATAAATATGTAGTTCCTCGCAGACACAATTGAAATATATTTCAATGCGATCATTATTCGTGCGATGTATATTTTTGTCTAATTATACCTATTCTCCTCGGAGCGTCAAATAAAGTGTAACAATATAATATAATATAATGTACATATTTTTTTTTGTTTGAGTCATCATCACAAAAGAAGTTAATAATGTCTCATCTAGAAACTCAAAAATACTCTGTCTCTTGCTAATAAAATACGCGCAAATAGCGAGGAATAAATTTGCAAAAAGAAGTTAACGACCCATGTCGCATTAATAATTCAAAACAGCGTTTAATATTTTAATGTCAGCACATTTGACAAGCACTTTATATTCGCCATACATAAATAAATACGGCCATTAACTCCTGGGAGAGAAAAAGAAGCTCCTTTTCTCTCGTCCTCAGCTTATCGAAAAAATAAAAACACAGAAATTCAAAGCTTCCTTCCAACATCATAGACACCAGGAAGGTCCTTTATTTATTCTGATGTCGTTTTTTTTTTTAAATTCTATTTTAGTTGTTTTTTTTTTTTTTTTGAAAACATCACAAGTACCTACGTACTCCTCAGTTGATGTTCTTGTTTCTTTCTAACGTTACATTTCCTTACTATGTCCTGGCTGGTTGAGTTCGGGATAGCCCACTTCTCTCTGCATGCCTCTGTTTGCTGTTGTATAGTAGATCTGTCCCTTTGTCCTAGAAAAAGCTATTTCGCATTAAACGAATTTCGCAAGGAAACTAAAATACTTAAATTTCGTTCGCACTAGCCAGCTAGCTAATGTCTGCTCCCATTACACTCTTGAAGGACGATGACGACGACGACGACAACGTATACGATGAACAAGACACAGAAACAGAACGTAGTGTGGTGCGATGGTATCTATACCATCGCTGACTACCAAACAGAGAGCTGAAGAAACTTTTGGTTATTTATTGGATGCTCTTGAAGCAGCTAAACATTTTGGATGGAGTAGCACCAAATGAATTTGCTCAGCGACGAGGAAGACAACTTCCATGATGACTACGACGACGACGAGCGACGGCGACGAAGACTACGACGACGACGGAGAGGATAAAACGACGACGGACTTAGCTAATTACCAAGTTCAACTTTATGGGGTAATGTTGCAGACATAGACCGGTTGGAAATAGTTACTCTATTGTCAGAATGGGTATAGCTATAGACCAGGGACCATAGATGGATGGCACCATAGCAATCCTTCCAGTTTTAAGACAAATAAGAAAAAAAAAGTAGAACTAAACTAAAACTCTAGATAAGCAATGTTTATGTGTTGAATGACTCAGTGTTGATGGTTTTCGAATTTCGACAATCAGATGTGTTTGTTATGAGATTTTTTTTTTGAATCGAATCAATTTGTTTTAGTTATTATTGTTACTTTTTTGGTTTTTAAGACAAGGCCATATCAATCTCACACAATCGTCACGACAAAAGGGGTGTTGCCCCTAATTTCTTTTTTTTTTAATTATCTGCATATTTACAGATTTACCATTTTATTTAATAAAATTAAAGAGTAGGTAAAAATTCAGTGCGTTTCAAAATTAAAAAAAAAAAAGTTTGAAAACTAAAAGATAGTATTTTAAAATATTTTTTCCCAAGAAAAAATTTCAACAATCGTTAAAGCCGTTTTTTCAAAAAATATTTTTTTATAGAAAATTTTGGAATACTAATATATTATAGAACCTAAAAATATACATATACTTAAAATCCGTCAAACTGTTTATGAGAAAATCAAAAATCCGGGTTAAACAGGTTTACTCGGTACAGCTAACTACGGTTTTTTTGAAAAATATTTTTTTTATCAAATACTTTTGATTACCTATAAAACCAACTAAGAACATTTCAGAAAAATCGTGTCGAGATAAATACGTTTGGTATTAAATGTTTTATGGCCGATACCGTTATTTTTGGAGCAAAAAAAAATTCAAATTCCCCTCTGGGGAATCTCTTTGAAAACCAAAGTTTTAAGAAAATCCTTTAGCATCTTAGGCTATAGGTCGAGACAGACAGACAGATAGATCAACAGAATCAGACAAATAGGCAAAGAGACAAACAGAAATGCGTGACCCATTTCTATTTGCATTTTCTATCATCGTAATGTTAGGTTTGATTTAAGTCTCCATTTCAATTTGTTGTACAAATCCAGAGCTTGCCCTATAGTACGTGTGGTTGCAAACAAAAATTATCAGAGCAATTTTTGAGTTCTTTTTAGTTCCAAAAAATAACTCGTAGGTATTCATTTTTCATTTCAATACACAAATCTTTAATAATTAAAAAAGTCAGTTTCACTTTTTTTAGCACTGAAATCATCTTAAAGTGTGAGGCACCTGGACGTATACGCACTTTTTTTGTTTTTGCAGAACAACGTCCAATGGATTTTGCTAATAAAATATAAATTTAAAAAATCCATTACGCATTATCAATTTTCAACTGTTAGGCACCTAAATAACAAAAACACCATTTTTTGTATTTTTACTATTTCCTATTTCTGTCTTAAGTTCAGTCTTTTACATGCATTTATAATGCCTTACAGGTTCTTTTAAGGTTTTAGCATCAAACTATTTAGTAATTTGCTAATTTTTCAACACGTTACTACCGAAAACCCCTAAAATAGTAAGGATTCATTAGCGAACGTACCTTTTTTTTGACATTTATAAAAGTTGAGTTGACGTCAGAACTAACATAATGGTAAAAATATAAAATTTTACTAAAGTACTTTAGTAAATAAAATGTTGACTCATTTAATATGCAATTTATTAATTTTATCCTAGCATTTATTAAAATCTTGCGCCATGAATTTTGAAGTAGTTTTTCAAAGATAAAAATATACAAATTTGAAAAATATTCAAGAATTTTTTTTTTTTCAAAAAATATGGTTTAAAACAAATTTAATCCGTTAATTACTACTGAAGAAATTAAAACTTTTTGATCTTTTTTGTTGTCATTTGTTGTCAAACGTGAATACTGAGTTCAAGGAGGGATCGAATGGAAAACTATTGTTTTTGCACTGAATACTGTAGCTTTCAAATTAATACACTAATAATATTGTTCGTTACCGAATTGTTGAAATCCTAGAATTTACTGCTAAGTATTCGAATTTTTCTAAAGGATTTATAAAAGTGAAATTTGTGTTGTTTTCATAATTATTCATTGCTTACTTTTAGGATCACACCGTTATACATGCACAAAAAAATATGCACAAAGAAATATACCTTTGTATATGAAAAGCATAGAACTATCATGGCGAGTATTTAATTCTTAATGTTGCCCCGACCCTAGTGATGCCGTTGCAAAATTTTAGGCAGAGAATTTGATTTGGAGAGTCTTTAAGCATCAGAAATTGGTAATAGGAGCAAGAGGAGACTATTATTTGGATTACGGCAACCAAAATATATCAATAAATATTAATTAAAACCTTCATAAGCTCTCCCCAAAAAAAATTGAGGAAGGGTTGCCCCCACTTTTTAGATGTCGCCCCATTGGACTTCCACCATGATAATTGATAGTACTATGTTTTTCATATACAAAGAACATATTCAAAGAAAATTCATTGAACTAAAAACTTTAAGTAAAAAATAAACTATTTAAATTAGCCTCTGTCTGGCAACTAAGAAAGTTTAAATCCATTGAATAGCGTGAAACGGCAAAGACGTGGTAAGTATGTTCCTGCGATAATTTATAAGTTTTACCGGTTATTTCAAAATTTCAACAATTTGTCACAACTTTGAGATAAGTAAAGCTAAGATTAAAGCTCTTAGGAAAAGACTTTCAAATATACGACCATTTTCATACATTATATTATGCACCTATGTATGTATTTGTTGAGAGCCTTTAAAATTGAAAAAAAAACAGAATTACTTTAACTATAGGAGTAAGTATTTCCAAATCTCTTTTAAATATTAATTCTTGTTATTGTTTTTGTAAATATTTTTGTATGAAAAGAATTTTCACATACCAACAATATTTCCAAGATTTTTGCATTCTTCAAAACTCCTTATTACTTGATTGACATATTTTTGATTAATACTTAACTAATTTGTAATAAATTATACACATTTTTAATTAACATTCTAAGAATCCTTGGAAAACATTCAAAAACATCTTCGTTCACACATAGGTACATAATTTCTTTTATATTTTTAGAATTATCTCTTTTTTTAAGACACAAGATGAAAATTTACAAATAACAGACAAAAACATCATAAACTTCCCATTTCGAATAATCCCCAAACATAAAAGCCAGAGTACATTTTCTTTCCTTTTATTTTAATGTTAAACAAATTGACTCCTATATACGCATAATGAGCGCATATGTTGTACCCCAAAACCTATATACAACAACATAGGACGAAAAACGCCATCCTGACGACAGGTTTATCTCTCACAACCTCAAAAGTAAATATTAATTTACATCCTGTCGAAAAAAAAATATAAAAGTTTTAACGACAAAAGTCGACTTTGTCAACTTTGTTGTTTCTATATATATGTACGTTATGTGTCGTCGTTGTCGTGATGTCAAAAATACATAGATATATATGAATTCTGAAGTATACGTCTTATGATTTGATGTAAATGTTCTAACGTTGATCCTTTCGAGAGTGACATGTCCTAAGTCTACAAAAACGGAAGCACATGCCAGTCAAAAATGTTTCTGTCGTCGTTAGCTGTTAGCCGAACCCCGTACATATGTTGTATAATGTAAGTCATTAGATTTTGAAACTTTAGATTTGCATTTTGTTTGTGTAAGCTAATGAAAGGTTAAATCAGTTAAAGTTTGAAATTTGAGATTTTTTAGGGGTAAGTTTGACAGAGATGAAAAATCTTTAACGAAGGAGATTGGTGTATATTATTTAAAATACTCTTGTAGAACAAATAAACAACTATGGACAGTCTGTTAAGATAAGGTTATTATCTGGAAAAATTAAGCAAATCTTTCAGAATTCCTTAACCTGCCAGACTATGAAAAATGAACAAAATGTTTTATGCCGACAAAAATACTGCTAGAAAAAAATGAGAAAAGAAATATATTTTCGATTCAAATATCGCCTGTAGGTATACAAATAATTTTTTCCTAAAGATACATTATATCTAAAAAAATGCCAAAAAAAAAAGTTGGTCAAAAAAAAAACATGGAAATTTTCTCCGGGGGAACAACGAAGTTTATTTTTTGTTTTTGAAAATTGGTCAAAAACAAAAATGTTGCCAGAGACGTGCTAAATGAAAAAATAAAAATGTTGGGAAAACAAAATTTTGTTGACAAAAAACTTTGGGTATATAGAAAAATTTGTCAAAAAAAATTGATTGACTTACGAGTGAGAATAATCAAGGATAACTGGCCCTAAGAGGCCTTAAATAATCGTAATTTCAAGTAAATACTTCATTATTAAAAAAAAAAAAAAAAAAAAAAAAAAAAAAAAAACGACAACTACTTTGAATCCTTTATACTTTTTTTACTTTTAGACTTTTTAACAAAAAAAAACTTATTTTTGAGTTGTTAATCATAGGAATAACTCGGATTGATGAATCAACAATTTATAAATACAAGTGGTATTAATTAATCTATATTTTAAAGAAAGAACTCCATATTAAAGATGGGAACATCATGACAAAAAAATATGGGTTTTCCATACGCACTATCGATAACATGTTGAAAATATCACCATAGGTATACCTACCTACCAAGTTAGAGAAACAACATTAGATAATTTGCCGTTAATCTTACGTTAATAAGTTGAGACAAATTCAATTTGGTCATTCTTTTTTTTAATTTCTTCTTCGCTAACGCGGTACGGAGCACCTTAAGAGAGGTGCATTTACAAACTTCAAATAAAGTATAATTTATAAAATTGCCTCTCCCGCCCAAACGGGGCAAGATAGGCCCCCCCTCCCATAGTAAAAAATGCTTGTTTTGGACCCCTCTACAAAAAACCGTTATCAATTTTCGGCGCCCAAGTTATCGTACTCGTGCCTGAAGTTCTATAAATGTTTTATAAAATTTCATTTAAAAATGAAAAGTATTTAATTTGTATTAAGTTTATATTCCTTTTTTATTTATTTGTAATTATTTATTACCTAACAAGGCATGTTAAATATGAAGTACCTGCCATAATTATAAGTGTTAATTAAAATTAACATTGTGATTAACTTTAAGATACACACCACGAAGACTAAATTTACGACTTGTGGCATATATATCTTATTAATTAAAAACATTTTTTATTTATTTAATTTATTTTTTTTTATTAAAAACCATTATGGTATGTTTTACCCTATAAATATAAAATTTGAATTATTGGTGTTCAATCAAAAAGTCCAAACCAGTTAAATATTACACTTAAATTTTATTAAATTACTTTAAAATCTTCTAATGCTGGTGTTCGGAGTAAGGAAACTCTTTGTTCGGCTTTGGGAAACAAGTATTCGAGAATAGGCAAAAGTAGTTATTTTTGAGTTTTACTTTATTTGTGAGAATTCGACAGCAACAATGGAAAAAAATGATATGAGGAATACAAATATTTGAGTTTAACTATCTGAATAAATTTACATCATATTTATAGGCTCAAAGTAAGCATTTTTTACAGCTCTCTTACAATCTTAACTCGGTAAACTGTTCGAGAACTGGTGCCACTACCCTACTTACATATGAGGTGACACTTTTAATTTTGTGTTTTGTGCTTTTTTTTCTATGTTTTTTTTTAATAAGTACATAATATGTATATTTTTTTTACTCATAGTAAAGGTCTAAAAACAACTGTTAAAGTTTTGGAATTTTTCGTAAGTAAGATGTGAATCAGACCTGGCAATTTGATATTTTTACTGTACAATATTTTCTATATTACGCATTTTTTTAATTATCAAACATAACTCGAAAACATAGAAAACATGGCACAGTGAAATTTAAATAATTCATGACTAACTAACAGCAAATTTATATTGATTTTCTAGTTCATTTCTTTCATTCCTTATCATACGTCATATCAAGCAGAGAACAGAATTGTGACACTTCATGTTTATTTTTTTCTTCTTCACTATCTCACAAATGGTGTATGACGTCAACGAAAGCACGAAATATCGACATCTATATGTTATTATTATTAGGAACATAATATATTCACAATCAGTGAGATAGTTTAAAAGTAAATTATCAAAATTATTCTTTATTATTATTATTAAGTGGCATTTCAATACTATTTTTAAACAATGTTATACATTATGTATACAATGCACAGTTAGCTACAAATATGTTTATACTTTGGAATTCTTAGCTTATCAGTTGTTTTAGTTGTTATTAGATAAGTTGCATGTACCCATATGAAATTCATAATAAAAAATATTTTTGTTTTTTTTTCTAACAATGCGTGTTGGTAATAAAATTAACATTTGAAATATGGAATAACAAGTGCCCGGGTAGCTCAGTTGGTAGAGCGTTGGACTTTTAATCCAACGGTCCAGGGTTCAAGTCCCTGCTCGGGCGGCAATTTTTTTTTGTTTTGCTCGCGACGACGCGACGATAAGTTAACACCAAACACAAGGTTAAATTGTAGAGTAGATTCCTAAAGTATTTTTTTATTCTAAATTAAAATGAATCTGTAAATAAATTAATATAAATAATTTATAGCTTAAACGCAACGTACAAAAAACTGTATGGAGTATGGATTTTAAATTTTGAACAAAATAAAATGGTAGAATTGCTACCATAGGGCGTATTAATATTTAATAGTTACGCACAGCACCGATAATAGGAAATTGAGGAAATTGGACTGGCTCTTCAATTCTCGCTTAGTTATTGTGACAAACAAATTTTTTGAAAGAAATTTTTTCGACTAAATTTTTTGAGACAGTTTTTTTATTGAAATTTTTTTGTTTTGATAAAAAATTTTATTTACAATTTTTTTTCTGCATTTTTTCAACCAATTTTTTTTAAAAGGTTTAAGTATTCTGTTTAAAAATTTTCTTTTTTCGGGCAAACAGGAAAATTTCTGGCTGTCTGTCGTTGGAAATATAAAAAATATTAAAATAAAGTGCATATTCTATTCATAAAATTCTTTGTCAGTTCTCAATTCTAATAAGTTGGCACTGGAATTTTGAGAGCTGGACTTGCTGGAGTAATAAGCTCATCAAAACAATGAAGAATTAATAAAAATATCAGATCTACCACTTTTGACGCAAGATCTTCTTTAAAAAATAGGAATTTATGTTTTATTTTATATCAAAGCTGTTTTGCTTAGAGGCAGACATGAAAGATGAAACATTATATACAAGCACATTTTTTTGTAAGTTGTTTTGAGGATTTTTGTGTTGCTGTTTGGTTTGATTCTTTTTAATCATTTATATTATTTGAAAATTTGAATTTCTTCTTTAGATTTATATCTAGGAAATTCGATATCCATCAGAGTTAGCATTCATTATGATTGACCAAAACTTATGATTATACTCTTCAAAAGTTTTGTCAAGAAGTACGTACATAAGTATCCTATAAGTTCTATAAACATTCTACAGAGAACCAGTACACTCGTATATAGAAATTTGATTATTTATATGTATACCTAATATTTCATATGCTTAAAGCGAGTTCTATGAAATGTTTGTGAACAATTATTTGACCAAGTCTCGAAGCTTCTTAAAAAGTTCGATTATTATAAAACTAATGACTCAATGAAGTTAAATTTTTTTTCTCGATGATTTGCAATAGCTTAAATATTTTTACAATCGGTTTTGTTGCGGACGTAAAGAGAAGTATATATATTTACATTGCTTACGAACCGTGACGGGATGTGACTAATAAATAGTTTGAGATTTGTTTGCGTTTGATAATTCGATTTTTATAAAAAAGAAAGGGACATACATACTTATACTCAAAACGTTGCCTCATAAAAATTAAAAAAAAAAACATCCCACAGTTAGGAAGTTATTTCTTTGATTTTTGCGGACTTATTTCACTTTAAATATTGAAATTTTTTTGATGAAATATGTAACCAAAAACAAATTTCAGTTTTCTATTTTCCTTTTAGTGGTAATCACCAGTTGAAATATATAATAATATATTTTATAATGTATTTGTATTTCTTCTTCTTTTAGTATAATGGTGGCACAAAAGTTTGCTTTCAGAATCTTTTATTACATGTAAAACGTTAATTTAAAAATGTATTTTTATACATTTGAAATTTCATTTTTCGTTTAGGGAATTTTACTTGACAGAATTCAAAAAGTGGAAAATGAATACTTAAAATTTTTCTATTTCTAAAAATAAACGTTTTTATCCCACACTTTGGTTAGGCATAAAACTGTTTATATTTATTGAATTTTTTATGTTTTGAACTGAATGCAAGACAATCCATTTTGTCCGTTAGTTTTTTTATTCAGAAATGTATTTGTACATTACATATATGTATATAAGAGTAAGTCGCATGTCATTTTAAGAATGATGATAGTTGTTCCATGTGTCATCTGACAGATAGTCAGATCAGCTGGGTGGTCGATGTTATCAAACAGCATTGCCAGGCTTTGTTTAAGACAAAAGAAATTTGTTTAAAGTATAAATCTACATAACAAATGGGGCACACAAATTATTTTGTCCTAATTTTCCATACAAATACTTCTATGCATCCTATCCAAACTTTATTTTTAAATAGAAAGCAGAACATAAAGCTAGTGAAAGAAACCTACAAAATTCCTTTTGCAAACTGTCAAAAATTCGAAAACAGCAACTTAAGAACGCAATCCATAAGCCTACGAATAAAGAACCCTTTCAAATTAAATTTTATATGAAAACTCTCATCAGTGATGAACAAATTTAATAAAATTTTGAAATTAGTCACATCCCAGCCTAGGCCTACACTATATGTCATTTTATATCCTAAAAATGTAATTTAATACAATATACAAAAAAGTTGATCCTAAAAAAATAATAATTAAGATTCATCAAAAATCAAAAAACTTGGGGTTTTAATTTCAAATATAATAAAATTATGAACATAGTAAAATTAACGAGTTTCCTCTTTCCTGTATTAAAAAAAAAACAACTTAATTAAAACTTAAAAAAAAGTTGGTTGAGTACCAAAATAATAAATATCTGCTCTGAATCTGTGTTTTGAAATATCTCCCCCTATAGCATGGTACAAACAAAAACTATACCCACCTATATATAGGTACCTCCACCTGTGATGAATATCAATGCAGCACAACAGAAAATGAGTTCCATTAACAAATCCTATCGAATTTCAAATAATTTGATTAACGAAGACACGTTTACAAAATAAACAAAACTTTGACTTGGCACAATGAACTAAACGACCTAAACGTTCCACGACGACGATTCTCCCGAATCTACCCACTGCCACTACTTGATATAACCATAACCAGTTCCTTGTGATTCCCATTTACTTCGAATTGTGTTCAATGTCCTAGAACCAAAAGGAAGTGAAATATCCTATTCACGATCCACCTACTGCTCTACAACTCCTTTGTGTAGCAAAATTGTCAATTTATATGGAAATTCAATTTAAATTACATGGAAATTTTCTAAGGCGGAAGAGTGAGAGTATAGGCTAGGCGGGCGCTAGCCAAGCCTCCTACTTTACTCCCAAAACACCTCTCGTCTCTTTGTTGGTCTGTAATGTTGATGTTCCCTATATATAAATATAGGACCATCAGCCTATATAATGTTATATCCATCGTTGATGGTAAAAGTAATAAAAATCGAATGCAAATTATATCCATGAGAATATTCTAGTCCTCGCGAAATAATCAATTAACTAAATAATTGAAGTAATTTTCAATTTTCAACGAAATTTGCATACAAATTAGCGATAGCACACGGGGCATTGATGTGTTAAATATGCCGCACGTCTAAAACCGTGTAATCTGTTTGAATAATTTTTTAATTGCATTGACTAATGATCACATAAATTTTTGAGCAGCATGACTTTTTAGGTGAGGCGCCGCGCGCCGCGCCGACGGAAAGGGTTTTTAAAATTAAATCATACCCGGTGTAATCTCCACTTTGCCACACCACCGGTGAATGGATGTTTTATAAATGTTACTTTTTAGTTCAAATTAATTTCAGGACCAATCAACCCTTGCCTGGTTGAATTTTTGTCACACTAGTAAACTAAAGTGCGGAAATTGGTGACGCAAACTTGCTTTTATTTTTAATTAAATAATTTGTTTTTAAATTCTTAAATCAAACACGAAAAACGTGGGATAAGGGTGTGTGAGTGTGTCAACATATTGATTCTGAAATATTTAAAAAGAAAACATTCTTTTCGGAAACATGAATTTTTCAAGAGTCCATCAGGTGAAGGAAACTGCCCCCCTTTGCTCCAATATCTGCACGCCGATGCTTTGGTAGTAAGTAAGTTGGTAAAAATTAAAAGTAACTCGAGTATCGGTAAACAATTCATGCTCTAAAGAAAGTGACATTGTGTTATAGTGCCTGAGGGCCAATTCTCGATCAATGATATTTGTGAAGTGAAAAATTTGTTTAAACTTCAAATTCACTTTCCTCGATTCTTGATGTTTGTATTTAAAAAGTGATATTTTTATACCTAAAAACAAAACGTTAAAAATTTGAGATGGATTTCACTTTTTTACACACATCCAGAATCGAGTTACGTTTGTTTGGACAAATTTATCACTTAACAGCTTTCACAAGGAATTGGACCTCTAGTTGGTATAACTCAGAACATCAAATTATGGCAATTGAAAACAGACCTTAAGAAATCCAATTTATTGTTGAAAAACTGTGTTCCATTGTTTTCAGACTTCAAAAATTTTTAATAAGTCATTTTTTGAGGAATTTTAGATTTTGAAAATTTTGTATTGCACTTTCGAAAAAAAATCAACTTTTTGATAGTTCAAATTTAAAAAAGAGACTCCAATCGGTTTGAAGGTCAGTTTTTTATTTAAACTAAAAATATGGCTTAGAACACTCTTCAAAACCGAAAAAGCGTGAAATTTGATTTGTTTTTAAAAAGTAATCCAAAAGTTCTACACATTTTGGTACGATAGTATGAATATTAGCAGAAAAATAATTTTTGAGTTCCTGTAAATTTTTTTCGTGAAGGGCAGACACTCTTCTTTCGAAACATTAAAAAATTTATAGTGGTTCAAAAACAGTTGAGTTAAAAGTCTTTGAAAAAATAGGTTTTTGACAATAAATTGAAATTATCAATGATTCGAGGATTTTCTGATTTTGGAAAATGAAAATGACTCGTGCCGAAGAAGGACCAAAATTAGAAAATATATTGGGTTTGACAACCCATTTGACTTGGTTTAGTTAAAGCCAATCATTTTACTCGTTTGTATATGGTCGAGCTTTACAATAAAATAATATTTTTCAAAAGATTCAAATAGAATTATTACAATTTTTCACTAAACCAATACATGTTCCATGTACTAATCAAAAAAAAAAAACAATTAAAATAAATCCATTGAAACGAATGAATTAAAGTAAGTAATTCATTTAAAGTAATAATGTATCATAAGCTTTTCTATTGGTTACTAAAAATATCAATAATTTAATTGGTGCTTTATTTTCGGCTTAGAGATGAAATGAAAGATTTAAACCAATCAATTAAGTGATTAAGAAATGAAGAAGAAAGTATTCAATTTATGTATGTACAAAGAAATTAATTATCAGAGATTAAAGGAAATGAATAGGTTTATAATTGGTACTATGTAGACAATCTGATACGAATCTTAAAAAAAAATATTATTGTGGAGGGACATAATATTTTAACAAATATCTCTAACCCTGTGGATCAGAATCAAAGCCAATTATATGCACTTTTTGACATTTTGTGTAAATAGAGAAAACATTTTGTTTGCATGAATCAGTCGCAGATTTTCTCACTCACTATCATATAAAATGTATTTTTTTAGCTAACGATAGAATTCGATTTTTTTGGTATTTGAAACAAAAACTCGGATGGATTTCGAGACAATTTTTTTTACAATCCCCTTATTTCTTTTGTTTCATTACATGAAGATGTTATCTATAGTAAGAAACTAAAATATTTGAGCTCTAGAATTTATTGATTTGGTGTTTTAAACACATTTTTTTCTGAAAATGTCATGAAACCCACAAATCGTGACAGACAAGGTAGATTCCTATATTTAATTTAAAAATTCTTCTTATATAAGCAAATATGTTTTTTTTTTTGTAGACATGGTCCAAAAATTGTATCAATGGATACCTCAAAGCTCAACTCACAGAAGCTGAATCCGTCAGGTCAAAATGCAATGTTTTCCAAAATATCGTGCCTTATAGTTTTAGCTTAGTGACGCCAATCGGCAGAGAATGTTTTCTTCAAAAGCACACATCTCAAATTTTATGATTTTAATTGAAAGATGGATAACCTTTGAGTTTAAAATCAAAATGGCTCATCTGTAAGCGTTGTGCCGCCATTTTGAAAAACGCGTTCTAATCCTTATCTAGAAGAAGGATCACTGTAAAAGACATTTGCAAGTAGCTACATTACATTTTTATTTGATTTATACTCTCAGATTTAAGACCCCTTAAAGTATAGTTTTATGTAACATTTTTTCATAAGCAAAAAATAAAACAGGAAAAAGTGAACTTTTAGGCGGTTTGACTCTAAAAGTATGTGATTAGTGTGCGATTATGAGAAAATGTTGAATCTAAAAAAGGAAGATAGTTAATTGTTTAATCCAATTAGTACAAAAAAATTTCTTGTCGTTCTCGTTTTTCAAAATGTTGGCTAACTCACAACGCCCACGGGTATGCCATTTATATTTTAAATTTATCAATTTCAATCATTAAATTTGAGATGAGTACAAATACGAATATGAGCAATAAGGCATGAAAATTAAAAACTTTCTATATAAAGTAGAATTGAATTGTTTTAAAAAAAAATATTCATTAAATATATATAAACATATTTGAGTCACGCAATTTTCTGAATTTCTAAAATAGTAATAAAAACAATTCATCATTCAATGCGCAGCAAAACAAAAACCAACAACAAACATTAAAAACTTTATGTACTCTGCCTTAACATCATCATTACATCCACTTTACTTGGAAAAACAATGAAAAATCAGCGATTAATTATCTACTTGGCATCGCAGGAAATGAATTCTAATGAACCCATTCAATTCGCTAAAAGCAAAAACTCCAACCTTTACGCCTACATGGCTTCGGGTTCGGGTATAATTTTCAACAAAATTCGCTTGTGCCAAAAATCCTCCCATATAATTAATTAAAAGTGATGTTATCCTGTTTTTAATGTTGGAAGTAACATCGTCAGTGTGTCGTATCGGTGTTGACGGTGGCGTGGGTGGCACAGAACACCCCTTCGGCATCCCGATTCCTGAATCTTCTATAAGAGTACATTCGGTTGCAAAAATTATACCTATTATATACCATGGTGTCGTATCGAAGTGTTACATCGAATTTGGCAGATTAACTAAGTTAATTACTTGCTTGTCCTATGTCACCACTTCTTGTCGTGGCCACGTGATATGAACAAAATCACGTACGCCAGCGAAAACGGATTCATCGTTGAGGAATGCGCAACTAATCCACCCCATAACCATAGTTTAGTTGAGAGAGAGATACGACTTTTTCCTGTGCTTCCTTATACGGCAATGGCGGCATTATATGTAGTGTGCCAATTGGAAGTGGAATGAAGAGAGGTGAGGTCATTAGTGTTAAAACTGTGTCAAATCTGATAACCGAAAATCACACATTTTACTTATAATACATATCTCTGGAAGCAGTCGCTTGTGCCAGTAGTTGCCACCCGTTTTATTTGGTTAGATTAATTAATTTTTAGACAAATGGAATTCAGCGTCAATTTAAATCGAAAATTCTTGGAGCTGTACAGCATTTTCGGTAGGTATTTGCTGGCTGGAATAAAACTACGTAATTAATTTCTCACGGCTGTGATTTACAAGTCTTTGTTAGATGCAAATATTTTCCAGTTTAATTTGCTTTCGCATTTGGAATTGTTCTTATAGTTGCATTAAAATTTAATGATTTTTGGTTATAGCTTTGATTTTGATCTAACTTATGAATTTTCAAAACTGCCAAATGAAAGTCTCGTTATGGTTACCGTTTTACTAAAGAGTGTTTCAAAGTTATCAAAAACAGTCATTTTGGTTAACTTTATTTTTTTTTTTTTCAATTTCTAATTTGTAAATAACACTTTGGAAAAGTAAGTGGTTTTTCTAAAACTGAGTTTTTGACAGGGTCTGCCTGTAATAATGGATATGATGATCATGAGTTTTGTACTTCTTCATGATCAATAGTCGAATTATAACAGTTTTTGAGTAAATGTTGTTGTTTTTTTTAAATTCCGACAAACCCCTACTTTGAACCAATTTTTTTTGTATAGATTTAAAAAACTGAAATTTGAAACTATTGTGATTAAATAGGGATTAACAGTTATACCACCTTTTTGCATCAACAAAGTTGAAGTATAGAAAATGAAGCGGATACCACTATTAAAGATAAATGTTGGAAAAATTAAAATTAAAACTTTTAAATGCTTTTGTCTTCCTTTTTAATTATAAATATTTGTTTGAAAATCCAATTAATGAGTTTAAGAAAATAATTCAGTCTAATGTCAATAACTATTTTTATTTTGAACTAGATATAGTTTTGAATGTACGAGAATATTGGAAAAAATCGAATCCTCAAGAATTGAAGTAGGACCAACAAATACAAAGAACACAAATGAAATAGCGTTTATACTTTTGACCTTGAATTTTCATTAAAAAAAATCAACATGGCCATGACCACGCTGAAGAAAGGAAGTTGCAAGCGCCACTGATGTCAGCTATAATCAAACATCTATTAATACGTTATTTTTACACATACTGAAACTAATAAAAATGTTAATCTCTGCCAATTAAGATTCCATAACAGAACGTTTGAGGTTGCGAACATGAACATTTGACCGCAGAGAAAATGAAACATAATTCAATAGAAAGTTTCAGAAACATTTTCTGTGTGGAGATTGGAGATCACCGACACGATGATGACGTTATGTAATCTAAGAAACACCTTGCTGCAAGGACAAGTATTTACTCCTATAGAGTGGTGAAGTTCTATATTGCCTCATGGCTAACACATTTTTGTTTCAACAGAGCCAGAAGACCAAGATATAAGATTAAACGATAAAACTTAACGACTTAAGTGCAAACTTGGACGACGTGGACGAAACGGCCACCATTTAAGATAGTTACGTTTTATCTTAACGTTAAGGGCATGTGTATACAATTTAAATGTTTAAATAAGTAGATATCTGAAGATAAGACCATCATTTGTGGTAGTTTTTTTTTATAATGAAGTTTTTTTTTTCCTGCAAATATTTTAACGAGTCAGGTGCAGTGTATGATAGCTGTACATATTATTTTATAAAATATTCTATATAATTGAGATGAATTGAATATGCTTCCCTTGACATCATGAGTGATGGTAGGACCATGTCAATATATTTTCAGTTCTACTAAAGGTTTTTAGAAAAAAAAAGTTCAACGACGTCGGTTGTCGGTAGCTGTGAAAATCACATGAAATTCGTAACCTTTGGTAATTTTTGTTATAAAATAACTTGTTATCTAATCCAGTGTTTTACTATGTATTTTTGAAGTACATTAAGTATTTAATCGCTGACCTGCATTTTGACATAAATTACATTGCTTTTGTAAGTAATGTATGTTTATACGCCAGAGACACAGTGCGAGCTTTACGTAAATAGGAGGGCATTTGAAAAGAGATGTCGATGAACATTAGTCTTGAATTTCATTGAGTTTTCGAAGCATTAAATTCTACGCGGTTTCTTAATCTCCATTGTACAATGCTGTCTAAGTCAGAATTTAATGTACTTATCATATTTAGCCGTTTCAGTTCCACGTCCGGAGAACAGGGATGTGAATCTGGAAACGAATATGAAAACCTAAGTGCGTGCTATCGTCAGCGAAACAATTTAATGGATTATAGTAGTTGCAGACAGGAGATCATTAATGAAAATGAGAAAGAGGTTCGGAGACAAAAAAGAACCCTGAGGCACACCAGCACTTAAAAAAAATTTTCAAAAGCAGTTTTTGCAAAAAATAATTTGTTTTTCAAAAACAATTTTTTTTTACAAAAATCCTATATTCAAAAAATATTTGTAGGACGGTGGCAACAACAAAATTGGTTTTGAAATAAAGGCCTACTTCAGACCTACATTTTGACATATTACATGTCTAGTTGAGGTGGACGAACTTCTGTGTATTTAGAAAAAATTGAAAAAATACATAACCTATGTATGTATTTTACATTGCAAAAAAAAAAAATATTTCCGAGGCAGAAACAGCACCTAAAATGATTTAAAATGTGAATCTAGTTTAGACCTATCATTTACAGAGCTGAAGAACAAAGACTCAACGCGTGACTTAAAGAAAAATGTGATAAGTAAAAATTTTAGTTCTAAATTAGGACCTCATTTTATAATTATTAAAAATATTTTATTTTGCTATCACTGTTCTGAAAATATATTTGTTTTAGTTCAAAAGTATTTTGATTAAAAATTAAATTCTGATAAATTCTGTGGAAATCAACTTCACTTTGGAAGCAGAACAGATTCTCTCTCACAAAGAGTGGAATGAATTCCCATTAAGAGCAGATTTCTGTAGAATTATTTACCTGTACCACTATTTTCGACTTTTAAGGATTTGTTAATTTTTTTTTTAATTTTTAAAGATTTCATTTCTTGTTTTCTAAAAAAAATTTTTAGGATATAAATTCTTGAATTTGGCTTAGTTTTCGTGTTACACTAAAAATATTAAAAAGTGAGTTTTGTAAAATTTTTGGTTTAAGGCATCCCTCGGTCTCAAAGAGCATAATCAATTATTAAAACTAGATTTGGACAGTTCATTTGAGGGATTGATCAATTTAGTTCAATTCACTGTACTGAACAAGTTGGAACATTTAAGAAATACTTACGTAGTAAGTTATCAATACATCTAAGGAAAATGTATTGTTTCATTTAAAATCATGTGGCACAAAGCCTATTAATCAAGTTCAACTTTGAAAGAAGTTCAAGTTTGTGAGTGAGAGTCAGGAAACGCAATCTTACATAAATTGAACTTAAATGAACTAGGAGTCTGAAGTAAGTTCACTATCCACTGAACTCAACTAGTTCATTGAACTAGTTGGTTCGTGAACTACACAACCCTAATTAAAACCCTTGAATAAATAAAATCTAGGAAGACAGAATCCTGGGGTGGAATCGCCTAACGCGATTGTTGACTGTCGCTTTGTTGATAGTCGTTTTTGATTATCAACTCTGATTTGCTCTGTGTAAAGTGATCAATAAAACAGTTTAAGTTTTTGGCAGCACTTACAGTGAGAAACGTCATTTTGCTCAGCGCTTTGCACTGGCGCTTCTGTAAGGTGTCAAAAGGAAAGGTTTTAGGGGATAGCCACTGCCTCCTTGAAAAGTAAGTATGCGTAAAGTACAACTTATGATATATTTGTTAAATACTACATAGCAACCATGATGATGTGCTATTTAATAAGTGTTCTCTTTCCAATGCCACCCTTTCTTCACTTTGGCACCACACAAAACTGTCATTTGCACTACCACCATATCTTGCATTTTTAGCCATGATCCTTGTTTTTTCGTCGCAGATCTTAAAAATGCTTTTTGAATTTTTGTAATAAATATTTTTTTTTTTACAATTTACTAACAATCATCAATCAATTTACTAACAATCATGTATTAATGCTATGTCTTCCTTTACGGTTAAAAAATATTTTTTCGTTTTCTCTAGGCCGGAGAATCATTCATTATATGACTTCCATCAATGCAACCTATTACATACTACAAAATTGAAAAAAAAATTGAAAAAAATTGGAAAATTAAGATTAAGATTTATATACATAGTATTCATTATTATACCTCCAGGAATTCTACATATATTCTCCTATTCGCGTTATTAAATATTCTTATTGAAGTAGACATTCCGGTTTCCTTATTTATGTATTTGTTTTTATTTGACAATATTCTACACACAATTTATTTGCTTCAGAAATCGAATCCAAACTAACGATGTTACTCATATTAATCTATGAAAACGATACCTAAATAGCTGTCACTTGAAATACAAGGAAAAAAACGATTGTCGATTTGATAATCACCTTACATTGAGCAAAAGTATCGTTTTTGATTATCAACTATCAACTATAGCCTTAGCCGATACCATCCCTGAGTTTGTAAATCCCGATCGATTTAGAACTTTTTTGTTATTAAAAATTACGAAATTGTTTCTGTGCCCGAAATGCAAAAGCTCTTAAGTCGACTTAAAATGTTTTACCTTTTCACACAGAAATTGTTTGTTTCAAAATAAAAAGTATTTTAAGTTGACTTAAAGGCTTTTATCTATCATGCACCTCGATATTTTTCAAGTTAAAAATCAATACGTAGACTTAAAATGTTGGTTGCCACAATTGCCTCTTCCCCTATCTAAAAAGCCCTTGAATATTACATAGACTTGTATGCGCCTACTTGCTGTAAAAAAACTAAACCAACTAAAGTTAATATGTCTGCCATTAGAACTATACTATTTTAACTACATTTATATTCAAACATAAGTAAAAAACAATGAATCATGCATAAAGAGATAGCAGTGAAAAAAAAATTAAATTGAAAAAAAAAAACATTTAAAAAACCCCTTCCAAAGTAAAATGAATGAATTTTTTTGACCCACTAACATTTCCAGCAAATTTAACAATTTTCCAAATGTTAACCCATGCGTTACATTTGGTTTGTAAACTTCATGTTAGTGTGCGTTTTGAATGATATACCCAGTTCCTTCTAGTACTTACCCACAAGCTCAAATCATATTTTTTTTTGTCCTCTCTCTTCCCTTAAGTCATAGTCATATACTCTATCTACTTGTTGTTGATGTTGCCAGGATACGCCGCACAGCCCGCACGCCAGTGAATCCATGTCATATTGGATTTATCCTCATATGATTCCCGAATAAGTGCAGAATTTTATCATAAATTTAGGGATACTCCGAGAGTCATTGCAAAAGTTTCACGTGTAGAAATGGAAATGATAGAATTTTCTTCGTCTTCCCACATCATCATCAGCTACACCACCCCCATAATAAGGCCAATATAGCCGATGCGGATGAAGACTTACAGAGAAATCTGTATAGATATATTGTATATCTATATATATGTAGTAAGAAGGAAAATATGAGTACTTCCTAACACTTTGACTTCTGCCCGATGTAACTTTAATAACTTCAACACAGAATTGCGTAGATTAACAGGACTTTATTTTGTTTATGGGATCCATTTTCTTCCCTTTTGTGTAGTGAATATAGGTCTTCTTGATTTTGGCGCGCGATGTGATGCTCTGGAAGTTTCATGGTGTTCATACTTTGTTTATTGTTATCGGTGTTATATTTTCTTTTGGTTATACACCAGGCTTATATTCTTCCTTTTGAGGAACTTTCCCGACACTTCTTCCTTGTGTTTTCTTATTAGACCGATGCTGTTGGTTGCAGGACCAAACAATTTTTAAATTAAAAAAGTTTGCATGTAGGTGAATATACATATATATTAGGTCATGTATATAAGTGCTATATCAAACATTATTTTTCATTTGCACTTACTATGTAGGGCAAGTATTGATTTTGTGTATAGACGAAAGTCAAGGATTTAATACAATGTAACATAAGGATTTGAAAAGAATTCAGAAAAAGTTATTTTTAGAAAATGGATCGTAGGTACGTCTCGTCGTGCGTTGGTCAAGAATTAAGATTATTTTAATGGTTGAATTTGATTTAAATTGGCTAAAATGGGAAAAGTTTTATGTTTTTAATATGAAAAATAAAATGTACCTTATACATATCACCCCACATGCGGTTGCAACCTGAAGCCATAATATACAACTTAAAACTTTTTGAATGTTTACCAGTTTAAAAAATTCCAATTTAATTTTTTTGAAATGGCAAAAAAGGCGTCACGTTGAATATATTCTAAACAAAAAATTTCTATTGGGGTCTGATTCGCAATTATTCTTGTTTTGAAATTCTGCTTGGTAGAAAATCATTTCTTTATATGATCATATTTAAATTTTAAAATCTAGAAAATGTGAAATTTTATTCATGCAAAGGTTATGTATTTAAAAATCAGTCTCAGTGACAACATAAGCTTCTGATTTTTCTGAGTTTATTAAATCTTCTGAAATATTTAAAATACTGTCAAAGATTGTGTGTGTGTCTTATTATTTAACATGCTTAAAAATAATAATCTTCCCAGCTGTCCCGACACGACAGAAAGTTTTACCAACCTAGAAGAAGTTGCTGAGCTTATCTATTGTGGATAACAAAGAAATCAAAAAATGATCGGGGACGGACATGATTTCCAACTATGTGTACATATATCATAAAGAAGTTTCCTCAAGTGATGATGCTATTCCTCACAACCTCATTCAATAACTGCGCATCAACAATTGCCATCTCCGGAAATGATAGAAGACAGCGGAAATGATTGCACCTTTTCCTAAGAATTGGATATCGTACGAAACCAATCTTCAACAACACTATCAAAATCCTGAAAAAATTATAATTTAGAAGTCGAACGTGTGTGCTAACCTCATTCCGAATATTCAATTCGGATTTCGGGAGCTGCTTTCTACTTTACATTCGCTCCTGGGGTTCCAGAACGAGGATTTCAGCACAAACAATAACTAAATGTCAGCTAGTTGTTAGATGCTTTCTTAAAAAAAAATAAAAGCAATAGTTGGGCAGTTTATTTTTAGTTGTTCGCGAGTGGGGACCTCAAGAATGCTCAATTGCCTGCTTAGTTCAAAAGCAGCGAAATCTTTGAATAGCAACGGGGAATGTTCAACGGGGATTGGATCCAAGGCCTGTTGAAATAAGGCTGCTATCGAAAAAAAGTAAAAGAAATTTCATTAACATTGTCGCGGCCATATTTCATTTTTCAATAGCGGGCTTAGTGCTTTTTCGTAGCTAAATCGTAGCTTAATATCAAGCGACCTAATTTCACAACATGTCAGTCTTCATTATTGCATGTACATGTTTCAGCTCTCATGGACTGTTAAACCCGCTACTTCTTCTCTTCCGTCTCATTGAACAAATGCACCTACATATAAATATTAGTTTTAAATATTGTTTCTTTACAAAAGCTTCAACAATCTTGCAATTCCAAATACTTCGATATTTAAAATACTTCTACAAAGTATCTCTACGTACCCTATATTTTCTTGAATGTCATTCATCGTAAATAAAACAAAATAAAATAAAGCTTCGTTTCAACGGAAATCACCTTTGTTCTTAAATAAATTTCCTGAAACTTTCGAAGAAACGTAGCATTTTTATTGCAAATCTTCCCATAAATTGAGCTGATAAGAGTTCAGTTAAAACAGTAAACAGTATTCTGTGTCGTGTCCTCTTCTACAAAATGTTGTGTTTTTTGAGAGGATAATGATGTTCTGGAATTTATGGTGAAACAGACAAAAAAAAAGTATTCAATTCTAATAACCCACATAAATCCGAAAGTTTTTTTTTTTGGATTTTTTTTTTACTACCCTCATTAATATTCTTACGATTTTATGCACCAGCAATGTAGAAAAGGAGGGGGAATGATGATGATGACGGTGGTGGCTGGTGGGTGTCAGTAAATTTAAAGTGAATTCCACTTCATTGCCGCAATAAATGAGGATCGATGTTTAATTAAGTTTTTGAATAAATTAAAGAGTATTATGTATTTTAATGGAGACGGAGTGTATTATTTCAATCGCGATGAAATGGAATTTCTTTGGGTTTGGAAATAAATAAATCGGTTTTTCTTTAAAATGGTTTTTTTTTTTTTTGAAGACGAAGAGAGAGAGAGAGAATTTAAAAACAAGGGGTTGAAATTAAGTATTTTAAAATTTGTAATTGATTGGGATTCAATATCTGCATCTGGATCTGGAACTTCTTATTATTGAGCCTAGGTGGTGTAATTTTGTAAGATTTAGTCTCACAGTCGTACAAAAGATTTGAAAGTATCGACTGTTTAGAAAAAAATTGAGATATTAAAATCAAAAGCCAATAAGTTAATGTACTCGTAGTTACTCCTCTAACTTATTAATTGTTTGAGGTTTTGATTGATTTAGGCATCAAAAATATGTAAGGTGATTATTTTTTAGTTTCAAATCAAGAAAGCATTTTTCAAGACTCATCATTTAAAGGGTGTTTTTTTAAAGGTACATATCCTAAAGTTGGGAATACTTTCTTAACTGCCGGCCATTTTTATAACTGTTAAGTTATTTGTGTTTTTTTTTTTTTTTACTGACGCCTGAACAAGGCTTCAAAATTGTGCAAATTTATCCCGCTTCCGAAAGTAAAAGAATTTTGTTTAGCGATGAATCTCATTTTGGGTTGAATGGCTAAGTCATTAAACAAAACTATCCTGGACTTTTGAAATCATTGGTCCGTACTCCTGTAAAAACTTCTGCTGGCCATGATTACTGACTTTTTCGTTCCTCAATTGAACAACCATTCGTCGCGTTATTGCTGAAAATTGGACCTCTAGATTAAAGCCAGTCTAAAAACATAATATGCTAAATACCATATTTAAATTATAATGTCAAAAGATTATTTTTCGAATAAAGTTTATGCCTCTTAAAAAAACACCCTTTAGATAAAAAGGCCATATTTACTCCATTATTTTCTGAAATGAAGTGCCTAGACCAAGTTCCAAGAAATAACTGTTAAGATGTGAAAAACTACTCAAGTCTTAAATTATTTAACATTTCATCAAGAAATTAGCACTTCAACTAATGAGTCAAATACTAAACATTCCGTAGTTAATTTCAATACAAAGCTTAATGTCTCAAGATTTAATTTGTTTTGCCTTCAATATCAGCAACAGGATGAGGTGAAAACTTTCTTTCTTTTCTTTACTTTATAACTTTTGTTGCAATCAATTGGACAGTAGATGGATCTTTACTTTTTATCTATGTATAATGTATATATAAACGTGTCAGTAAAACAAGATAGATAGATTTTTATTTTCGGTATTTAGATATACATTTGGTAAGCTACCGCACAGTTTACACACAGAGATTTGATATGCTATAATAATATCTTTCTACTGAATAAGTATTTTAATATAAATAAAGTTTACAAAAAAAATAAAGAATTTACTTTGAAGGAAAGTACAAATAAAACCTTCAATACAAAATAAGAACAAAAAAAAAAAAAAAAATCAGGTACATTTGGACTCGAATTAGAAATTCAACTTCACAACTATAGTAATGAAGAAGGTTAGTATGAATTGGGTTAGTGAATAATAATAATAAATTAATTTATAAATGTATATTAGTACTTTGTTAGTAGATAGATGAATACATATTTGTATGAAATATATAATTAAATAAATACAATAGTTAATTAATAAGAAAAACAAATGAGTAAATGACTAAATAAATAAACAGTATGTAAATAAATAAATAAATAAATAAATAAATAAATAAATAAATAAATAAATAAATAAATAAACGTATGTTCAAATATGAACGTGATACATAAATGAAACAACATGTAAATAAATATGTAATGTAAATTTACAAAGAAAAGAAAAATAATAAAAGGTTACAATAATAAATAAGTAAATAAATAAATAAATAAATAAATAAATAAATAAATAAATAAATAAATAAATAAATAAATAAATAAATAAATAAATAAATAAATAAATTAAAAAAAAAATAAATAAATAAATAAATAAATAAGTACACGTAAACATGTAAACATATAAGGATCTTATAATAACAAGTAGATAACATCAAAAATATGGTTAAGAAAACAATTGATTAATTAATGGATTGTCAGGAATTTCACAATTTAGCAAAAATGAATTGTTAAGTTTAACTATTCTTTCAGAGATCATTTCAACATTTGCTCTTGCATGTAAGTCCAGTGTAGAATGGTATCGAGAAAGATTAAGCATCATTTTAAGTAACTTGTTCTGTGAAACTTGAAGTTTTTTAAGATGACATTTGGAACAATTTCCCCACACTTGGCATCCATAGAGAAGGATTGCTTGGAATATTACCTTGTGAATTATTATTTTGTTAGTGTTGTTTAGACCGGACTTTCTATTTATGAATGGATATAGCATATTGATTGCTATGTTTACTTTGCGCAGCGTTTGAGCAATATGTTCCTTAAATGTAAGTTTTTGGTCTAGATAAACCCCTAAATATTTCACACTCGAGTCCCATTTGACATTAACACCATTAACAATAATCTGATTGCTGGGGAGATAGCAAGACTTTCTTTTTCGGCTGAAAAAGATAGCTTGTAATTTCTCAGCATTCAGCTTAATTTTCCACTTTTGATAATAATGCATCATCAGTTCAAGTGCATGTTGTAAATTTGTCTCAATGTTGAGACTAAATTCATGCGATGAAAAGATGCCAGTATCATCAGCGAATATGGCTATTTCACATTCTTGCAGTTTGGGAATATCAGATGTGTAGATGTTGTATAAAAAAGGACCCAATACTGATCCTTGCGGAACACCTGCATTAACATTATAAGAAATTGAAGGACAATTATTAACATAAACACTAAAACAACGGTTAGAGAGAAAACTTTGAATAATTTTGACCAGATACATGGGAAAGCCAAAATGTACCATCTTGTGGACAATCCCATCATGCCACACTGAGTCAAAAGCCTTTTCTATATCTAGTAAAACAAGGCCAGTTGATTTACCTAGAGAACGATTTTTCTTGACATGTTCACATACTCTTAAAATTTGATGAGAAGTGCTGTGATGCATCCTAAATCCAAATTGTTCATTTGGAAAAATATTTAAGTTTTCAACGATTTGCAAAATTTTACATTTAACAATTTTTTCCAATATTTTACTTAGACAACTAAGCAAACTAATTGGTCGATAGCTAGTAGGAAGTTTTGCAGGTTTCCCAGGTTTTGGAATTGGTATGACTTTTGCGTTTTTCCATGTCATTGGGAAGTACTGCATTTTAAGGCATGCGTTTATCAAAAAGGTAAGATATATAAGGCCTGCTTTAGGTAGATTTTTTATATAAATATTTTTAATTTTGTCTAGTCCATCAGATTTCCTAGATTTAAGGTTGGAAACTACATGTTCCACATCCTGCCTATTTACAAACTGATCCCTAGGAGTATCGATGATTTGTGAGTTTATAATGCTCAATGTTTGACTCACAAGATTTTGAGTTGTGACATCACTAAGGTGTTGTGACACGGCATGATTGTTCAGAAATGATGAGGCCAATAAATTAGCTTTATTTGAGTCTTGATAAACCACTTCGTTTCCATTTTCCATATTTGGAATTCGTCTATTTTTGTTTTTTATAATTTTGACTATATTCCAAAAAGGTTTTTCATTTTTTTCCAATTTACTTAATTTATCGTTCCAATTTCTATTTCTGTGTTTAACAATTTCTTCATTAATCTTTTTTTTATATAATTTAGTTTGATCACGATATTCTGGTAATCGATAACGTTGCCATTGCCTGTTAAAGTAATTTCTCTGACGTATTAATTCCAGAATGTGTTCAGGCATTTTAGCAAAGAAAGGTTTTTTAGACTTTTTTGGTATACATGATTGTACCGTGTCAAGAATTTGATTAGAGAAAGTATTGACATGCATATCAATATCTTCTCTACAGCACACTCTATCTAAATCTGTAGAGACTGTTCTAAGTTTAGATTTAATTTCTGATCTAAAACGGCACCAATTAGCATTTTTAAGATCCAAAAAGTATTCTTCTCTTTGCTCAACCAATTCATTCATCTTGCATAGAACTGGAATGTGGTCAGAACTTAAATCATTGATTGTCTCAGGCTGATTAAAAAACGAAGGTGTATTTGTTATGAATAAATCCAGAACAGATGGACTTCCCCTTGAACCAGACGGAAAATAGGTTGGACTAAACGGAAACAACATGTAATACGGATACAAGCACGACATACTCACAAGAACATTACCCCACGAGTTTGCACGAACACAACCCCAGTCCCTATGCCTACAATTTAGGTCACCTCCAATTATATAATTCTCATTTCTTATTAATAATTTTCTAAGATCTCTCTTAAAATACATTCTTTTTTCTTCATTAGAGTTTTTACCAGGAAAATATACACAGAACATTTTTAACATTGAATGATTCCTCAATCTTACCTCGATACCAACATTTTCTATTAAACGAGTCCTCACAACGGGCAAGAGAAAATGTTGAATTGATTTTTTTATTAAAATTGCTACACCTCCACCTCTTTGATCTATTCGATCTACGCGGTAGCATTTATAATTTGGGGTGGAAAACACTATATCTGAACTTAACCATGTTTCTGTTACAAAAGCTATATCAATTTTATTGTGGTTCATAAAATTTAAAAATTCGATTATTTTATTTCTAATGCCTTTGGCATTCCATGTTATAATATTTAAATTATAATCTAGCATATTATTTGTTAATATATTACTTGACATTGGAATATAAAAACTTAGTAGCTAACTGTGCGATAGCTTGAAATTGATCTTGTTTTGTTTTACATACACTTAATTTATTTATCATCTCCATTACCAAAGTATTAAGTTCTTCCATCGAGAATAACTCACCACACGGAGCAGGCGTTTGTTTGTTTTGATGAGCTGCACTTGGTTGTGTATTCACCACAGGTGTTATATTTTCCCATGTATTTTTTATTGTAAGATTGTTGTGCTGTACTTGTCTTCCATGAATACGTTGGGGTAAAGCTGGGAAATCATCCATTGACAGATGAGAAGAGTTGAACTTCTGTATGTTGGCGACATTAGTGATCTTTGGCTTATCGTGAGCTTGGGAACGATGACTTGCTTTATTTGAGAGCTTTTGTCTCATTTCCAGATATCTCATTCTAATTGCACATGCGCTGTCAGTCGATTTGTGCTTCTCGCTGCAGTTTGCACATTTAAGAACTTCAGTGTTAGTACATTCTTCGGTCTTGTGAGAAGCTGCGCATATGGAACAATATGTTCTCACATGGCAATTTCTCTCACCATGACCAAACAGTTGGCAGTTTCTGCATTGAGTTAAATGATTTTTTTGCTTTCGTTGATATGACCAATTGATTTGTGTGTGAAATATGGATCTAATTTTTTTTTTAAGTTCATAAAGTTTAATAGAGCCACTTTCAAGAGATACTATGTAGAACGTATCTGTATATTGTTCGTAGTTTTTGGTGATTTTTTTCACTTCCTTGCATAATAGACCAAGATTTATTAGTTCATTTTTTAACACGGTAGTGTCTAATTCATTTAAGCCATATAATATAACTTTAAAAGCTTTTTCACTTTTTAATGCATGTGTGAAATACTGACAGTTGTCTGACTTTAATTTATCAAGTACTAAGTTATATGAGTCCATTGATTCGCACATTATTTTGATGCCAATTGACATTTTTTTAATAGAATAGTCGGACACACTAATGATTTTCATAGATGCATGCACATATTCACAAGATTTTTGTAATAGTTTAATGGGAGGAATTTGCACTGTTTTAGATGGTTGGTTTGGCGACTCGGAATCGTCCATTTTTTCGGTTTCTTTTTCATTGTCGGTGTCACTATCCGGCAAGCATTGTAAGGGGCTCCAGTAGTTACCTCTGGAGTCCCTTTTATTCGCATTCATAGCTATTTTTTTCCGAAAATTACTGTCCGAGGACATTAAGTTGTCCTCGGAAATAGGTGATCTCGCACGTTTAATAATTTTGAACAAAAAAAAAATCACGATCAGAGTTAGAGATTGCTTGACAAGACGTCTTGCTTTATCAAAAGCTCCTATATGACTGTTCAGTAAAACAAATTTAATTGCTTTTTAATGGTTTGGATTTGCTGCACTTACAAAGAAGGAGATGATGGCAAACTGTTGGAAACAATTTGCCTTTTTTTTTCTATATTTTTTAATTGAAGGCGCTAATCAAACTTGGACATTAACAAGGTTGAAGTTTATCCTTTTTAAAGTTGAACTTTTCATATAAACTTTTGTTGTTATCGAAATAAACCTCTAAAGTTGCAGGGATGATTTCTGATTTTAATTTGTTTTATTTTTTTTTTTAATTTCTTTTGTTTGAATCTTTTACATTTCGTTATTTTCATAAAGAATTTTGATATTGTTTCTGTAAATTTATTAAGAACGAGAAGTGGGGCAAGAAAAACATCATCGATACTCAAAGTAAAATATTGGTTTGGCCCGCGTTAGCATAAATGACTACGTAAAGCAAAGAAATATGAAAACCACATTTTTACTCAATATAATTTTTAATTTTTTTCTACTTCTAAGCGCAATCCAGCTTTAAAAATGTTAATTAATAGTCATTGAAAAACATTATTGCGGACATAACAAATATGGAGCTTTCTTACAATCTATCGATAACATGTATGTACATATGTTAATATTGCCGGTAAAAAAGTTTTCTCAGGGCGGGAGGGGAGTTTTATATATGCGCTTGCTTTTTTAACGAAAAGTTCATCATTCGCTGCATAGGAATATAGTGTTATTTATTTTACTCATCGATTGTTTTGATTTAGCTGTGGGTAATCATCGATTCGTTTATTTGGCTAGTATAACATATATGCACTTTGAAACAAAAAGCTAAAATTTGGCTAATCCACCGGATACCGAGATGAGAATTCTTAACTATGGTTTAAGGGAGACTCAAGAGGTAAGTAATCGAAGTTTCAAATAAAGAATCCACTGATTAAATTTTTAATCATAGAAATATTAAATGACTATGTAAATGTTAAATTTTTAATTCGTCAGTCTATGATTATTTCAAGTCCTAATAATCGAGATTTCAAAGAATATAAGCTATCACTTGGCGTGTTATCAATATAGAAATAGCTTAAATATCGATTTTGGATTCATTAGTCGAAATTTTCAATTAAAAGAAATAAAATAATCTATAAATAAAACCCCATTACAGAGAAAATATGGATTTTACATACAAAATATCGATAACATGTTTGTAAATGTCACTGGTAAAACAGTTCCTGTTGTGCTACAAGTGCAATAGATATTTGCCTTTAGTGATAAATGATATACCTAACCTATAATTAATTGAAAAATTAAGTAACATGTGGTCATTATGGTAACGTGATAAGACATAAGAGGCTAATGAGAACAATAGATGTGTTTTTTTTAATCCTCACAGGCATGATCAAAAGAAACAGCCCTTGGCTTAACAATTCAAGTGTCAAATAAAACAATAACAAAGCCTATTGGTTCATCGGTTAAGCCAGAGATTTCTTATTGCTACACATACATATAGTCGGGTAGAGATGGACCAGCAGCGATATTTTACATAATTGTTATCGATATATTGTAAAAGACAAAGCTCTTATTGCACAGTATTTTAAGTACATATTTCTATTCTTTTTAAATAGTGCTTTATTCATGTTAAGAAATTATAAACATGATTCACCATAATCGGGAGGGGGAGGTTCATATATTTCTTCTTTTTGAGACTTTTTTGAACATGTTTCTCAATCAGTTTAAAGTTAATTAGAAATATATCCTTAATTCTTCGAAAGACAAAGATTTTTTTATTTAACAACAAACACTATTTGTAAACAATATATAGGTATATCAAGATATTTTAAACTCAATACAATTCCTTTATCCAACACGTCACTGAATTCGAGCGGTTCAGCATTTAAATGATATTCGAGAAGGCCTTTGACAATAGTGAAATCGATTCAATTGTTTACTTATGTACTAACTAAAGCGTTCTGTTCTGTAATAGTTACGAGTATTTTTAAAACATTTATAATAATTTTTGAAAATATAACGTTTTCAATATATAAATTACTATACTACATTTCTTAAGATAAAACATCTCTGTCTACTGGATTATAAGAAAAAGAAGGATCTTAAAATATGTCAAATAATGGCGTAGCATTCCCTCCACAAAAGACACAAATAACAACAATAAAAGGCAATTTTCTCTTGTGTTCTATATTCATTCAAATCTTCCTTCGAATATTGACTGCAAGTAACCATATAATTTAATGTTCTCAAACCTGACCAAACACACATCTAAATATGTACGAATATGTATAGGTATACAGACAAAACATTAAGCCAATAATATATAACATATAAGCCCTCTTCAAAAGCATTGAATTTAATACGAATATCCATGTTAGATGTCAGTTCAGTGCACCGACTTTATATAATCTAACTCTCTTAATCTCGAATACGATGGAAACAAGACATTTCGAAAACATGCATCCTTTATGTTCGTTTAGTTTAATTGAATTGAGTGCATTTGTGTTGGGTGGATCTTCAAATGGACAACGCCTCCTATTCACACCTCAAATGAAAGCAATATATATCCTTGGAACAAGAACAGTAACATAAGAGCCTCAAATTGTATAGCTCTAGGTCTTCTCTCCACGAACATGTGTAATGACCAAGAGCGAAAATTTAAAGGATTTCCCGAAAATTAAGTGTGCCCCAGATAATCACACAACATGGTTGCCAGTTAAGAGCCCTCTGCTTGAGGCTCTGTAGGAAACAATTGCTAATCTTATATGGACGAAATTGGGGGTGATTTGAAAAAGGGTTAACGGGATGTGGCGGGTGTGGTGGTGCTGTGGGGAGGCCGAGGAAGAAAAACGTAATAGTTGAATTCGAATTTAGAGCTTTAGCTGATATGGTGGCTGGTCGGATGGTTGGATTGGTTGTGGTATGGTGTGGTGTGCTTTGCCATTGCCATTGCTTATGCTTATGCTACTATGAAGCTGAGAGACAGAGAAGATCGAATGAGGTTAAGTGGAAACAAAATGATTGCCGGAAACTATTCTCAGCGAGATTTATTACTGCTCTTGAGAGTCGTAAAAGGAAATTGTGCACAACAAATCTACAGTTATTTTATTTGGAATTCAAGAGCACGTCTTGTTTTCTTGGTTATCCTTTTATCCTTTGTGCTGTTAAAAAACAAAAAAAAAAAAAACGAAGAACTTAAATTGTAACTCACAACTCAAGCACGGGGGCTAAGGAATAGAGTTAGCTGTTTGTAGGTACAGTATGTTGTTGGTGTCTGTATAACGGGAATAGGTATGGGTTGTATGATGGTGCGGTTGGTTATTCTAGGTCCTTGGAATTGAACAAGATAGAGGCCGCCATCATGGTCCGCTATACCATATTGCACCATACTGGTGGACGTTTAAGGAAATCGCATTCGGTTTGCTCTTTCCAGTTGACCTCTTTAATGTGGAGATTTATGAGTGAATAAAATTAATATTAGTATAGAAATAAAAAAATGAATTACTGACGATGAAAAAAGTGTGGATATTCTTCTTCTACATCCTACAAAATAACATTGAAACCTTAGATTGAGAGTTAATTGAATAAGGAAAATAGCTGATAAATCTTAAGTTTTAAGCTAGAGCAGAGGCATTTGAATTGGAGAAAAATTTTTCTCAGAGGTCTTCAAAAAATTAGTGAACTAGAAGGAGTAGAAGGTAATGCTTATGTACTTAACTAGTGATAGAATGAAAAGAATCCTAAAACACTGTGATTTGTGTCAATAAGCTTTCGAAGTATTTTTATTATGTATTCTCATGTAATTATAATACCTACCTACCTATAGTAAAATTACATATATAGTTTTACATACATAATTATATAAAATTATGAAATAAAAAAAAATGTTTTACATTAAACTCCTTCTAAGTCCAGTCAAACTTTTTTCCAATATGTGACCGAATGAAAAGAAAGAGTATCCAACATCTTAAACAAAATACAGCTGTTGTTTTACAAGACTATCCCATCAGGACTTGATGTTTCATTTAAATATTTCGTAGTTTAAGTATCTAATTATATTGAAGTTAATAGAATAAGCATTCGTTTTTGAAAGTGCGTAAATGCATGCTTAAAACTTATCAAACCATCTTAGGCATCATAATATTCTTCTTGAATTTATATGCGTGTTGAAATTTATTATGTCAAAATATATATTTTACAATGCCTTATAAAATGCAGTCACACTCATACCTATACCCAAAATTTATATGATATTTCAATTTAACTAATTTAACTGATAAGGATTCTAAATAATTACTATTCGTAAATTTTACTGAATAGCAAAGCTATAACATAGTTGGCAATGTTCAGAGCCAAAAGCTTGCTGACCTGGAAACCATGCGATAGAAGTTTGTTTGAAAATTCATGTTCTGTTCATGGTGAGCACATCATCAGAGTATATCAGTGTGCTGGGCAATGCATGAGTATATTCTATATATAGAAATTAGAAACATGAAATATTAAAACGCCTTATACATATGAAAATGAGAATTTATGAGGAACTATTGTATAAATATATTCTGCAACAAAATGTTCAACTTTTGTTGACGAAAATGTACTGCTTTTAAACTTTATAAATTATGTGAAAGGTTAAAAGAATAAATTAAAGGAGAAGAAGGAAAGATAAATTAAACACTGTGAGAACTGTTTTTTTTTTTTCCTGACAAGCTACCTATAGCAAATACATATACCAATATTAAAAGAACATGATGCATGTATGTACTTTTTTCTTTTTTTTAAGTAATATGGACATACCTATGTAATTGTAATTAAAAATATTAATTTTTTGGGTTCCGGCTTTCTTCCCCAGGTGTGCTGTTTCCACATCCACAATACTCCTTCTGTCAGTTTCAGTGTGCTTGCAGCACACTTTTCTGTTAATTCGACTCTGCCAAGAACTATCATGGCTCCTCCTGAACTTGAGAGCGTTCTGATTTTATGTCTCACCGAACAGTCGAAAAATCTTTACATCATTTTGGAAAAAAAAGAAGATTATAGCCCTTGATATTTCAAAAGCGTTTATTAGGGTTTGGCACCGAGCTTTCTGCTCGAAAATCCATTTATTTGCCATCCCTGATTCTTTTCCTCATTTAATAGAAAATACTTTACGGACCGCTTAATACAAGTTGCATTAGAAGGTTACAAGTATGATGTTCATAAAATAAATGATGGTGTGCCTCAGGACTCCATTTTGTCTCCGACTTTCTTTTTTATAAATTTTTATCAATAATCTTTTGTTACAAAAATGATTTATGTCTAAAAGATGCGTTGACATCTCATAAACAATAAATAGGCCTTGCTGTTCGTATATTACTTATTAAATTGTAACTCATATTAAAATTCCGAGGTGGCATTTAAACGGCTCTAGTGTGTAATTTTTCGAAAACACTAGTTCCAAAGTTTAATTACGAGTTTTAGTGGTAAGCATTATAAAATTTTGCAATTGTACCTATATTAATCAAATAAGTCTTTTTTTTAGCAAGGATCCATTTTAGTTTTCAAAAAAATTAATGTTTTCTATTATTGACCCCACATAAAATCAAAGTGTTTACCTAAATTTAAGTGAAATAAAAATGTTGTCTTCTCAACACACATAAATGGCTTTATTTTAATCGTAAACAAAACAGTTGCAACTTAAACAAACACTTCCACGTGGGGCGAATTAAGAGCATAACTACCACGGATTAACTGCTCTTTTAGTCATCAGTGAGCGATGCTGTAGTCCATATAAGAATTAAAATGATATTAAACTTTATACGAGCATATTTGATGCATCACGTAGGTATGTAAAGATTTATGACATAACATCAGCAACATCAAAAACACACACCCATCACAATCTGTTTGGTCGATTTAAATTGCTTTTGGAGCTTTGGCAAACTTATATACTCGTAGCTACCCTACCCCCGTTTCGCGTCAACATTTCCGTTTCCGTCCATCATCAGCAAGAATAATTCCTCACGCTTTCGTAGTTCGGTAGATAAATAAAGATGACGTCCTAATTCCCGTTTGCTTTCCACTTTTATTTTCCGTCCATAAGTTGTATGGCAGTTTGTGTCATCCTACATACTTACATTATACCTTATACTTATACGCAGACGTTTTGACCTCAAATTGCGACTTGGTATTAAGCTATCAGTTTCCTGCAGAAGGACGTGAAATGTAATGGGTTTACCTGAAATGGCTCCGGCTATTATGATGGTTTTAAGGATACCTTTTTATCCACTTTTCAAGGGATTTAATTTCACAGCAAAAAAAAAAATAAAAAAAAAAAACAAACGAAGACAAAAATGAAGATGAAGACGAACGAAGAGGTCGACTAAGAAGAATTTTGAAGGAGCATATATACCTAGGGAATGGGGTGAATCTTTGCTTCTTTGTGGTGTTTTCTTAGTTCATGGAAGCGGAATGAAGCATTTTTCCAGAGTAAAAAGGAATTTTATTTTCATCATCAACATTTTCTTAAAAAAAAAAAAAACGAGAAAAAAAAACAAAATAAATAATGTACGAGGGCGGGTGGGGAAATGAGATGGGAATTGACTTAAAGTGTCTTCTTACAAATTGAAGCTGATAAAGAGCACAAAGAAAAACATTTTGTTTTTCATCATTTTCTTTTTTTACTTCTGCGAATGCAAAAAATTAAATGAATCGGAAAAATTACAAAATAAGAATACTAAAAAATCTACTCATTTATATTTTACATACATACATATGTATGTATGCATGTTAAAGGCGTATTTACATAATACAAATTTTTAAGAATTGGGGATATAAGAAATTTTCAAAATGAAATGTAATAAATCCCTTTTCAGAGTTTGTACAGTTAAACTGAGTTTTAAAATCACAAAAGCTTTGCTATGTTTGATTTGATTTTCCAAAACAAGCGTCGCACTATGGAGTAAATGCATGAAAAAACGAGACAAAATTATTTTTTGGCCTCAATGGGTAGATATCCATCTGAAACAATATTTTATGACGTATAAAATATATTTCATGTTATATATAAGTAAAAAATATGTTTTTTAATTATAAATAACATTTATTTGGGAATATGTACGAAGATTTATTTTGTTAAAATAGGTAAATGTTCATTCCGAAAGAAACTCTGAACAAGAATAGCTTTCTTCCTCAGAATTATTATTATCTTCTTCTTCAGAGTCATCGAATGGAGATGGAATCGGATCCTCAGATATAAGCATTTCAATTGCTTCTTTCGAAAAAGATTTTGTTTTTTTTTTAATAGGATGTGACCTAATGCTTGTTATTGGAGGGTCAGATGTTAATAACAAACGATTAAGAATTTCGACATTGCAATTTTTCCTTGTTTATCAAACTTGGAAATATCGATTTTATATCCACTGGACAGAACTTCTACAATAATATAACCTGCGACCTATAAATTAACTGAATGTCGACACCTGTTATTTTGGCAAAAATTTGTGGATCTTCAAAGAATCTACGACTTGTATTGCCATCATTTAAACTCCCGAAACCTGGCTTTGGTACATCCACTATTAGACCGAGTTGGTTTTTGAATTTTTCTTGCAATTCTCGTTTATTTTCTTTGAAAATATCTTTATCTTCTTGTTTTCGAATTTGAAATTTCTTTAAAGGAAGCTTATAAGCAATATGCAAAATGATTTCGAAAAGACAAATTCTTGCATGTAGAATTGATAAATGCCATATTTTAATTTTAAATTCTTCGAGTTGACCCTCCTCACAACATGCCTTGTCTAACAAATATTTTTCTAAATAATCCAACTAAGCTTTAAATCCACCTTCAGACCATGTTTTCATCACAACATATACACATTTTTTGGTAAAAACTATTAAGCCGGATGATCCTTCAAATATATTAAAATTTATGTTTTTTAAGAAAAAGCTTAAAAATGCATAAAGTGATGTCACTTTTTTCTAACACAAATAACAACTAGGGTTGCAAATTGTAGCACCCAATTTTTTTTGCAACTGCAGCTTTATGATTCACTTTATCACTTTACCCAAACAACTCAACGGAATTTAACGGAAAGTAATAACAAAACGATTAAGAAAGAAAGAACAAAAAACAGAAAAATGCATTTTAAAGGCATTTTTTAAATTAAATCACAAAAACTATTAAAACTCAATTTTTTATCAAAAACCAGACTGGATATATTAGAACACACCTGCATCTGTATTATCCATGTTAAAAATTATATCAACAGTTGCAAAATGTTAAATAAATAATGAATTGAAATTACAACTTTTTTTTGTTGATGGTGCAAAAAAAATATGTTCTCCTTTTCACTGACTTTGAGCTAGTGCTGCGGCTAAATTAGTTGGAGTAAAAAAAAAAGTATACAGTTTCTTAATCTACGGACATTTCTCTAACGTTTGGTTAAAACTTTTCTTCTAAATTTTGCAATTTTTAAAATCGACTTTTGTCTCGCTTTTGCATGCTTTTACTCCATAGTGCGTCGTTTGTGTAAAAGGAAAAGAAATTTTTGTTAAAGATTTATATAAAATGATGATATCCATGAACTTTAAACACTCCCTTGGTAAAAATTTATGAAAAATTGGGACTTTTCAGTTTTTTTTTTTGTAATGCTTTAGAAAAAGGTGATTAAAGGGAAATTGGTTAACATGGGAACGAAATACACTATTTCTCCCAAAATATAGTTCGTTGACCATCTGTCAAATTATAAACTTTCAAATTCCATTGAAGGATGGCTACGATGACGAAGGATTAAAAAATCAAGTTTTAACTTAATTATATAATAAAGAAAAAGAAGGCAATTAAAAAAAAATATTTTCCACCAAGAGAGAATTACAAAAAAAGTTTGAGTTCTGAATCATTTCACAACCTACCTAATGCCCGGTTGGACGAAACTTTTTTAAATATTTATTGCTTCAATAAATTTTAAAATGACATTTATCGCTTGCACTAAAATGTAATAAACTAAAATTCCATTTTTCGCCAGATAAGTTTTAAAAATTACTTTTAACGAAAATATACCATCAGTGAAGTTTGATATCTTCCATTTTTCTATCTCTTTTTCTCTAGATTCCTTTTAGTTAAAAGAACAGATGATAAAATGCAGGAATAATTAACAACACTGAGGGGCATTTGTGCAACCCAGAAAAAGTACCATACCGATAAATTTGATAACATTTTACCAAAAACTGTTTTTTGTGGATTTTGGTGCAACTGGCCATAAAACTAATAAATCTTCCTAAATTTTACATAGATACCCGTTAAACATTAAATTTTTTTTTTGCCAGTATTGTGTTCTTACAACATAACTTTTTGATTTCCGATGATGTGCATTAGCAGTGGGCACGTTCCAAATAAATGAGGTTGAGAAATAATGAACACCCTAATGCACTTGTACTCCCTCTATTAACACTCCTGCTTTCCTTGGTAATAATTTCGGGGATGCATAGGCATACCCTTACTAACTGTACATATGTATATCTCCCATCCTCTGATACAAGAAAGCTGTAAACGTTCGTAAGCAAATGTCTTCGAAGAAGACAAAAGAAGATTTTCTTTGCCAACCGTGACTCAAATGATGAACTTCATAAGAGAACAGGTCAGGAACTCATTGGCTCTATCACACAAAGACGTAAATGTCATTGGATTGGCCAGGGGAAACAAGTGCAAACGAGAAGTGCTTGATGAAGAACCGTTGAAAAAGAACTAGTACAACTGGTGAAGTATTGGAGAGAGCTGAAATACATCCCCAGGAACACTACGGGAAAGGAGTGATGAAGGAACTATTTCCCGCAGGGGAAAATTAACACATCATAATAGGTCCGAGGACCTAAGTAAGAAAGTAAGATAAAAGTGTGCTCCTAAGATCCCCAATAACTCAAGCTGGATTTTCACGAAAAACCTTCTTTTAAGTGCTCATTGTCTCATGAAAAAGTCCACTTTTCCTGTTCGTCCTTTAAATTATCCTTATAAAATGACTATTCTGCCATGGTTGAACAATAATTGATTGCATGTTTCCGAAATTTAATATTCAAAATAAGATTCCTATATTACTCTTGTTGCAATTTCATCATCGTTCTTCGTCCTTTGATTAAACATGATCACAAGGACGAGCAGACACATTATACGAACACAACTAGCTGTGCATGAGACTAATTTACTTCCCATACTTAATTTGAATTCCTACATACAACACTATTAAGCAACTAGCTTCATGCTAGCTTATGAAAAGGATGAAGAATTCGTCGCCACATGAAAGGACTCTACACTACAGTTCACACGAAGACAACCAGTGCAGTGTAAAAGGAATGTTATAGTTTTGCATAAATTATCCTTCGAAGTAGTAAATTTCCTTTTGATGCAACGTATTTCGCATAATTGTTTTTAGCTACTTTCATTGATTTCGTTTTTTTTCCAGTTTTCCGTTTTTCTTCTTCTTTGGAACAATATAGGAGCTGACGACAGTGTAATGGGGGAATCCAATTAGAATTTTCAGGACTTGTCCAATAAGGCAAGGAGCGCTAGCACGAGCAGCATCACAGACAAAACCAAAGGACTACACCACCAGCCAGTACTGGCTGGTGCTGCCAGACACAAATCAACTTGACTTAGTGGAAGCTACGGAAGATAGTGTTTAGTGGAAATTAAAATGGATGCAAGAGCATGATGGCAATGAGGAATGCGGATGCGGATTCGGATACGGAAAAGGGTCGAACGAAAAATGAGAAGAAGAAGAAGCAAAGATGTATTCTTGTTTTTTCCGCAATTGCTTTCAGTGTGCGTCCGATGTGCCTTTTTGTAATAAGAAAACTTTCGTTTCGTTTCGTTCGTCTCTCATCAACTTTCCACTTAAATAATCTTCAAAAGTGCCAAAGTTGTGCATTTCTTGATGAAAAAAGTTTCTCCTTTAGTTTTGCAGTTTGCCTCCTCTTGTGTTAATTGTTGAAGAATCGATGATGATGGTGATAATAATGATGATGATGATGATGAAAGTGTTACGTAGTTTGGTAAACACTACTCCTACAAAGAGCACTCATTTATTTTTTAAATGCCACTTACCAGTCAGATATTAAATAATTCCTAGAAGTTTGTGCTCTTCCAACAGAAAAACAGAAGCAAAAAAGTTGAAAAGTTCACGTCAAACGATATGATTTTAGATTACTATCTACTTGTTGTAAAACCTTAACTTAGACAACAAAAATAAAATTTAATCTATCAAAAATAATGCTTATTTATTAAAATCTGCAATGTTGATGCTTTCGTGGATTTAAGTTTGATTACTCAACAATTCAGAAGTATCATTTTATTCATCGGTGGATGGTTGAGTTTTATTTTGAAAAACAGTTTCTTATAGAAAATTGTTGAGTGTTCAGTTGTATGAGTCCTCATCCAAGCTTTTCAAAAAGATGATGTGCATATGTACATACATATGTAAGTAATTTGGAGTATAAAAAAGAGGCTGGGTGCGACCCAGACTGATAACTTCCCATTTGTGATCTTGAAAACTTTATATTTAGTTTTTTTTTTTTTCAAATAACCAAATTTTCTGTGAAACAAACTTTAGCTGTTAAATTCAAACAATCATTTTTTAAGATTGAAAAGCATTTTAATTATTTAAAGAGATTTACGAAATGCACATATTATATTATAGAGATTGTTGATGTATAAGTTGTTTCCACTTGACCCAGGAGGTAAACTTCCACGCGTTTTTTTAACGAATGTGGAATTTTCTTAGTTCTGTTTAAATTTTTGTTTAAAATGTCAGTTAAGTATATGTCAAATATATACCCGCTGTAAGAAATTTTATTATGCATAAAATTAAATACCTAATGGCAGAGTCAATATCATTGCTCGTTCTCAAGATATTCGAGTCGAAAAACAAATTTTACCACTTTTTAGTTTATTTTTTGTTTATATTTTTTGTCAAAAACTGTCAATTAGATATTTGTCAAAATTTAACCTTTCATAAAAAATTGTACTATGCATAAAATAAAATATTTTAGAAGGCACAATCGTTGTTCGTTCTCAGGATATTCGAGCTGAAATACAATTATTGTAACTACTTTTCTTTAGAATTTTTAACAGTTTTTGATTTTTTGTTAAAAAACTGCACATTCAATATTTGTCAAAATTTTATCAGTGCAAACAAACGAGAAGTCAATATCGTTACCCGTTTTTGAGAAATTTGAGTCGAAAGACAATTTATACCAATTTTTGGTAGAATTTTTTGTAGTTTTTAATTTTTTGTAAAAAATCTGTCAATTGAATTTTTTTGAAATTTTCACCAGTAGTCAAAAGCAACATTTTTCGTAAAATAAAATTATTTTAAAGTTAATATCGTTTTTCCATCTAAGGATATTCGAGTTATAAAATTTTTTTTTTAGTTTTTTTGATTTTAAAAAATAACGGTATATTGATTTTTTTTTCAAATTCATATCAAATTTGTATGACGTCATAATGTGTCGAATAAAATTTATTGCAAGTCAATAGCATTATTTGTTCGTGAGATATTTGAGCCCAACCAAAATTTTCACTTCTTTTTTAAACTGCTATAGTAAAAAAACAACTGATTGAATATTAATAAACGCCCTTTCAGCTTCTTTCGAAGTTATTATCTGTAAAACAAAATTTATTTCAAGTCGATATCTCTACTCGTTCTCGAGATATCGACGACGAAAAATGCTACCAGAACGTACGGACGTACGAACATACGAACGTACGAACGTACGTACACACACACACACAGACATCTCTCTAAAAATGATTGATATAGGCTCTAGGGACCTTGAAACGTCGAGAAATGTCAAAAATTTCAATTTGACAAATCGGACCGATTACAATAACTCCCTATGGGAAGTTAATAAGTTTTGAAAGAAAAAATTATTGATATTTTGAAGAACAAAGAATTGTTAGGATTTGTTCGAAAATAAAAAATAAAGTGTTGGACAATAATGAAAGTATACTGTTTTCTGAATTTTTAAAAGTCTTCACATAAAAACTGCGCGCTTTCTGATGATGGCACTCCATGCTTTATACAGTGGTGGCCATAGAAATAGCACACCTATTTGTAATTTTTTATCTTTATTAAATTTGAATAAAATGAACAATTAGACCGTGTTTCTTGTAATTCACCACTAAAAAAAACTTGTGGAATTAGTTATGCAACATTTAATTTGCAGGTTTAACTAACTCTGCTTTAACTCCGTGGTAGAGATAAAACAGAGTTAGTTAAAATTGAAACTTCAACTGTTCCTTTTGTTTAAATTTAATAAGAGGTAGGTACAAAGTGTCGCCACCACGGTATATGTCGGATTCTTGAACACTTTTTTCAGACCATCACAGTAAGTGAGACTTTTCTCAGTTAGTGTGCCTAACAATCTGCTGTCATGAAGTACTTGTTTTACCTCCTCATGCTAAAAGTACAATTACGAAAGCCTAGGTTTCTAGGAAACGTTACGAGTTTGGCGTTAAGTACTGGTCCATGGAGATAGTTTCTTGTTCTTTAAGTGTGACAAAGATTGTTTTCTGAAATGTGAGGACACTTCTTGACCACGGAATCGAAGTTCCTGAAAATGCCAGGTCTCCAAAAGAGTTCTCTTCCGACGAAAACTTATTGTTGGCAGCCGTAACGATAATGTTGATTTCTTCAATGCCAACCAACTTGTTTTGGGAGAGACCATTTTTGAACAAAAGACGTGCCACGCAGAAATTAGTAACTTCCCTCCAAATTTATAACTTCGTGATCAGTCGGTGATATAGAAGCAGTCTTCAGGACTTTTGAAACAGAAGAGGTGCAGAATGGTTGCTACCGTAGGATGCAGTTGCAGTTCGGAGATCTCAATAAAACACCCGAATATCTAAGTGATGTGCTGAAAGTATAGTCTGTGAGTAGCAGGGAACCCATAATACTTGGCTTGCCGAAGAAATTTCGACAAAGATCGAAGAAAGGAAACACCTCAAAGCTGGCATCGCAGCTCAAGACACTCTTCAGCAGCTTTTTTTAAATCAGGATTAACTCTCACATAGACTTTAATTAAATATTTGAGTTCTGTTTCAGCAAATCGACCTTAGTGGTTGTATCTGTTTCAGTGTTTGCATTGACATTCTTTTTTTTTTGATTCAACTTTTAAAATACATATCTATTATTATTATTGTTGGTTGGGAATTGTTGTTAATCTATCATTTATTTTTTTTTCGTTTTTGCATAATTTCATATAAATGTCAATTAGCTAGCAAACAGATTATGGAAAATCAAAGTCATTTCCTTGAAATGAAATGATTACTTTTTTTTAATGCTTTATTTGCTTATTATAATTAATCGATTGGATGGATACGCATCTTCTTTTGTGATTTATTTTCGTTTTATTAATATAATAATAAATATTGTTTTGATATCAAAAAATTAATTAATTGAAAAATTATTACAAGTTTATTTTTAAATTATTTTTAATATGAAGTCAATTGAGTCTAATAGATAATTATTATTATTTAATACAAAAAATACTTTGTTCCTCAAAAAAGGATTAAGACTGTAATATCTAGCTATTGGTGGTTATTGGTTAAAACTTAAATCAAATTAAATTTCAAAATTTAATAATTGAATATAGTTATATGTACGTTATTTTAGTGGTTTTACAAATTGGTGGAAATATGCTTATTTATATCAATTTTTGAAGCCTCATTAAAAAAAGGGTCAAAAGATAATCATATTTATCAAGTATTGGAATATTCCTACTATAGGTCATTTAAAAAGCAAAAAAAAAACATAGAGTTTAATTCATTATCTAGTTGTAAATGAGTATTAAAATCCAAAAACAACTTGTTTTTAGATTTATCTACAAGCTAGAACATGTCGTACATAAATGATTGAAATATGAATATAATTATATTATATTTATATGTACATGGTACATGTTATGTACGTTTACTCCTGACCGATTTGGTCTAGTTGGATTTTGACACCTGAATGTGATGTGGTTAAATGTTTCCTTGGTAATAATATAAATATACATCAAAATTTGAAATTTGGTGGTTTTAACAATTAGATATAATTTTGACATCTTCAACTAGATGTTAAAATAATTTCTAATGATGCAAACCACATCGTGTTTAATAATATCTCTTTTAGATAATAATGAAATAAAGTGACGTTGACATTGCAATTACCACAATTAGATCTGAAAAATATATTTAAAATTTTGCACATATGGATAAAGGAATACATACATATAAATGCACATGGTACATAAAACCTACAATATGTATTTACTTTGTATAATATTTTGTATAATATTAAAGCGTTGTTGTTGTACGCAGCGGTGTGTGTGTGCAAAGGAAAAAACCCAATGAACGTAGATAAAGCGACGACGACGGAATTACCCCAGAGCCAGGCGACCAAAAAAATATTCAACATGTCTACTGTTTTGAAGAGACAAAAAAAAAAGTCCAAAAAGTGACTTAACAGCTAAAATGAAGCAGAGCTAAGCGACCTAAAAAGTTCAATTTGTTCAGAGCAAGAAAATAGTAACTCCAACTAGGGTTGTATGTTTACTCAACAAATTATTCGAACTAATGATTAAAGCTTAAATTTACAAATTTGCTTCGCCCTTTTATACTATGAGCTGAAGTCTTTTACTGTTATAATTTAACTTTACAGTGTTGTGAAAAAAAAATATTCTACGTTAAATACAGTATTGTGCAAAAAAATGATTACATAATTTATACATTATTTTATTCTAATATTTTTATTAAGAAGGTGGGCGTTACAATAATAATTTTTGCTACGGAATGTTGGAACTATGACCGGTATAAGTTGTGAGCTGGAAGCTGGACCTGATGAAAAGAAGGCGGTTAGGCAACTTGTGCGTCAAAGAAAGAAATGGCGAAATACTGGAAACAGGGCTCAATCTTCAACGCAAAGACAATGTTATACAAGATGTTCTACTTCGCAAAAGAAAACACCAAAAAAGGGATCGGTATTATCCTTGCGGAGGAATTCCTTGGTAACGTTTTGGCTATTTTGAAGTCCAGTGTTCGTTTTATGGCTCTAAAATTGGTGATGTGAGGAAATTTTTAGAATTTTGTCAACGTTTATAGTCCCCAAATTTGATGTCAACAACCGAAAAAAGATGGGTTTTGGTAAGACTTCCACAACCATCTTCAGATTATCCCGAAGGATGAGCTTTTGTTTTGGGGCGGAGATTCGAATGTACATGTTCGTCAAACAACAGAAGCAATAGTTGAAATGGTGGAAATGAAACTCCACACAGTCTCACGAAGCTGCAAATCTAAGATTCTGAAGTGATTGTGGGTGAAGCGATCTCCCCACAACACCGTCTTCTTGACATAATTTTTTTTATGAAGAGGAATTAGCGATTATTAAAACCTTAATTACTCACTTACATATGTAGGTCTTTGCACCTAATATTCGTGATTTTTCCCTTGCTTACTCCTAGGCGTCATAGTTTGGAGGTGTATTTTAGCTCTCTTCAACTTTCCCCAATTGTACTGAATCCTCTTCCACAAATCTTTGCCAAGTGCTTCTAGGTCGGCCCAATCGTCTGACTGTATCATCGTCTGTGTAGTCCAGGTGTTTGAGATATGATTGCAAGGTCCACTGAATTCTTCTATTTCCCATCGACATAGCTACGTGCAGTGACAGCCTACATTAGATTCAAAAAGTATTGTTCTACGGAAAAAATTACACAATTCTAAGAATAATTTTTTGATTATCAGGGTTACCAGCTGTCATTTTAAAGAAAAGTTCCAGTGGCCCTATTTTGGTAAACTTTTTTTCCACAAAGTGCGGTCTAAATAAATGAACTTTGTCACGCAACATTTAGTCTGAGTGACTTACAACGCTCAACTATTCCTATGTGCGTGCTATTGCAGGAACGGCTAGGGTGAGAGGCACATTATTCTTGAAGAATTTGTAAATTTTTCGGAAGAGGCCCCAGCCAGTGAGAAAAAGTTGTAATTATTTTTTTAGATGGACAAGGCTAGGAATCGAACCCAAACCAGAAGTCTGCACACAGTAAAAATAATATACACCTTTAAAATGTCGTAAGCATTTGTCCCACCAAAAGACTTTTATTGACTCATCTATAACAGCAACATGTTGCTTTGGTGGGTTAAGAGTTTATTTTTATTTCAATCTGACGGCACGCCCGTCCTTTGATATGATGAAAATGTTCACATCTGATTGCACCATGAACACAACTCTCAATAAAAGAAATTTCAAATTTATTCAGAAGTAGGACCACTCAACTTCCACCTACTACTTTGTTCTACATGGACAAACTCTTCAAACTACAAATATGTGCTTAATAATACCGCTGAATTGCAATTGCTTCCGTGTTCCCCACTTTCTCGTCCCCCGATAAAACTTACTATATCAACCTACTTTCCTTCCTTATTGCAACAAAAAAAAATGAACACTAAAGTTCATCAACATAGAATTCTGAACTCATGTAATCCTTTTAATTACAAAGAGTTGTGAAACTTTGTGGTAGCTTGCAATCGCAAATGCTTTTATCTGTATTTAGTTCATTAAAATGAAACCAAAAACTAACTGAAAATATGCTGTCGGAAATGGTCAGTGATCCCAAATGACCACACAGAGAGTCCATGTACTATATATATAGTATAGTATGCACATTATAACAAAAGTTACAACTATACAAGACTATATATTTACAAGTCCACATAGGAACTCTTAATGGACCTTTTGTGGAGGTAATTAAAGGGATAACATCGTGCGGTATATTGCAGCTCTCTTGGACTTTGTATTATAATGGCTTAGCTAACCACCGAATTACCATCCTGAGTTTGAGTTGAAAACCAAACCAAACCAAACCAAACCAACATCACTGTTTTTGTCTCTTTTTCATTTTTTTTTTTAACAGCTCATTAAAGTCAAGCTGAGACAATAATTGCCAGGAATCTTTTATCTCTGTTTATATATATAGTTGGCTGTGTTTGAAGTCCTTTATGCGACTAAGATGATGATGGGAAGACTCAACTACTGTTATATTGATCGCCCCATTCTTCACACAAGATTATCACATCAATATACTTCTGACTTTATAATGGACATATCCATTGAGGTTACAATAGCCTTATTTGTAACCGAGTCAAAAAAAAAAAAATCTTACCCAATTATATTATATGCAATCCAGACAGCAGCCGTTGACATCCGGAAATTTCTCATTTTATATATAGCTACGAGTATATGGAGCTCAGCGCTCAGACAGTGTCGTCGTCCTTGTCATCGTGTGGCTTAAAGGACCTGTCAAATCAAAATATACGAATAATGGATGAAAGTCATCAAATCAAATGGTATACTCGTAGATATATATATATATTTTTTTTCTCCACCTCGAAGACATGAAAGTTCTTAGCCACATTATGACAGTACGGCCTCATGTTTCTCTTTCTCTTTTTTTGATTTTTATTTTTGTAGAAATTTTCCTCTTGCCTTTGCTTATTCTTTTGTAAAAAGGATGTGAAGAGAATGCCATGTCAACGCAAGTATTGAACACCAATCATTGTAATGACATTTTTGACATGACACCTTGGAACTTGGAAGGGAAATCCTTCATTATCTCGTCCCTTTTCTCCAGTACAATATATGTATGTATATAGAATGTGGGAGTCCATAAGGCACTGACATACCAATGAAGACGGATACGTTTTCGTTTTCCAATAATTCGTTTCTTACTATTTTTTTGTTTGTTGCTTTAATAGGGTATGCTGTGCTATTTACGCAACAAATCTTTTATTTCGATAATTCTTTAATTGATTAAGATTAATAACTAAAATTTTTAAAGTAAACGGTCATGCTTCGTTGAATAATTCAACGAGTCCAAGTAAATAGTGCCGATTTGATAATCTTTTAAAAAAATTCTTTTATTCTAATACTGTGGCTTTGACAAAAAAAAACTTTAAAACTTCGTTAAAAAACCTTTGACTGATGAATTTTTGAAAACTCCCTGAGCCGACTTTAACTAAAATAGGGTATTGCGTACTTTTTTCTTCAGAAAATCATTTTTTCTGTATGTGTTATTTTTTGTTCCTTCATTGATACTTTTATACGTTCTTAATGTTTTTTTTTTCTATTTTATGAAGAATTTATGGAAGGAATATAATATGTATGTATGTATGTGCGAGGAGAATAGGGACAGAGAAATTCTTGATGTTCATACTTTGTCATCCAACTTTAACTTCATGGGGGCCAAAAGTTTTATTTTAGTTAGGTATAGGTTTTGAAAATTTGGAGAAAAAGCAAGCTACATTATGATAACCGAAGTGACACTGTGGTTAGTGGACATTAAGAAAGGTTATAACTATGGTTTTTCCTTTCTGAAGAATGTTGTTTTTGGATGCTTTTAACCAAATAATTATGTACGTAATGTTTGAAAAGTTTTAAGAGTTTGGTTTATTCAAAATTTTAGTTACTAATTGCATTTTAAAGAACAGATAAATAATCGGTCATTAAATAAAATTAATTTTTAATAGAGGCATAATTAATTTAAAATTAATCAAGTGGTAGACAGACATTACATATAAAACATAAACATCAGTCAGACAAACTAAAAAAAAAACATCTTGTAATTATTAAACAGGGATGCCAAACTGCCCAAAAAATAACAAGCAGCATTTCAGTGATTGGAAAATTTAGAGTAGATAATTACGAAATTTAATTTTTTTTTAATTTCGATAGTTTTTTTTACATAAAGTCAAAAATATAGAAATAAATTAAAAAAAAAATATTTTTTTGTCGTTTATTTATTTTCTCCACGGAAACAATTGGATTTTGATGAAATTTAATGAAAATATGCATTTTCGTGTTTCAAACAAGTTGTAATTTTTTTGAAGCAAAATAATCATTTTAAAATTTGTTGCCAATTAAATTCGACAAAAATAGACCAGTTTTAAAGTTGACAAAAGTTTTTGAGTTTATATTAAAAATGATGGAAATAAAGATAAGTAATAATAATTATAATTTTTTAACAAATTTTATAAAAAACATTTTTCGATAACATGCCCAGTTTTGCACGAAATTGTAAAAAATATACGGTTTTCAATTCTACAAAAATTCTAAACAACAGCTTCAATTGAAAAAATAATTAGTGGTATGTATATCAAAGCACAGCAACTTTAATAACGTTATGCTAGTTTATGGTTAAAATATTTTGTAAATCAAGTTTCAGTGCATAATTATGCAAAAATAATTTTATGCTAAGGTTTCGAAAAAAATAATTTTCAAAATCAAAATATTTTTAATCTATCCAGTCCATCCGTGTTCAATGTTATACATTAAATTGATAGCAGGAACGAATGTTGAAAACAAAAATCGCACTTAAATTAGTAAATTTTGGAAAAAAAACAAATTGAACAAAAAATGTAAGATTTTTTTTTGGATTTTGAGTTTCTAAAATAATTTTTCAAAAACTATAGTGAGCGGAGTTTTGGAAAAATAATGTAGCATAAAAATTGTAAAAATTTTCCATTATTTTTAGTCTTTCTTAAAAATTGCCACTCCCACCTAAAATCAACAAAATTGATAACAACAAATTAGTCAAAAACAATTGTAAAAAAAATGAACAAAATTGGGCAACATTTTTATTTGGTACAATAGAGCAAGTCTTGGACACATGAAAAAATCGAGCACTTGATATTAATCAGACCTGACATTACGGTGACAGAGAACGTTATAAGACATAAAGAGATAAAAAATATTTATCTCGGCTGAACTTTCAGTGCGATTAAAATTTAATCAAATAAAATTATTTGGTCAAAAATATAATGGTGCCTGCCATAGAAATTTTCGTTTTCGATACAAATTTTTGCGAAGAGATCGTCAATCTTAGCAATATCAAAATTTAAAAAAAATATTTTTTGGATAAAATCCTTTTGAAAACTCAATATTTTAAGAGCAGGGAGTTTTGTTTTTATTTAAGTGTTTATTTTAATTACTGACCGTAATAAAAAAATTTTACGAGTAAAAAATATTTTTTGAAAAAAACGCCTGAAAGGATTTTTTTTTATTTATATTATTATGATACATAGGGTGGCATCTTTAGTTATGAGCCCATACTGCTTTCTTGGCTTACTTCCATTCCATTAGTCGATCAATTGTTCAGTAGGTATATTATACAACAATCCAATCACTGCGTGAAAATAATTGTTATAAGAAAAAAAAATTGTACACTGAGAAAAAATCGGTATAAAATATATAAACAAGTTGGATACAAGATTTTATGTGGAAAAAAAGAGATCATAAGAGCTTAGGTACTACATATATATTAATGTTTCGTATCAGCAAACCGTTCTCAATACTATTATTTATTATGGTGAGTTTTACCTACGAACAAATCAAATCAATAAATATCAGCTAACATCCATTTTTAATTGTTATCATTCTAAAACCATTTTGTTACACTTATTATTTTAGCTTAAATCATCATTAAAAATAATTCCCTACTCTCACACCTGTCAAAAATACCACATCTATAATATTTACAAAGTTTTGCATTGCATTAAGGCCCTCTCTACTCGTTCATGAGTATTTTTCAAAAAAAAAAAAAAATATACCTATGTTGTTATAACTAAAATTTTCCCAAATACCAGGGCTTATGAAAGTATTATAAAAAGACCAACTGTTGTTGTTTCAATGAAAATAAATTAAAATTTATCCAGTTGTTTATTAAATTAGTTTTTGTTCTGCTGTTCTATGTATGTACATATGGAGTATGATGATGATAGAAATTTGGAGGCTGAATGAGTTAGGCATAAAAAAGGGTAAGTTAAGTATTTTCCATATGATAGGTTTAACGACAGGAATTTTAATAAATTAATATCAACCACAACAAAACAAAGGACAATTAAAATTTGAAAATAAATCGACACATGAGTATACCTATAGTTAGTGCTTTTTTGGTATTGAATTCCAATTAATTTGTTTTAGAGTGGCGATGGCATAGCTGTATATAAATATTTGAGTATGTTGAGAATAGATTATTAGATTTTAACAAAAGTAAAAAAAAGAAAGGGAGACAATTCTATATAGCTCGTTTTTCCATCACCCTTTCACTTAATAGAAGTGTAATATAATAATCCATCATTTATTTAAGCACTGGACTTATTAGTTATTCCAAAAATTGAATTTTAAAGCCTTCGAAACTATTTTCTCTATATAGTAAAAGCTTATTTATTCAGACAATTTCATGTATTTTACAGCATTTACAAATATTGTATAACAAATCTTCCTAAAAGTTTTTGAAAAAGTATTTTGAAATTACCAGGTAGAGAATTCTAAAAAATGAATTCTGACTACATGATTTAGTTGAGTTACTTGAACATACAGGGTGATTTGCATAAGGTGTGACAAAAGACTAAACCCAAAAAAAAAAGTCGTTTAGGGTCTATTTCCCTCTGTAGGAGGGCGATTTGCTTAAAAAATTAACTTTACATCGAAAAATAACTATTAAAACACTTCGAAAATCAAAATTGTTTCAGTGCATAGTTTATGAAAAAAAAAAAATTTTCAAGCTCGAAAATTTAAATAATTTTTTTAACTGATTTTTTTAAAATTTTACATGCAAAAATAATTGATTTCAATATTTCTTATAAGTAAAAAGAGAGAGGCTGAAAAACAGATGGTGTATTATTTAAAAGATAGGTAATAGTAAATAACAAGATAGATATTTGTTTTTATTATAAGAGTATATAGTCTGGTCCATCATTGATAACTTTAAATTTTGAAAGAAAAAAGTTTGACCAAAAATTTATATTTTTTACATAATTTAGAGTTTGAAAATAAAATTTTTAAAAACTGTACACTCAAACAAATTGATTTAAAAAGTGATTTGATAGATGGAGTTTTGGCTTAAAAAAAAAAAAAACATTATGTTATTGAAGCAAAGGTGGTTATTTCTTAATATCAATATTTCGTTTGAAGTCTTTTTTTTGTTTAATTGCTATAAAGTTCCTCAACGAAAAAAATTGCATGTATTTCTTATCGGAGTGATTTTTGCTCAACAAAAAAATATTTGACGTTGAACTCGAAGTGAAAAAATTTGCAATTACCAAGACTTCTTTCGCGCAAAACAATGTCACTTTATTGATGTTATGTGCCATTTTTTTAGGACAAACATTTTTGCGACAAAACTTTTTGTTCTAATTAATATTTTGACAAAAATTTTTGACGATTTTCTTACGTTTTTCGGACATATTTTTTCTACAATTTTTTCTTTGAGTACCTACGAAAACTTTTTAACAAAACTTTTTTTCTTAATTTATAATTTTTTGAATTCGGTTTTTTTTATGAATATCTTTTGCTACCAACTAATAAATCTGTGGTCTCTTCCCAGATGATTCTTAAAGATCAAACAAAGATCTTGCGAAACGTCGAAAAAATAACTGAAAACTTAAATTATTTAATGTGTATTAAGAAAATGCTGCTAAGTTGTTTCTTTTTTTTCGTTTGTAAAATTCTGTAAAATTAACATTTTTTAACTTATCTTATTTAAATATTGTGTGCATTTGAACTTCGTTAAACTTTTTAACAATAATTTTGGGACTCAGTTGTTGAAACGTGGTCATAATTATATTACGTAAATTTTTAAACATTGTTAAGTTTTAGAATAGTTTTTATATTGTACTGATTATGATGGAATTTATAAAACAATGTATCTATGTTGTATTATTACAAATAGAGATACATTTATATATACAATGTACGTACATATGTATCTATCAACGTATAAAGAAATCCTTACAAAGTTGAAATTGTTCATCGTGTTGCTAGTGTCCTTTGTCAATGTTGGTAGCTAATACCTTTAGATGGATCTCTTGTTCCCTGATTTCATTTCATTTTATTTCTCCACTTCAACAAGCTAATGTTGTAAATTATTTTCAGACTTCAATTCAAATCGGATTTTCCCCCATTTTGTTTTGTCCTTTTGGACTTGGACTTGGGCTACTCTATATACACAATAAGATATACCTTTCTAAACCTAACTTATATATTCCTTTCATTTTATTCGAAGTTGTTGCTTGTTCGTGTAGGTAATTACTTTTATACTCACTACACATGTATTAAAAAAGTTTGCTGTAGATAGGGTGTAGGAGGGCAATATTTTTAATTGGGCATTTTTCTGTGCATAAACAAAACTGTGCAATTTTATAAGAACTATAAGTTGTTTTAAATTGTATATTATACATTTTTTAGTGATTTTATTTTACAGCGGTCCCCTTTGGGGAGGCATGAGTGCCGGAACTTTGGGTTATGGACTGGACCTATAAAAACGAATTAAATGAAATTATTACGAAACGTAACAACATTTTATTTTGTAATACAAATTAAAACTTAAATTTAAATAAGTTTTGTTTTATTTACTTAAGTATCATATATCTACCTACATGGGTATAAGTTATTATAACCGACATCCTATGATTTGCTGCTAGGCGAAAGAAATAAAATAAACAATAAACATTGCCTTAAAAGTTCCAAAATTTAATGTGCTTATACATACTTTTTTTTACCTACCATACCCGTTTATCCAAGGTTTGAAAGACTTAAACTATTTCTCTTATTTTTTAGATAAAAACAAAAAAAAGAGGAACACCGATGTCGATATTATGTAATATGTATGTATGTATATGTGAAACCGTTTATAAGAAAAAAAGTCGTTCAAAATACGGTTCTCTGGCAGGTTACGTGAATAACAGTTTAAACAAAATCGTTAAAGCCGTTTTTGAGGTGAGTAACTACATAGGTATTGTATTAATAGATGTATGGCAAGTACCATTATTTTTTGAGCTACAAATCGTAATTTTCAATCATAGTTTTTTTTCCACTAATAACCCAATACCTTTGGAAAAATTTGTATATATATTTTATTAAAATAATCCAAAATAATTTTTTAATGTAAAATTTGTCTAGTTTTAAATTGTACATTTTGTGTTTTCATTTTTGTTCAAAAACAAGTTTTTTGATATTATCGAAAACATGTATCATTCAAACTCCACAACCCATCAGAAAAAAAGAGATACCTTATATTCTTATTGACACCAAGTATTTTTTCAATTTAATCTATATGCAACCAACATAGAAACGAAAAAAAAACACAAAATTCCAAAATTCAATGTGATTTTTTACCTGTTATCTCTAGTTAGACTTTTTGCCTGAATCTGCATTTCATAAACTTTGTCGCGGTTTTATTTAAAAATAAAAATATTTCTACTTGTCAAATAATTTCCTGTATAGTTTAATTTAGCTTTTTATGAAAAATTCAACTCCGGCCAAAAATAAAATATAAATGAATTAATAGAAAATTAATTCATACAAAACAATTGGTGGTAGTGCCTTTAAGTTATTGTTGTTGTTCACAAAAATTCAATGAAATTGACGGAATAAAGAATGGTCAAGTCTAATAAACTGACATTCTATGTACAAGTGCACCTACACTTAAAAATAAAATATAAAAAATAGTTATGTAAATATTTTAAAAAATTACCTAAACCAAAAAGAGGTTAAATTAGCATTTGGCAGAAACGAGATATTAATCAGACTGTTCACTACGACCATAGAGAACACGAAAAAGCTGGACCACAAAATATTGTCTTTTGGTCTGTAAGCAAACCTGTAGCCGAAGTACTCAATGCTTCTAAGATTTTCTTCAAACATCAAACTTAGTCCTTTTTTAGCTACCAAAATAACGTTACCTAATATACATGTAGGAACTCTATATTTGGCACTACAGTTCTTCCCACTATTCCAATCCTGGCAGTACTGGATAATTGATATAATTCATTGCTACCAACTTGAATCGATGCAAGAATCGGAGACCTATAAAAGAGAGCGCAAACCGAGCGCAACTCTCTTTTTTCTTTTTCCCAATACGAGACCACCTGCACAGAATCAACGAGACGATAGACGAATACCAGTCGAAACCTCATCATATCGTATATTAAAATTAATATTAAAAAACTAAAATACTGAATTAAAACTAGAATTAAAACTTTACTTAAAATTAACTTAAATCTACATTATTTAAACCGAATATAACAATAAACCTACAGAATTGGGGGCTCAACTAAACATAATTCACGTAATTATAAAAGGAATAAACTCAACATTGGAAACTTGCCGTGAGTAACAATCACCCGGCAAAAAAGGTACACATTTTTTTTCTAAATAATCCAAAACATCGTGCGCATCTGTTAACAACGGCACTACGCAATCAATTTTTTTTGCATAGAGATCGGATTAGTAAGACGAGTAACCACAGTAGTTGATTAGAGATTTGTTCTTTTTATTTGCTTTGACATTTCTGATGATGGGTCGAAAAAATAAAAATAGTACGGCGAGGAACAGTAGCTGCGGCATTGGTTTTTCTGATATGATGATGGATTTAGAAGAAAGATCTAAAAGATTAGAAACTAGGGAAAAAGAGTTAGATGAAAGAGAAGACAAATTGAAGCAAGATGTAGAAATTTCTTTGTTGCAAGGTGAGGTGGAGTACTTAAGAAATAGAAGTCGAGGCACAGCTTCTTTCCAAGATGTTTCTGGTGCATTGTAAGAGTTTAATGGTGATGATGAATATGGTGTGAGAGGTTGGATAGAAGATATGGAAAGCGCTGCCGTACTGATGAAATGGAGTCCCTTAGAGAATTTGTTATTCGCGAGAAGGTTGCTTTCGGGATCCGCTAAGACAGCAGTTAGGTCGGAAACAGGGTTGAACACGTGGCAAGAACTGAGAAAATATTTGTTGGAAGAGTTTGGTGAACAACTTTCCAGCGCTGAGGTTCATAGGAAGCTTTCGGAATGCAAGCAGCAAAAAGGAGAGACTATTTTGCAGTATTTTTTAAAAATGAAGGAGTTAGGGGCGAGAACGAAAATGGACGAGGCTTCAGTTATCCAGTATGTCATCGATGGTATCAATGATTCTCAGGCTAATAAGGTTATGTGCTATGGAGCAAATAATTATAAGGAGTTTAAAAAGAAACTAGAATCTTATAAAATATTTTCTGACAGAAATCAAGCGTCAAATTCCAAGTCAAACTTTTCCTCAGATAAGAAAAAATATACTCCAGGTACATCTACGAACTCCATTGGCTCCTTAGGTTGCATTTGTTTCAATTGTGGTGTTAGAGGTCATCGTGCAAGTGATTGTTACAAAAAACTAGAAGGTCCAAAGTGCTTTAAGTGCAAAGAATTTGGTCATAAAGCACCACAGTGTACAAAAGCTACAAAAGACGTGAAGATAGCAAATGTTACACCGAATTCAAAAGGAAATTTCCAGAAATTAGTCCAGTTTGGCGGTACACAATGTCAAGTTAAAGCACTTTTGGATACGGGTAGTGAGGTTACGTTGTTGCAAGCACGTGAATATTTGAAGTTGGGGAGTCCAAAGCTAACAGAAGAAAAAATTAAGCTGAGAGGTTTATCTGAGAACGGAGTCGAGACATTAGGAGGTTTCGAAACAAAAATCCTGCTGGATGGGAATTCATTTAATGAGGTAGTGCATGTAATCTCTGATGCATACCTTTTCATACCCATGATTATTGGTCAAAATATTTTCAAAAATACGCAGTTGGTTATAACAAATGAATCTGTGAAAGTAAAAAAGTTGGATAGTTTCTTAAAATGCTTTGAAATTTTTTCCAAAGAGATGGAACTCAATGTCGAAAATAAAACGCATTTAGATGAAGTTAAAACGCTGGTTGAGAACTACAACCCAGTAGAATTAGATAAGGAAAAATTTTATATGAAGATTGTTTTAAGAAATGAGGACCCTATCTTTCAAAATCCACGAAGGCTTGCACCTTTAGAAAAAAAAGTAGTTGCGGATCAAATCGAGGAGTGGCTTCGTAAGAAAATAATTCGTCCTAGTTCTTCTGAGTTTGCCAGTCCAATAGTGCTTGTCAATAAAAAAGATGCTTCCAAACGTCTTTGCGTAGATTATAGACGGTTAAATAAGCAGGTTATCCGTATTAATTTTCCTTTACCCCTCATCGAGGACCAGCTCGACAGACTTGGTGAAGCACGAGTATTTTCAACTCTAGATTTGGAAAATGGTTTTTTTCACGTCTTCGTCGAAGAAGACAGTATAAAATTCACCTCGTTTGTCACCCCTGATGGTCAGTTCGAATTTCTACGAATGCCATTTGGACTTTCCATATCACCGAAAATCTTTCAAAAATATATAAACAAAATTTTTACTTTTAAACGAGAAGATAATTTTGATTTATATGGATGATATCATTGTGCTAGCAAAAGATTATATAGAAGCGTTGAAGAATTTAAAGAGATGTTTTGATTTGGCGTCACTTCACGGACTTCGCTTTAAGTGGAAAAAATGTCATTTTTTGTGTACAAAAATCGAATACTTAGGATATGAGATCGCAAATGGTAGTATTAACCCATCTTTATTGAAAATTAAAGCCGTTAAAGAGTTTCCCGTTCCAAAAACAGTGAAACATGTACAGAGTTTCCTAGGGCTGTCAGGATACTTTAGAAAATTTGTTCCTAATTATGGTGTCATAGCAAAGCCTCTTAGTGATCTACTTAAATCGGACTCGAAGTTTATTTTTGGGGATTTGCAAAAAGAAGCTTTTGATTGCATTAAAAAGTCCCTGATACAGAAGCCTATACTGATGATCTACAACCCAAATGCTGTGACGGAGCTACATACTGATGCATCTAAAATCGGTTTTGGAGCAATTTTGATGCAGAAATCTTGCGATGACAATTCCTTCCATCCAGTATATTTTTACAGCAAAAAAACTACACCTATTCAAGAAAAATATTGCAGTTATGAATTAGAGGTCCTAGCCATAATTTCAGCTCTGAAGAAACTGAGAGTTTATCTTCTGGGTCTTAAATTTAAAATCATCACTGATTGCGCTGCGTTTAAGATGACCATGGAAAAGAAGGACTTAGCACCAAGAATAGCCGGATGGGCACTTCTACTCCAAGATTATGATTATGAGTTAAAACACCGAGCTGGAACAAAAATGAAACACGTCGATGCCCTTAGCCGGTATCCTATTACAATGATGGTACAAAACGAATTTTTAAATAAAGTGAAAGCTGCACAAATGAAAGACGAAAGAATTGAAGTTATTTTGAAAATATTAGAAAATCAAACTTACAAAAATTTCTTTTCAGAAAATGGTATTCTGCACGAAATTACTGACCAGGGTGACAAACTACTTTGTGTTCCAAAAGGTATGCAAAAGGACATCATTAAAGACGTACATGCTCAAGGGCATTTTGGAACTAAAAAGATGGAGGATATCATAAAAATGCAGTATTCTATTCCAAATCTTCAAAGTAAAATTGAGAGCTGTCGAAGAAATTGCATCCCTTGTATTTTGGCGGAAAAGAAGTCGGGAAAGCAAGAAGGTTTGTTAAATCCCATACCTAAAGATGATCGACCATTAGAAACATATCATTTGGATCACGTCGGGCCATTAACAGCAACGGGTAAGCAATATAAATATATTTTCGTTGTGGTAGATAGTTTCTCTAAGTTTGTGTGGATCTACCCAACAAAAACCCTTTCCGCAAATGAAGTTCTGCAAAAACTTGGCCTGCAAAGTGTTGTTTTTGGTAATCCAAATCGCGTAGTTACGGACCGTGGCTCGGCTTTTACCTCTAATGATTTTACCAGTTATTGCAACGAAGAAGGTATTAAGCATGTTTTAGTGACGACAGGGGTACCACGCGGCAACGGCCAAGTAGAGCGGATAAATAGAGTCATTTTAGCTGTTTTAACAAAACTGTCTCTTGATAAGCCAGAACATTGGTTCAAATACACAAATAAAGTTCAACAGTTTATTAACAGGAGTACAAGTAGAAGCACCGGAAGAAGTCCATTTGAGCTCATGTTCGGGATCAAGATGAAAAGCAAGGATGATCAGCGTATTGCGGAGATAGTAGCAGAAGAAATGCTTTTAGTTTTTGACGAAGAAAGGAACCAGATGCGAGATGAAGCGAGAAGAGAGATAGAGAACGTACAAAATGAAAATCGTAAGACCTACAACAAGAAGAGGAAACCAGCTCAGCTTTATGAAGAAGGAGATTTAGTCGCCATACGTCGAACACAGTTTGGGAATGCAATTAAGATTTTAAAAAAATATGTTGGTCCTTACAGAATATCAAAAGTGGGGACAAATGATCGCTATGACGTAGAGAAGGTGGGAGAATGCGAAGGACCGAGAAGAACAACTACTAGTGCTGATAATATGAAACCGTGGTTTTATTTTGATGACAGCACTGATGATGAAGACGATGACCTTGAAGAGGCTGATGCTTCCTAAATGCTACAATTAAGTACAAATTGAAGAAGATACACCGTTTGGATGCTTAGATGACTTTTATAATTTGAGATGGAGTCTTAAGACTTTTTGATTATATATAGAAGCTGAGATGAGATGAAGAAACTTTTGAAAAGAAGAAATACTGAGATGAAATATAATTCGATGAAAGATGACTTTAAATACCTACTAGAAGCTGTAAAGGAGACGAATAAAACAACATTTCTTTTAAACATTATTTTGAGATGAGAGATTATTCAGATGATATTTGCCAATAACTTATCAATTTTTATTTAAATTTTTTTTTTTTTTTTTTTTTTGAGCAATCTAAAATGAATTATTATTTTATATGTCTAGATATATCCTGGAAGCGATATTTAACTCCATATGTGAATTGAGGTTCAACGAGGCGTTGAACAACAGGATGGCCGAGTTGTAGGAACTCTATATTTGGCACTACAGTTCTTCCCACTATTCCAATCCTGGCAGTACTGGATAATTGGTATAATTCATTGCTACCAACTTGAATCGATGCAAGAATCGGAGACCTATAAAAGAGAGCGCAAACCGAGCGCAACTCTCTTTTTTCTTTTTCCCAATACGAGACCACCTGCACAGAATCAACGAGACGATAGACGAATACCAGTCGAAACCTCATCATATCGTATATTAAAATTAATATTAAAAAACTAAAATACTGAATTAAAACTAGAATTAAAACTTTACTTAAAGTTAACTTAAATCTACATTATTTAAACCGAATATAACAATAAACCTACATACATATAATCGGTATAAATAGAACAAAACTTATTTATCTCGAAAATTTAGGGCTAGTCACGAGACCAAGACCAATCTCAAAATAATCATCATTCAAAATAATTTTTTTCGAAAACAAAATTGGTAACTTAATTTTTCATCACCCTCTACTTACACACAAAATTTACTTTAAGACACCCACAAATTTGCCGCATAATACCCATCTTTACCCTAAACACTTTACTATACCTTAGAAGAATGAGAAAAAAAAATAGAGAATGGTTTTTCTTGCATAGCATTCCAATGAGATGCTTCACGAACAAATTGAAGTGCTTTACGTTGACAGGAAACAAGTGAATCGCATTGCATTCGCAACACAAAAGAGTAAAACAATTCAACTACTTTTGCTACTAGCACTTCGATACATACATATGTACATAAACAAGGTACCTACTCGTATATAAATTTACAACAATCGGAAATAGGGATTCCATGACAAGTGACCAAATGGCTGAATACCACTGGGGTAACATATATTACATCCTTGCTATTTCCTTAGTGGATAATTCAATCCTTTTAATAGTTCCAATTGCTCTCGTTGCTATTTTTGTATACTATCTTCATTCTTGTTCAATTAGGTATATTCTTTATTTTTTTTTTCTTTCTCTTCATTTTGCTATTTTTTTTGGTCTGCTATAGTTGCTTATACGAGTATGTCCATTCTAGTGGCATCGCATGTGTTTAAGTGGATTGAGTGAGCTAGTTTAGGTTGGGTTATACGACGAAACGGACAAAAATACAAAGGATATACATAATGTACTTGGAGACAAGGAAAATGAATTTCTACTTGCATTTTATTATATCCTGAAGATTTGTGTTTTTTAATTAGCAACTATACGAATGACTTTGTTGAATCAACGGACAAATTTTATTCCGGGACTATACCTAGTTGTGTTTTGAGTAATTAAGTTAGTTTGTAGGAAAAGATTTAGGGATTAAGGTGGAACCGTTTTGAATCTTGTTTTAAAATTCACCTAAACTCGAAGAAACAAATAAATTTACGTTTTTTTTTGAGTTATTCTGAAGCCAATTTTTGTTTCCTATTTATGTAATTCCTTAAACCACATTAAAGCTTCTTTTTCAATCACTACAGTTGTTGTACTGTGGATGGGTAGCAGTAGACATTGCAGTCTCCTCTTCAAACTTTGTCACCAAATTTAACTGGTCAGACTCGAAGTGTCACTTCAATGTAATGCGTTATCAATCAAACTGTCCAACGAACGTTTTGAGAACAATTATGCATCAGCATATTATTATAATTTATATACATACATACCTACTTATGTATAAAAAAAAGTTTATCCTGTTGTCTCTTCCTTCAGTTCACACAAGGATGAACGTATAAATGAAAATTCTCATCGCTGCACGGTATGACTAGACAACGGAAGATAAAGTATCCATTCGTGAAATATGAGCATCTGATCCACGGAATATATACTTTATAGTTGTGTATGGACAGTATAATTTTGTATAGAGTGGTGTGTTTATAGCAGGGTTGATCCTGAACTCTGAATATATACTTTTCACAGAAAATGGGACATAACGATGGCCAGATGTTACCAACCAATCTTATGTACCTACCTACCTACTTCCCCATCAGCAAAAGACCATATAAGTATAAGTTCAATGCCTTATACCGTGAACGTGATTGAGCATTAAAATTTTTAAGGACCAAACAAAACTCGCTCCCTATGTTGAGATGGACAATGTTGCTATGTATATAGATATATGTATACACACAGGAAGCCTGTTGACAGTGACGGTCCTGAATTTCTGATGATTTATTGATTTTTCTTTTTATTGTTGCAACTTTGCTGCAACAGACCCGAAGAAGTATCCAGCGTTGACATTGCATTGTGAAAACATAATGACGAGGACGATAAATTCAGTTGATAGTTTTGCAATTTAAACAACAACAATAATAACAAAATTCAGTTACCTAATTAATGTTTTTCATTGTTTTCACAAGGTTTTGACTGGAAGAACATTTTAAACTTAGTGTTAGTTTGTGTGAAACGTTAAATTTAATTATTTCAAACTTTTAATAGAGATGGAAAAATCACAGGACATTCAATTACAGTCAAACTTCAATAACTTGAACTGTTTTTATCAACGAAAAAAGTTCGACCCATCTAAACTTCGAGTTATCCAAATTGGTCATAAAATTGAAAAGACAATGGGGCATATTCATAGTCGTCTGACAAGTTGTTTCTTTGTCTCTTCTAAGCTAACCTGGAGCTTATGTTATTCATAGACAATTTGGACCCGGGTGCAAAAGATAAACTGGAGCTCAACTTTAAAAACGGCTGACTCTTTGACTAAGTTGTTTTTTTCTATCTGTCAAAAAATGTATTGAATTTCAATGGATTGACGGGCAATACTATTAAAATTGTAGTAGGTTTCTGTTTTTTACTAAACAGAGCTGCAAAATTCTCTATGAATAGCAGCTGTTTCTAACCTGTGTGTTAACTTTAGACTCGAGGCCAGTTGGACTCGGTTCTAAAATTTGACTATGAATATGCCCCAATGTGAAAATGTGCAGGTTTTTAATGCACACATATTATTTACTTTTATTAAGCCTTGATCCGCGATCAATCTAATGCATAAATCCTAGAATTTTGCATGTACATGCAATGTTTAAGGGAAATTTTAGTTTAAGTTGTTAACCATGGATTTATCTACTTAGCCAATTTCGGTTGATTAGCACAAGAACCTCTGAAAGCTGTATCAGACATTTAACCCAATATTGACCAAACTGGACCTAAGTAGTTTTTTTTTAATTTTTTTTTTTAAATTAATGAATTGGCGATTTCTATAAATTCGACGTACTGAATACACAAGTAGAAGTAATTTTTTTTTTGTTCAAGTTATGGGTATAAAGAAATTCAAGTTTTGTATAACATTCGAGTTATCGAAGAAATAATGTAAGGATTTTCATATCTAAACGCTATTGCCACACAATTAAATAAAAAAATTCGAGTTATCAAAGTTCAACTTATTGAAGTTCGACTGTATTTCGCTAATAACTTAAACATTTATTGTAAAAGTCAGAAGTACCTACAAACGCAGAAATAAACATAAAAAATAATTTAATTTTTTCACTCAAACTAAAATATGTGAATTCTGTCATTTATTTGAATTTAAATTTAAGTAGTTTAAGAAAATCAATAGGTGAGTATGTATGTGTGCCGGCAATCCTTACTCTTTTTTTTTTGCGGAGACCTTATGGAGGTTTTAATTAATATTTATCGATATTTTTTGGATGAGATAATCAAAAAATCTTCTCCTCTTGCCCCTACCACCAATTTCCGACGCTTAAAGACTCCCAAAATCGAATTTTACACCTCAAATTTTGCAGCGCCACTACAAGGGTCTGGGCAACATTAAAAAAAAACTAGCCATGATAGTACTATAGTTTTCAAATACAAAGGGTAATCCAATGTGTTTTCGCAATCAGGCCATCTTGTGGCAAATAGGTGAACTACAAATGAATAATACATTTTTGATTTTTGTATGCAAAAAATATCTTCCAAGCGTGTATTTTAAAAAAAGATGTTATATTGAACATTTTAACAATAGGCCTCCTATTAACGATTTTAATCTTAGTTGAATAAAATTTGACATAGTTTAATATGTATTTACAACCAAGAATAAATTATTGAAAAGAAAAATATTTTAAATAAGGATAGTACCTATAAATTTTTTTCAGTTTTTAAGTAATAAATTTAGTTCCATCTAGTAGGATAAAAGATGTACCGTTTTTTAAAGGCGAAAAATATCTTTGCACCTTTAATGTTGTTATCTATTGAGGATAATAAAAAATCTTACACTTAAAATTTCACTTATTTTAATGCGTACTTTTTATAGGTATGTACATACAACGAAAAAAAGTAAAATTAGGTTAAAGAAGGAACAACAAAAGAGTAACAAAAAATTAACATTGTTTTACAAAAGTATAACTAATCGCCTGGCCTTTTTTTACCGCAAAAACATCGGTCACTTCATCGATATTGATTTCGATAATATGTCGATGAATTGAAATTTAGTTCTGTTTCTTTAAAATGTCTTAAGTCGTTTCAACTTCGAAAACGTTCTTTTAGGAGAGCATGTTGAAACTGGCAAAGTTGCCAATATTTTTCAAAGTGTATGCATATTGGGGAAAATATCTTTACTGCAGTCTCCAAGAGCTGCTATTGCTGTCTTTGAACGCTGTCATTCTTCTTGTTCATGACATCTGGTCTTCCACAGCACAAACTCAGCCTTAAACGTCTTCAAACCCCTGTGAGGCCCCCCTGAATACGGCTTTGTTTGCAAGTAACGTTTGTAATGGTTTTTGAAAAATATTTATTAATCAATTAATTAAAGTTTCTTACGTTTATTTCCACAGAAAAATTCAGAATCGTTTTAGTCTTTTTTGAGATAAATAAGATTAGTCGAACTGGTTCGTCATAGTATAGCAAATTTGAATAAAATCGCTTAAGGCTGTAAGAAGAGGTTCATATAGAATTTTAGATAGACCGACAGATAGACAGATAGACAGAATTGCGGGAAGTACTTTGTATTCGATAAAATTCGATTTCGTTTTTGTTTCTACAAAAACTTGTTGTCGCAAGTAAGAATCAATAAATTTGGCTCTTATATTAATTTAACTAATCTTTTGATGTGAACTTTGAGTTGCAAAAATTTTTAATCCACGGATTAGTTAACTTGACTTGGACGACTTTATATAATAATTTTTTGTATAAATGGGGTAGTTAAAAAAATTGTTTCTGAAATGTTTCTTTTTCCATGGACAGGAAGGGCACACCTTACGGTAACCTTAAGAATTTAACTTAGTAGCACGAGGCATGAATTAGGAAAGTTTACCCTTAAGCCTCATAGTTCTTAATAGCAGAACAATAAAATACCTACCTCTCATTTATCTATGTTAAATGTATATACGTATAGTAACAAACAATAAATCACCCTTGATTATTATTTGGATAATCTTTTCGTTTATTTCATTAAATGACAAAAATAAATAGCAACTAATCATAAGTCCAATTATCTTATACGAAAATATAGCAAAAACATTTCCACTTCTGGAATTCTCAACAACAAAGGGTCGCAAACAAAAACGATACACAAACGGCAGCGTTGATGACGGAAAAGTAGCATTCCAATTCCAATTCCAAGTGGGGTAGGTATTATTTATTTTATACGGATGAAATTAACTAGGATTTTTGACTTTTATCCTTGAAGCACTTCTTCAGAATTTCTTTGCATTCATTAGTCATTGGGGGAAAATATGAGCAAAATAAGAAAGAACAAAAAAAAAAAATTAATCCTAGCGGAATGCTTCAAAGGGATTTTTGTCCTTCATTTAAATTCTTAAGGAAAAAGAAGAATTGTATTTTTAATTTATAAAATATAAAGAAATGGTATAAAAATGAATTGCAAAAAAAAATACAATTACTTTAGTAGATTTGCGAATTTTATAATTTGTTGCTGTTGGAAGGAGAGAGAAATAAGAGAGAGAGAGAGAGTCAGAGACCTTTGGTCAGTTTTTGGTTTTTTTTTGAAAGAAAAGAACCATTCATTAAGCAAAAGGCAAACTCTTCTGAAATATCTTCAAAAAAAACTTAAACAATTATTTTATGAACCCCACTTCTCTACCCATTGCCCATAAACGTAAGTTATGTTTTTGTTTATATTTGCAGCGTCAAAGTCAAAGCTGAATATTTCACGGTACTTCATTTCAGGCTGATGACTTCAATTCAACGCAATTTAAGTGGGACATACATATTACAAAAATTATTTAAATGCCAGGCTACAATGAAATTTGTTAAGGAAGGACAATGATGTCGATAATGTAGTTTCCCAAATAAATATGGTAGCTTGAAAACTATACTTGAGAAATTTGGAAGATGCACAAAAAAAAATAACCTTTTTTGGTGCAATCTAACAACACAGGAAGAAAAAATTCTTTTTTTACATTGGCAAATTATTTTTAAAAGTATTATTTAAATGTATAGTTTGAACAATTTATAAATTTTTTGTCAAGGGTTAATTGTTATAGAAATGCATATCTTGCTCCCAAAACAAGCATGCGTTTCTATTTATTTAACAGAAGAAATATTTTGATATAAATACAAATATTTATTGAATTATGGTTTTATAAACATTCGAGTAAATATAACAAATATACAGGTTGTTACATAATATTATTTAAAATTAGCATTTAAAATACGCATTTAATTAGAAATATCTAGGGAATATTTCATAAAATTTATATAGCAATCCATCAATCACTTCAAAAGTATAAAAACATTTTTTTTTAAATTATTTTTTGGCTGTAACTTTTGACTCCTTTTTGTTTTTGTTCTGCATTTTTAGAAGATTATTACACATTTCTACGAAATATATTTTAGTTTTTAACCTCTTTCTATCAAAACTTTTTCACATTTCACTATTCTAAAGTTTGACTTTGGTTAATTTAATTGGCACTGCAATAAATCGCAGTTCTCGTAGCGATAGCAGTTTTCCTAATTATCAAACTTTCCTGAGCGTAAATTAGCTTTCTATTCAACTGAATGTTGTTTGTGGCAGATGTTTTAATAAAAGTGCCACTTTTGCACTTTTAGATCATTCATATTAAAGTTTAATATTATCCCCGGCGCGGCGCATCATCCACCGCTTCGCGCGCCTTGTCATCGTTGTTTCATTCATTATCTGGATTAAACAGTTTACAAATATAGCTACAGGTGGGGTAGTGTAAGTTCAACTGTGTTCAACTACCTGGCTGCTTAATTAGGACGTTTTTAAATAAAGTTGCTCGTTTTTGCAAAAGTTTTATATTTTAACTTTCTTATTTCTATGTAAAATTACCTGCATGATTCTGAGAAATTATTATATTGTTTAAAATATTAATAGAAGGAGTTTTTCCCAATCCAGTAATCTATTTTAAATTTTATTTTTGATATTATGTTTTTTCATTACACAATTCTTGAAAACTTATTTTCAAATTCAAAATTGGAAAAAAAATCTGATTTAATTTTTGAAAATGTAACTTGAAACTTTAGCAAACCAAAGCCAAACTTTTGAGTGACGACAAGGGAACATCAGTAACAACATGTTGATATGTTTTGTCGTGGCGTGTCGTTACTATTGTTTCTACGTCGGCACTGAATGTATCACATCGGCAATGGTTTGAAAAAGCCTTAATAATACATCGAACGAAGAATTAAAATCAAGAGTTTAAAAGAAAAAAATAGTGCTAAAGTTGAATACGGCTCTAAAACTTTCAGTTTTTGAAAAAAAATTAAAATTAAAAATCTATTTTTTTTAGAAATAAATGGTGTAATCGAAATTCCAATTTACCTTTAATTAATAAAATTAACAGACAAAGCCACTTTTTCTACTTGGATTTTAAAACTATAAACAATAAAAAAAAATCGATCATGGGTCAAAAAATCAAAAATGCCGCAAGATGTTTAGGTTTCCTTTGGAAATGCAAGAAATTCTTTTCCCTCTGGCTATTATCTATAAAAGTTATATACGTCCAAAGCATGAGTATAACTCCTATCTCTGGTCTGGTGCTCCAGCAACTTACTTAAGCCTCTTGGACAGTAGGTTTACAAAGAAGGGCCTTCAAAATGATCGGAGACAGGAACATCATCGATACCTTTACGTCACTCGAACACCGACGTAACGTTTCCTACCGCTCACTCTTTTATCCATAATAATAGCCAGTTGCATTCCTCCCCTTAAACGTTTCAACCGTAATACTCGCGCTTCCAGAAACGCTCATCAGTTTACTCTTGAACCCAACTTCGGTCGTACTGTTAAATACAGGGATTCGTTCTTTAGCCGTACTACGCGAATGTGGAATAACCTTCCAGCTCTGTCTTTCCCTCTCATTGTGATGTACTGAAATTCAAGACTAATGTTCACCGACATCTCCTTTCAAATCCTCTCCCACTTACCTAAAGCTCGCACTGTGTCTCCGGTATATAAAGGATACATAAGATCCCCTTGAGTTAAAAAAAAAAAAAATTTGAGAGGTACAAGAGCAAATTCCAGCCTTTTCTAAATTTAAAAAAAATTGTCTCAAACAAAATTGAAATGAATTTTTTTCAAATTAATTTTTTTTTTTTTAATATTGATGTTTCATTTTAAATTTCATTTAACTTCTCATGGAAGTATAAACTAGGTTTTATGATTTTAAAAAAATATTCAACTCATGGCAAGGTATTTTTTTTCAACTCACTTTTAAATCTGTTACACATAATGTCACTTGCTTTGCAAGTTCCAATTAGTATGTTTAGTGACATATTCCACTCATGTTTGGATGATTGTTTTATAGCAATAACATAACAAGAACGAACTCCAATATATCCAAAACCTCGGCTGACCAATTTTATAAAACTAATATAAATTGACATGACATCAGACGTCACAGTGTCAACACTAAAACCTTGAACACACGTTCCCATCATCAGATCCTAATGTGTACAACTATGTCCTTTGGATAGATACCATGAGTATGCACACAATTTGCCATTGAGTTGGGTTGGGTTTCTCATCGTTGTCGAAAATGCATTTCCTGAGTTGTCACCGTGTGTTATAAATTTCGCTTGTACATAGTAGGTATGTATAGTTTCTCTGTGAGATATACTTCCACACTATAAAATCACAGGTTAAACATATGTTCAACACATCCATCGACACATTTTCGAAGCCATCCCATTCGATGTCAACTGAATTTTAATGAAATACCAAAGCAAACAAATCTAGGACATCCTCTCCTGTTCATTTATTAACTGACCCATGAACATCAGCGGCCGGCGTATGTGGATCATCCCGAGATATACTCGTCGGACAACTGCAACTCTTCCAGGCACTATAGTTCCCATATATGTACTATAGACCATCACTTGATGGCACTGAACGGTACTGTTAAAATGTCAAAAAAAGGAGGAAAGTAAAATAGAAAAAAAAGGAGAAAAATACATAATCGGGCGAGATAACTATAGACGACGACACTGCATGTCCTGCCATTTGGACACATCATAGACACACTATAGGATTCAACACACCCACTATATAGATTGTATAGATACCTTGTGTTGGTATAAATCACGGACTCGAAACGCTAGAAAATGGTTGGGAAAATTCATTGAACTGACAAGGCTGTGCTTTTGACACGTCACAACCTTAAAACAGGATGAGTGTCTGTTCGTCAGCTAAATGTGAAATGTTGAAAACTGATGAAATTTCAATATTCCATTTGGGATACAGGAGCGTATTTATCAATTTTTCTATACCAAGGGGTCTCAAGAGAAACACAGGATCACACTTGTCGAATTTAGATGTCATTTGAAACTTCATAATAATAGTTGCCACTTTTCGCGCATTACACAATGATTATTGTCCACCATTTTTAATTAGTTTACAATCGAAAATAATCGAAGAGAGTGGAAGCTTTACCGATATCGTTAGGCCAGTGCATCATCGTATTGCGTACAAAATATTGCTGCAAGTGCAAGTGTTGCTGATGATAGAAATTTATCGATTTTCTGATAACCGGTGATAACTTTTTTTTTGGCTGGCGATTGAAGATCATGACTTGTACGACAGTCCAACAAGATGTTACAAAAAGCCCACACAACACGACCAATTATTTCTCAATTGCGTGAGAAGTTCCCTGGTTGCGCAGTATCACGTTTTTACAGCATCAATTGGTCACCAAGATAATACGATTTGACAGTATCTGATTTTTTCCCACAAACGTGCGATAAAGTGGTTAAAAATTGAATCAAATGAATCGCATGTTGTGAACCTTCCCGAGGAAGTCATTTGAATGATTATATTTTTCACCCTTAATAACAAAGTCCAAACTTTACCAAGAAATAAAATTTTCATCAAAATTGTAGCGCTGCTTTAGCTTTACATTCGAAGCCGAAAAATGAATAATCCTTTATTAAAATAACGCATTTATAAAAAATAAACTAATAGTCCAGTTAAATAGAGGAAATATGTTCGTTATTTTAGATTCCTGACGTACGAGCGAGCCACCGCGATTTTGTATTTTATGAAATTGGGTTTTCTAACCAACTTCGTTATTTTCATACTTAAAATTAATTTTTAGTTCAAAAAGTCAACCAGGTGACTTCTTCCACCGCACTTCTCTCATAAGCTGTTCTTTTTTTCTGAAATAAAAATGTCTCCAAATAACCAATTCACTTTTATATTCACACAATTTTTTTATTTTGGCCTTATTCATTTAATTACACCAAATGCGGTTCTGAACTAATCTTTCAGCGATAGTCAATTCCAAAGATTTATTGTTATCCAATTAAATCACTCGTCAATCACACAACATAGTTTGGAATTGTCCCAAACACGGTTACATTCAACAAAACACAAGTAATTCTTTGGCTAATGGAGAAGGAGATGTGTATCGGCTCGACAAGGGATAATGATGCATTTAATGATTTGATCGTTTTGCATGTGAGTAAGCAATATTTAGCTTTAGTTAGGCAATCATTTTAGCTCATGTATTACAAATAGCTTAATTTCAATACTGAATGTCGGAATGGGAGATGCAGAACGATTTATAATTTGGAGTTTTGACATAATAGTGACATGTTTAGTTGAATCACATTGAATGCAGATAAATTTGTTCAATCGAAATAGTCAACAAATTAGTTTACTAAAATTCTATTAAATAATATTGTCTAAGAAGATTTCTTGAATAAGTATGCTTTATAATGTTTATTAAAAAAATTTATGTAGACTTGGTAAAATATGTATATTGAAATTATGAATTTTACAATTATTTTGTTGTGGTAGCACATATGCTAGACTTACATTTTTCACGAGTGCCACATCGATCATTAGACTTGTTATTATGTGGTGCTAAGTCTTTTTTCTATACATAATACATTATAATTATACATTTTATTTAAATTTTATATTTATTTATTATAATTATATTATTGTATTTTTGAAAAATACACGTCATTTTATTTTTACCAAAACTACTGGAGGTATATTCTTCAAACTTTGGACTAATAGTTTAAAGTAGATTTCTTGGAAAGAGAATTGAAATATTTTTTTTTAGATCCAAAATAACGGGAACTTTTCATAACAACCGTAATGTAGAAATGAATTTATTTATTTTTAATAAATTTGCTGGGGTTTTTTAAGTTCATAATTTAAATTACTTGGTCAAAACATATTTTTGAAAAAGAAAATTATTTTTTTTTTGTAAAGTCAATTTATTTATTTTTTTTTTAGAAAACTACTTGAAAATTTTGTAGGTATAAAAAATTTATTTTTTTAAAAAACGGCTTTGATTTTTTATATATTTTTTTCAAAAATTTGTGTTTCTTTTGGTTTATTTTAGCAGTTGAGATAATGAATTTTATTTTTCTTTCATATTTTTCTCTAATGACAATTTTATTTTCTTATTTTTTTTTTGTTTATTCGGAAATACTTTAACATAGAAGAAAGTTCGTCCGTGCGATGCAGTCGTGCATTTTATTAACTTCCCATAGGGAGTTATTGTAATCGGTCCGATTTGTCAAATTGAAATTTTTGACATTTCTCGACGTTTCAAGGTCCCTAGAGCCTATATCAATCATTTTAAGAGAGATGTCTGTGTGTGCGTGTGTACGTAGGTACGTTCGTACGTCCGTACGTCCGTACGTCTGTACGTCCGTACGTCCGTACGTTCTGGTACCATTTTTCGTCGTCGATATGTCAAGAACGAGTAGAGATATCGACTTGAAATAAATTTTGTTTTACAGATAATAACTTCGAAAAAAGCTGAAAGGGCGTTTATTAATATTCAATCAGTTGTTTTTTTACTATAGCAGTTTAAAAAAGAAGTGAACATTTTGGTTGGGCTCAAATATCTCACGAACAAATATTGCTATTGACTTGAAATAAATTTTATTCGACACATTATGACGTCATACAAATTTAATATGAATTTGGAAAAAAATCAATATACCGTTATTATTTTAAAATCAAAAAAACTAAAAAAAAAAATTTTATAACTCGAATATCCTTAGATGGAAAAACGATATTAACTTTAAAATAATTTTATTTTACGAAAAATGTTGTTTTTGACTACTGGTGAAAATTTCAAAAAAATTCAATGGATAGTTTTTTTTACAAAAAATTAAAAACTACAAAAAATTCTACCAAAAATTGGTATAAATTGTCTTTCGACTCAAATTTCTCAAAAACGGGTAACGATATTGACTTCTTGTTTGTTTTATTTTCTACATAACATAATTGTTAGCAACTGATAAAATTTTGACAAATATTGAATGGGCAGATTTTTAACAAAAAATTAAAAACTGTTAAAAAATCTAAAGAAAAGTAGTTACAATTGTATTTCAGCTCGAATATCCTGAGAACGAACAACGATTATGCCTTCTAAAATATTTTATTTTATACAAAGTACAATATTTTATGAAAGGTTAAATTTTGACGAATATCTAATTGACAGTTTTTGACAAAAAATATTAAAAAAAAAAATAAACTAAAAAGTGGTAAAATTGGTTTTTCGACTCGAATATCTTGAGAACGAATGATATTGACTTTGCCATTAGGTATTTAATTTTATACGTAATAAATTTTTTTACAACGGGTATATATTTGACAATCTCTGTAATATATGTGCATTTCGTAAATCTCTTTAAATAATTAAAATGCTTTTAAATCTTAAAATAATGATTGTTTGAATTTAAGAGCTAAAGTTTGTTTCGCAGAAAATTTGGTTTTTTGAAAAAAACTAAATATAAAGTTTTCAAGATCACAAATGGGAAGTTATCAGTGTGGGTCGCACCCAGCCTCTTTTTATTTTTTATTTTATAAGAAATTGTTTTTTTTTTTTTAATGTAGACGTATGTACTTGTACAAGAAAATGTATTGATAAAAAATCCATTATTATATTTTTTGTGCGCATGCATTCTATGATCCTTGGAAAATGCTATTTTTTTTTCAAGTTTAAAAATGTACCAACCCAAAAAATATGCTAAAAATATTTTAAAATATAGACTTTCAAAGAAAATATGGAAAAATACGAATTTTTATGAAATATTTATGCACAATAAAGGCCCAAAAGTAAGCACTAAAATACCTTTAAAGAAAAGCTCATTAAAGAATAGATTTCTTAATTTAAAAAAGTACAACACGGCAATGTAGGTGTTGCCGTTATTAGAATTTGTTTGTTGTTTCTAGTATTTTTTTATTGAAATTATTAGTCTAGTTTTCAGGGTCCAGTTAAAAATGTAAAATTTTGAAAAAATCATTTTGAAGAAAACTTTTTTTTTAAATTTTGAAAAAATCTTTTGAAGAAAACTTTTTTTTAAATTTTTATTTTGGAAATTAACTTTTCAAAAAGTATGCTGTGAATAATTGAAGAATTTAGCTTTAGCCTTAGACAAAACATTGTCAGTATTTCCTTTGTATTTTTATAATTATTTTTCCATTCAAACTACCAGTTAAAAAAAAATTAAAAAAATTTGGATTTTTAATTTTTGGAGAACTCTGCGACAGAATATTGCAACAAATTCTAAAAGTACTGTTAAGCGACAAAATATTATTTTATGAGAGTAATTGATTACAAAGAGATTGTAATAAAAAAGCTGAGAGCAAAATATTACATTTCGAGAGTAGGTTAGTTGATATTTAAGAATTTCAAAATTTTTGTATAGTTTATTCTATCAACATACATGAGAACATGAGTTTTAGCTTCAAAAATAAATAGAACTATAAAAGTTTTTGTCACTCTTGTAATATCAAAGTTTGCAAGGAATCAGAATATACACATAAGGTTAATTTTATTTATTCACCAGTATATAAATTTAAAATAAATATTTGATGCAATGTTAGCTAATATGGTATATAACTAATAAATTTTAAACTCGAGGACAACACATTCGTTTGACATCTATTTTAGAGATAAACGATATTTTGAATAAGATAATGATAATCAAAAAGTGTCATAACTAAGTAACTTAATATGATTTTTGTTAAATGTCTAATATGTTCCAACAATTGTGTTCAACGCCTGAAAATAGAGTTCACACAGTTTCAAATCTCATTTGAACTTTCATCATTTTATCTCTGCAAAGAGCATCTCGAAACATCATCCTTAATAATATCCACAAAAATCATGCGCACCACAACAACTCCGAATAACTCCGAATTTAAATGCTCTCAATAATTTTTGATGTTTTTTTTTTTTTAATTCATCTCATCTCATTCTTCGTCCTTTTACTTTTACAAAATCAAAAAAAGCTCTTTTGATTATGTGCTCCATTTATGTATGCAACAGACGACAAAGTATTTGGTCCAAATTCTTCTTCTTGGTGCTGTCGAGATGTTTTTTACATCCAACTACAATTTAGTCATTGGTTAAAGCTTGCGCGGCAAAGGAGTGTCCCAAAACAATTGGAGCAAATCAAAGTCATTTTACCAAAAAAAAATTATTTTTCATCCAACTAATGGATTCATATTTTTCAAATTAAAAAAAAAAATCAAAAGTGAAAAATCAAAATTTAAAAAAAATCTTTAAGAAACAAAAGAAAAAGAATTGAGTTTAGAAAAAGAAAAGTGCTTTAATTTTTCGTTCTACATATTATATTAAATTTATCATCCCTTCTATATGACTCGAAGATATTAAATCCTAATTTGCTCATGTTTTCATATCGCTTACATCATTAAAAGTGAATACTCTTGCTTGCCGGTCGTGTTTTGTCTGTCCAACAAAAAAAAAAAAGGACGTGAGGACGGTATTACAACACCCACCACCACCCATATCTCCCTATCCCCACATTTAAGGGTTATCCCCATAGAAAGAGTTAAGGGATTTATATTTAGGGTTAAAAAAAATATATAAAAATATATTTGGTCAGAGGAAAGTACCAATACCTTCCCCATACAAACAGGAATGAAATGAAATTCCCATTTTTTGCTGTTGTTGTTGTTGTTGGTTGTGTGATAACGTCACTGAATTTATGAATAAATAAATTAATCTCATATTTGGTGATCGGGCTGAAATGATAAAGAATTAAATTGGATTTCTAAGCCGGAGTCCTGAATATTACCACCCGAAATGGATAACTGGTTGTGGATGTATGTTGTTGTTGGTTTTTCTGGTAAGTTAACTCGATATACATTTATATATATTTTGAGATTGTATTTAGAAGAGGTATTGGTATATACAAATATAAATATTTTCATTATTATATCATTAAAGGTATTCAGGGATATTTCAGATTTAATGGATGTTTAATATAATTTTAATTGAATGGCACTTCATTTATCAAAATCAAAATTAAAATTGTAATTTCAATTTAAATAAAAAGGGTTTCGTCCCATTCATTATCCTGCATCAATTTTTGTTAACATCAAAACATTTTTGAAATTTTCAACTACGTTCATTATAAATTTATTTCACTTGAATTCGAATAAAATTTAATGTGGGTGTGCTTGAGAATGGGACAGGTGAGTGTTGTGGTTAAAAGGGTGGCAGTCATTTCTGTTTCTCAGTTAAAATAGCAGACTACGAGTATTTTTTTTATTTTTTTTTTAAATAAATAATAAGTGTGGTAAATGTGGTTTAGTAAATTCTATCATGGGTATTTGATATAAAATTTGAGATGAGGGTGATTAACCTTGTGTTTTCCTGAGGCCAAAAAATATTTATCTTATACTTATGTAGTTGGGCAATATAAAACAAAAGTTAATTTCAAGGTTTCTAAGAAATTCTTAGGGTTGAATTTAGTTTCTATTTAAATGTTAAGGAATTAATGCCAATGGCAGTGAACAAAATTTCGTAAATGTTGTATAGGTAAATATCTAGTACCTACATAAATTAAAGCCAAATTATTTAGAATTTTGTGTTTTTTCATTGGAAGGCTCCTTTAGGGATGATATTTGTTAAATATTTTATCTTAGTTATACATACAGAGTTCAGAGAAGTCTTTCTTAAAGATTGCTTAAGCATGTGGGCGAAAGCATATTTTTTGTAAGTCGTAAAAATTTAATGGCAATATTTTCATTGGAAAGGAAAGCTCATAGGTATAGACAAATATAGAAATGATTTATTATGTCTGCCAAAATGTAAGCAATGTCCTTGAATAAGACATCAAAAATAAACGGATATTTTTTTTTAGATTTGAGGTTTCATTTATGATAACAAGTTGTTGTAGCTATTTAGTAAAAAGATAAAAAAATACTTTCTTTTTTAAATTTAAAATTTCAAGTCAGCAACATGCCTACATTTATTAGAAAAGAATATTAAAAATTCTGTTAAATTTACTTGGAGCAAGATTTCTTGGAAGAAAAATTAAAAATGATTATGAAAAGAACACATAGCAGAAAGATTTAATTTGTAAAATGCCAAATGCCATTTAAATCACTCTCATACAAAGTTTAAAAAAATAAATTTATCTTATGGTAATTTTCAGTTCCTAGAAATTGTTTTTTGTTTTATTGCATAACCTTGATTTCATGACCTTGACCTTGGCCACCCTAACAAAAAAAAAATTCACTTTCGATTACCAGGGAAAAGAGAAAATCTTTGCTAAAGTGCTCATATTATATTTTTGCTTATTCAAAGCAAAAATTTTATTGGACTAAATGCTGATATAATTAATTTCTTAGATATTTTCTTTTAAATCATATACCAGAAGCAGGGAGTATATGCTCCAATATTAATGAATCAGGGAGTATACGCTCCAATAAGAAAATAGTTATTGGAGTAAGTGCTAATATAATGCTTTAGTTGAAAAATATTAATGTTCTATTCATCAGTGTTATAGAGTCAAAATAAATGATGTGTAATATTTATATTATATATTTATTTAATAGAGGTTTAAAAAGTTTTTATTGGAATAAAATTTTTAGTTGGGGTATTTACAACTTCTAAAAAATTCCTAAAAAAAAAACAAAATTATATTTAAGAATCTGAAATATACGTGTTAATTCCTCTCATTGGTAATTCTAAACACAGAAATAGAGTAAAATGTCTTGTCAATGTCTTTGGGGTTGGTCTAACATATAATCAATAATATATTATCAAACGAAAACCCATATTCACGTCAGAAGATATCCTACATGCAAGAGTTAACCTTAATTATTATTTTGGGGTAAATGTCAACATCATTATTTTGTTTTCTTTATCATGTGATTAAGTTTTCATTTTGTTCACTTAAGTACCAATTTTTTTTATTCTTCCTGACTTAGTTAAGTTCTATATGATAAGGATAACATTCCCCATTTTTCTCGTTTGCCTAGAAAAAAAAGCGTGGGTAAATGTAAATACCCAATTTTATGAAAAATAATAAACAAACTCGTTTAAAATTTCTTACTTTTCAATATGATATGATGATAACAATCCAAATTTAAGTTGCATCAACAAAAATATTCAATATCATTGTTATAAGCACTACAAATAAAAAAAAAAAAGAATTTGCAAAATCGTTTACAATTACCCCTTTGACACTACAGCGATCACTTAAAAATTAATATTGCTATATGCTGTAGAACCAGATGTTTGTTTTTTTGATTGTCTCTTAAAAGATGTTCTTTATAATCTTAATATGCAATATTGAACTTCAAAACTACCAAAATATTCTATTTTTAATGGATTCTAAGAAAATAAATCAATTTTTTTTGTGAAAACTCAATATTTTGAAAATGGATGGATTCTGTTTTAAATATTGGTTTGAAGTGTTCATTTTATTTATTTTAAATATTCAAATAATTAATATTACTTAATATAAATAATAAAAATAATATTAACTGAAATTAAGACAAATTGGGGAAAGTTCTGATTTGTATCCTTTAGAGATTGAGAACAAATTACCTTATTACAAATTTTGGCTCTTTTTAACTCCAATTTTTTCACTGGGTATGAATAATTAATATTTTGTAAATAATTAACACGTACCTTTCACTCTTACTTTATTTTCAAGCAAGCACTTACATCTATGTGAGAAGTTAAGTATGTACGTTACGTATGTATCTATTACCTGCAGATATAAGATACACAAACAAATAGGCGCAAGATAAAATAAAAATAAGCTTTACGTTGCCCTTGAATATAGGTTACCTCAAACCCAAAGATAAATAAATCATAAATATTAAATTTATTTTCACCGCATGCAATGCAAATTAAGCACAATAATTCCATAAGGTGTACAACAAAAATTACAAAGCATTTAAAATATGTTCCTATACACCTTCATAAACACATTGGTTCATATACTCGTATGTATAAAAAATTGTATATATTTTAAAAAATAAATAAGTAAAATGAAAATTCCCAAGAAACTCACAGATCCAACTATAATAAAGACTTCAAAATACCCACAAGAAAATAGGAACACGAAAAAGGAGGTAAGAAAATAAAATAAACCACCAACAGAAAAATTGCTCCCACTCCCCCACACAGCGAACTATAAAATAAAACCCGAAGAAGAAGAAAAAAAATTTCAAATTGCAAGCATAATAACAAGGACGAGAGTATACTTTCCAAGAAAACAAAAATAAAAAGAAAGAAAAGAGACAATTTAAATAAATGGAAAATGGGTGGTTTCCGTTTCCATAGGATCTGCCGCCATAAACTTTGTAATTTCACTTATGATTCGAGGCTGTTTAGCATGCATGCTTCACTTTGCCGCATCCCGCTGTGTGTTGTTGTCTGTTGTCTGTTATCTTTTCGTTCTTCTCCTCATCCTCCTCCTCTCGTCTTACACAAATTCGCCTAAATTTATGTATAGTAGGTATAGTTGACATTATTGTCGAGCCTTTTGCTCACAGGGGTGACAGTTAATGTTCCTTAACTACCATTTCTCTGATTTTCTCGTATGTTTCTCTTGTTGTTGTTGGTTTTATGTCAATTTTATTTATTCAAAATATAACACACACAAAAAAAACAACTTTGTGTGGTGTGAAATTTGTCACAAGTGGTGCCGAGGTGCTCCTCTAACGTTTACCGGAAATGCTTTCCAAAAAGAATAGAATAGTTTATGCTTTTTTTACAACGGTATTTAAATTTTTTTTGCGTTCTTCTTTTTATTTTTACAGTTTTATTTAAATATGTAAACGTATTTTATTTTTTTCTTGGACCATTACTGTATTTTTAGAGGGTGCACTTTGTTAAATGACAAGCAGGGCGAGATACACATAAGTGGGTAAGGTAGGGGCGCATAAAATATATTTTTTTTTGTTGGGGGTGTAGGTAGATATGACCAATAAAAAAAGGAAAATCGTAAATTTGTTATTGTTATGTAGAAGCTAAAGATAAAAAAAGTAGATAGGTTGGTATTATTTGCATTTAGATTTAAAAATGAGTAGGTGAAAGTACCTAGTAAAATTTATGATTTCTTTGACATTTAAAAAAATTCCGTTTGTAAGCGAAATTTTGATGGTTCTGACTGGACAAAGTGACTTAATCACATCAAAATCGAATAAATAATTTTTGGTCGTAATAGAAACTAGTTAACCAACAATCGTTTGAAAAAATACCTACTAGCTATTTAATTTTTTTATATTTGCCAGGGATGTATCGTCCGTTCGGGCAACCGGGGAAAAGTCCCAGGGCTCCCGACCAAGAAGGCCCCTTCATGAAGATTTCATTACGTTTCTTTCCAATCAGTTCTTAAAATTAGCTTTGTTCAGCTATTTCAACTCAACTTCAACTGACATAAAGAGTCTATTGTTGGCAGGTCTAAGTCCCCTACCTCAAGCGGATTTTGATAAGTGTGGTTTAAAGAGTGGAAGAAACACTTATTATTATTACATAGCACATCAATGATAATTGGATAACTGATAATTGAGTGAAATGAAAATGCGTTTAAGTTACTCTTACTATTTGCACTTACCAGAATTTTAAGTGTCAGACAGTACCAGCTAAGTTTGTCATGGTGTATTTTGTCCAAATTTTGACGTAGATTTTCGGATTTTCTTGCTTCTTCATCAATTAAGCTTTGTCAGTCATGCTGTCATGCGAATCATCTTCATTGCAGCTGTTTTAACTCCCATATTTCTTGTAATGTGAACCATATATAAGTGCTGGACACTTCATCCACCCTACTCTTTAGCGATTCACAAATTCAAGATATTTAAACTTTTCGCACTTGACAGGCACTGTTCCAATCAAATAGATGCCCGAAAAAGGTTTGTATGGATCATAATGGGCAGACTAGGTATTAGGAATTTTTTGCGCAAATGTGATATCCATTTCCCTCGTTGTAAGGACACAGGATATTCATTTATGGTGGCTCCGTCGTTAGCTAAGGAGTAAGTCAAGTTCTGTAATAAAGAGCAAGGGTCTCAAGATGCTTTCCTGGGGCACACCTTCTATAATTCGAAACTCTTCGGTGGGTCGGGCTTTTCGTTACTAAGTACAACCCATATCAGATTTCGTGGTTGTTGGCTTCAAGATTGAAGAAAAGTAACTTTCCTTCCACTGATTGGCCATTTGTTCACTGCATAAAAGTTTGGAGATGAGAACCATTCGTCATCTTGACCCCATGTCTCCCATCTTTTTCAGAACTCAGAGGGTATCTCGTCTAGACCAATCACTTGTATCTCTTTTACTAACTTCTCGACTGTGATGTCAGTGACTTCTTCGTAATTAGGCGCCGCTATTTAAAATTATAGCCTCGGAAACTATTCATTTAAAAGTCCTTCACAATAATGGCAATAGTATGTGAAGAATTTTTTCGTCATTTTGGTGAGCATTTTTCCTTCTCTCTGCAGTCCCTGAATAGCAAGATTTACATAAGCGAACGGGGCACAAATTTCCTTCAGTTCCCGGAGTACCCTTGCTTAAAGTTAGACACATTTTTTTTCTGTTTATTTTTTGCAAGATCTGTAAACAAATCCGAAGCGTGCCTGAATTAGAAAGACAGATTAACTAAGCTCTGAAAGCCATTTTTCCCCATTTTTTCAAATAAAAATTGCGTATACATAAAATTGGTGTCACAATTCAATATAACCTAAACCATTTCATTGATTTTGATGAAATTTTTAGGTTTGATAAAAATGAAATGATTCATTGCAAATTTTTGCCTAATAATAAACCCCTTTTAAAAATTCATCAACATCGAATTAATCGTTTTTATGGAAAAATTTTATAAAAATTATATGAAAATTAAATCGGTAACTGATATTTTTTCAAAATATTCTCTTGATGCCATTTTTTCTCATCTCTATTCAAACTGAATGTCAAATTTGATCATAATCTGAAGATCGAATTTGGTTATGACTTGCTTTAGCTAGACTTGGCCTATAGTACATACAGCACCAAGTAAAAAATTTACACCAGCCAAGAACAAATGGATAAAAACCATCAGTGTTCTTATGGGAACTTCTTCGACATTTAAAAGATGCCTTTGTTCTATACTCCCACGTGCCTTACGTACCATATTTTGAGTAAAAAATGTATTAAATCAAATAATTATATAAACGTATTCAATGAAAAAAACAATTTCAAAATTCCACTTACACTATCTATCTATCGTTTGATCTTGTATATTACAACATGTCACATTATATTCGCTTTGAAGTTTATCTTCAACGTTGACACAGCTACTTAAAAATTTAGGTCGCTAGGTTAAACTAGGTCGTTTGATTCAAGGGTAATTAAAGTGTTTAACAGCTTTCACACGCGAGTAATTTTCATTTCACTTAACCTTTTTTTTTTTCCTTTCTCGTATACCTACTTACCTACCTGGATTGTTAAGTGCAATCGACATTTCAGATGTTGAATCTGCTTTTATTCACCCGCTGATGAACAATACCTACGCGCAGGTGAGGTATAGCTACTACCTGTTCCCATTGCTTTATTTTCATTCCACACATTACAAGAGGAGAGTAAAGTCGGTGTAAAAAGATTTTACATTTTTAATATATTTTTTTTCTGTGGTGATGGTAAACTTGGGGCTAAAATTCACTCTACGAGTAGTGTTGATGAGGGTGATGAAGGGAGGGGGGGGGGGGGGGGGCTGTTGTGGTTTGTCCAATGGCAATTACTATGTAAAGAGGCCAAAGTGACGTCACCAGTAAATGGCTACTTGAACGATTGGTCTCTCTTGCTGTTTGAGCCATATAGATACACAAGGAAGGAAGGATATATTTTTTGCTTTGCAGGGAATAAAAAGTAGTTTACTTTCAATTTTATCCGTCCACTTTTTTTTCAAACATTTAAAGCACACAAAATATATCTCTAAGATAAAGCATATTATTTCTAAAGAGTTTCTGTGATTAGACTCTCTATGAGCATAGTAGTTTTGAACTATCCAAATTCACTCAGAAATGTGTGAACAAAAACAACAATTCTTTTGAAATGTACACACGGCATCTGGGGTCTTTTTTCAAGTCGTATATAATATGTATGTACCTTTTTATATAAACAGGAATTTATTGAAAATCAAAATCGTAGCTTACCTATCCCCAAACTGACATTTCAGTTTCCATTAGCCAAGCAAATATTGATATGCCAAAAGCTCCAATTTTTAATAAATGCTCCAGGGCTTTACTGCTTCTTCAACGCCTTTCGGAATAAGAAAACGAAGTTTAAAGGTTACTTTAGTTTTTTTTACAATTTTCTAGAAGCTAGTTTTAAATATTTCATTAAGGTCTGTCAAAGAGCACATAAAAAGCTGTGAAATGAATAAAATTCAAATGCTATTTTCGCAAATAAAAAATTAATTTTGAAGTGACCCAGTACAGGTTGTAGGTTTGCTGAGAACATTATATTATGGGATTTTTAAAACTTTCATAGACCTACAAAATTCCAAATGTCTTTTTATTGAGTCATTTTTTGGTTAGTTTCAATTTTTTTTTAGTATAAAAAAAGAGTTTCTGAACTTTTTAAAAATATAAACTGTTAAATTTGCGAATTATATTTTTTTTATTATTGAAGATCGTTTTAAGCTATAATTTCAATTAAATAAAATAAATTTTTGAGCTTTATTTTAAGGTTCTTCTTATGCTTGATCGATTGAGCTAGCATTCATCAAAATCGGTCCTAAATTGTGGGAGTTGTGATTATTTTTTAACTTCTTCTCGAGAACTTCCCTTACAACATAAAGTTGAACTGGTAAACAAGGTTTCGGTAAACAAGCCCAAAAAAAAATTTCCAAAGTTGTTTCATATGCTGAACTTAAATCTGAATTCAGAATTCGTAAGTCACGTCATATTTTTAAAAATTATGATTATAGTGATGATTAAAGCTCATTCGATTCATCTTAAAAATAAAAATTAATATGGAGATAAAAAATGTTTTTCAAAATTCAAAATATTTCTTAAAATTATAAACTTACCTAACTTAAAACTTACCTTTAATCTTTATGAGTAAAAAAAATGTTTTTGAAGCATTGTGTAATGTGGATGCAAAATAATCTATTACAATTCTTACCGATTTTTTTTCGAAAAACAGTTTATGAAAATCTTCTTACGTTTGCAAGTTCTATATCAAATTTGTATTAGATCTACTCCGTCCTTTAACTTACTTTTTAAATCATGTATTGTATAGTTTTTGAAAAATTAGTTTTCAAAATGAAAGTTAAAAAAAAAACAATATTTCAAGTGCTGCCTTTGTTTGTTAGTAGTTTATTTTTCCACTTTAAGTCATTTTTTTTAAATTTTGCTATCCGGCCCATCTAAGCGGGGGAGGTGTTTCTTGTCTCGGTTCATCCTACATGGTGTACCGTTTTTGTCATACCTTTTGCAAATCGCTTTGTAAAATTTTAGATTTAAAAAGGGATTAATAAAAATAAAAATAAAATATACTATTTTTCAGCTTCGGCAAGAGTTAGTTTTTTAAAGAAGCATTTCTAAGACTGTCTGATAAAACAGGAGCTTCGATAAAATATCTTGTAGTCTTCTAATAAATGTTTTTAAAGTGATATACGATTATGAGCAGTTATGTTCTTCTTTTAGTGATTAACGATTTTTTCCTGATGCCTTAACGAAACTTCTTCGAAATGCTAGTTTAAAATGTCTAATTACTATTTCAATAAATGAGGTATAAAAATATTTGTGAATTAAAAATTAAGTTAAAATTAAGTATTTGGGGCACTTAGGCCTAATAACCTTCCAATTTTTTTTTATAATTTTTATTTATTTATCAAATAACGATTTTGTTAAAATTATCTACATGGAGTAAAATAATTCATACTTTTACATTAAGTATAATCATTTTTTTTTAGAAAACGGTACAAAAATGTTTAAAATAATTTTTAATTTTCTTTACAGTTTATAAACATGCTGGCAGTCTTGTGGTGACGGAAATCTATGTACCATCGATAATCGATTTTCGTGATAATGTAACATTAATATGTAGCTATAATATGGATGGACACACATTGAACTCAGTAAAATGGTACAAGGATGAGAAAGAGTTCTTTAGGTAAGAATGATTATATTTTTGTCTTCTGTTCTTATATGTTTGGGTCGGGGAATAATGTGTGTGTCAAAATACTAAATGATAAAATTCTGTACATCAAAATTCTGTTAAAATACTTTGAAGTAATATCGTTCTAATAATGACCGAACTTTGAAAATTTTACAAAACAAAATTTTAAGATTCAGTATTTTGTTCATAAAGTATTTTTACTTGAAGAATTTCGTATTTACAGTACAATGGAATATTTAATTATGGTCTTACAGTATTTTAAAGAACCGTATTAAGACCTCCTTCTTTCTGGATTAAATTATTTTTATCACAAAATTTTGAATTCTAAAATATTTAAGTTTAATACCAAGTTGACTTTTGCATTCACATCCTTATACATATAGTAAATTGTAAAAATAAAAACTGATTATAGTTTTCAAAAATTCATGGAACATTTTTAAGAATCTGATCAAAAACATAGATATAGTAAAACCAAAACTATAATTTTTCGAAATTAAAAAATCCCGTGATATGAATTATTAAAAAAAAAATTAATAACTCGCTTTTTAAAATAGAGAAAATTTTCTTACAAGAAAACAAAGTTTTCCATATGACTTTGGAAACTTATACATAAAAACACATTCTTGTACGAATTTATTCCTGTCAGACTTAAATCAGTTGTCAGGTAGGTGCCTTACCCAAAAAAAAAAATACCAAAATATTTTGATTTATGTTTTAAGTGTAATCCTGCAAATCTTATTTAAAATCACATTAAAACTTCTTGTTTACATTCATAAGCATTTGAATTGGTTAATACTCTTCCTACTGAGCTTTCAAAACTTTCCCGATCTTAAGAAATATGTAACTCCTCGCAACTCGCAAGAAATAATGTGTTGACTTAACCCCAATGGAATTGAAGTAAATCAAAAAGAGCTTAACATTTCTTCCTTCCTTCGTTTTTTTTTTGTGTTGATTCGAAACATTTTCATGCGTTTGCTTATAATTTATGTCCTTAAAACTCTCACACACTTCGTGACAGTCGCAAAAGAGTAATGTTATTTTATTCCCTCCCCCAAACCAAACTCCCTCGTCCTGCTGATTCCATTCATACATAAATACGAGTAGAACATCAACTGGGAATATGAATGACTCATAAACATTTTTATAAATATTTATAGATTTTTCGGTAATACCATAATGTTCGATTAAAGCCACTTCGAACGAGGAGTATAGGCTATACGCATGTATCTAAGGATGGGTATGAGGACCCTTTCCTTACAAAATATCTACTAAGGTAGAACATGCCTGCACATAGATGAACTGAAACTCTGGGTCGTGCTGTGTATATTTTCTTTACATAATATCCCCATCTGACAAGGGATTCTGACAGACGGAAATTGATGTTCGTATACTTTTTCGGAGTGTTAATGTGTTAAGCTAATAAAAATCATTGGAATCATAATAAAGCGTTTGAACGATTTCCAAATAAATCTATGTTTTGTCCTCAACATGCCGCGTTAGCCATCAAAAGCATATTAAATTGGATTAACTTCTTCGTTAGTTATATTTGTATTTTTTTTTTCTGTTAGGGTGCTGTGTGTAAGTCCTTTCTATGATACCATAGATATCACTTTTGTGGTCAAGGATTCTTTTCATTCGTTTTTAGGAGAATTTTTTGGGATGAAGATGATGATGATTATACTTGTTGTTGAATATAATCAGAGATATTGTTGGAGTAGGTACATTGTTTCAATGTTCATGTTTGATTATGTTTTGCCTGAGAAATAATTGAATGTCTTTTTATTTTTATGTTAATGATGAAAAAACAGTGATGAGGAAAATAATTAAATAAAATGTAAATTTATTCAAATTATAAGAATTTAAATGGGGAACAATCCAACAGATCTAGATGGTAAGTAAGAGTGATTTAAATTTTAATAACCTTTGTCGAATCGACTTTTCAATTATTATATAAGACTCTTTCCTTTGTATATGAAAAACATAGTACTATCATGGCGATTATTTTTTAAAGTTGCCGCGACCCTTGTGGTGGCGCTGCAAAATTTTAGGTGTAGGATTTGATTTGAGCAAGAGGAAACTATTATATCGATTGCCATAACCAAAAATATGAATAAATATCAATTAAAACCTTCATAAGCTCTCCGCAAAAAAAAAATTGTGAAAAGGTTGCCCCCACCTTTAGATGTCGCCCCATTCGACTGCCACCATCACAGTACTATGGGGCATATTCATAGTCGTCTGACAAGTTGTTTCTTTGTCTGTTCTAAGCTAACCTGGAGCTTATGTTATTCATAGACATTTTAGACCCGGGTCCAAAAGATAAACTGGAGTTCAAATTTTAAAAACGGCTGACTCTTTGACTAAGTTGTTTTTTTCTATCTGTCATAAAATGGATTGGATTTCAATGGATTGACAGGCAATCGTACTAAAATTGTAGTAGAATTCCGTTTTTTACTAAACAGAGCTGCGAATTTCTTTATGAATAGCAGCTGTTTCTAATCTGTGTGTTAACTTTAGACCCGAGGCCAGTTGGACTCGGTTCTAAAGTTTGACTATTTAATTTTCCCCTATGTTTTTCATATACAAAACTCTTTCACCATACTAAAAATGTCATGTAGGATGGGTACCACGCTTGATGTTGTCTAAAATTTAACTTTCGAATTTCTACTTCAAGCTAAATAATTGGATCCTTGCGAAACGGAGTCCCACACATTTTTTTTTGTGCAACAGGCATTTAGTTTTTGTTCCACACTTTATAGTTCATTTTTGTTCAGTTCTCGCTGAATATGGCGATCTGTTACCGCTCTCCCTCTATCTCGAACAGTATAAATATACGTGGGTTTGGAGGACCAAACCAAAATCTATGACGAGGTTTTATACCAAGACGTCAAATAAAAAAAAATGTTGACAGATTTCTTGTCGGAAGAGTAATCAAAATTGATTTAAAAAGTTGTGAATTCAAAATAATAAAACTAGAACATTAATTGCTAAATCAAACAAAATAATGTATGTATACATTTCAAAATGTGAGTGCCTCATATATTTGATTATAGGGTAGGTTTAAATAAAAAAATGTTTAACCAAAAATAAACTTAGTTTTTTGATGGAAGTTATAAATTATGTTTAACATTACTAGGCTGCTTTTCTTCTATTGATTTGCCTACATTTAAAGTTTTTTTAAGCAATTGTATGAAACTCCGAATGGTAAAGGTCAGCAAAATGTACAATTAAAGCTGTATTTTATTATCCTTATGATCTGATCTGGATTTACTTTTTTAAAAAATACCTCATTAATTTTCCCAAAAACCGATTAAAGATTAATTTTTAATGAAGGCCCAAATTTCAGTATTAAAAAAGAACACAATTTCATTTTTTTTTAATTGCACTCTGTAAAAATATTCGTTGTTTTATTTAACTTATTTCATTGAATCTTGATTTTTTTTTATTTCAGATACTCACCAATGATGCATCCGGTTTATTTGAAATTCCCCGTCGATGGCATTCAAGTATCGGATAACAGTAATATCTGCAACGAAACAATATGTCGAGTTGAATTAAGCCTACTTGGCAAGAAGTCATCAGGTGTATATAGATGTGAAGTATCTGAAGATGCACCACATTTTAAGTTAACAACTAAATCTGCCAATATGACTGTTGCAGGTAAACCATACACGTTTTAAAAAAAAAAATTTTAAATATATTACTTTATGTAATTAAAGTGAGCTTATGACTTCAAAAAAAAGTTTTTAGTCAAATTTAATCACTAAATTAAAGCCGGTTTGTGGTCAGTTTTATGACTTCAAATTCATAAGAAGATTGTACTATTTTTTAAAATTTTAAATAAAATGATTGAAAGACTTGTTATTATTAAATTTTTAAAGCCTTTCTAAGATACATACATATTTAAAATTTTGTGCAGTTTTATAAAAATTTAAATAATTTTGACTTCTATATAAAAGGGCCGAAATGAAAATTAATGTTAGTTTTGTTGTAAATTTTAAAGTAAATTCCAATAATTCTTGAAAAATATTTAAAAATTTTATCATACAGTTATGATGGAGACATTGAAAATGACTTGCCTTAATTCACTCAAATTTAATCATCTGTAAGAAATTTAGGGAGCTCTGGCATGTTATTAAATATGAACATGTAGTTAATAGAAAAAAAAATTTGTATCTCTCTTCAAATTCTCAAACGGGATTATCGGTAAAAAATGAAATGATTGAACGGCTAGCGGAAAGAAGGTTACGCCTGAGGAAATTAGCTCAGATCTTTCTAGCATTTATCCTGGGAATTAAAACCTGGCCATAGTTTCTGAACTTTTTTCCAAGATTTTGCCATTTCTTAAAATAGAAAAAAATGCCAAAAAGCAAGAAACAACAGCAACAGCGCACACTAAACGACCCCCCCCCCCCCCCCGAGTATTTTTTTCCATTAAATTCCAGGTGAAAAAAAAATTATTTAAATTGTAATTTATGCAAAAGTAATTAGTTGCTTAAAACTTTAAGTGGAACCTTGAAGGGAATTATATGACCATGTAAAACATCAGTTCTATATTGAACCTCATTAAAAAAAAATAATCTCAAGACTTCCTTCTCTCTAAGCAATGAAAATATGCACAATTTTTAAAAATACCTTAAGCCTTTTCGAAATAGTAATTGCATATCTAATATCTATAGCTTTCTGCTTAAGAATTAGACATAGAAAGATATACTTTTCAAATCCCTATAAAAGCCAGATAAGAAATTTTCCTGATACGGCTATATATGTACATACATATATATTTATTATACAATTTTATCAGCGTTGTTAAGGATAACAGCAGAACCTATCTCTTCAATAGTTCTATATCTGCTCTTTATCCATATTATATCCCTGACAAGGAATTATATTTTTCACTTATGTATATGCAATGGGGCTTTATCTTTCATGCACAAGCGCTTGAGAAGAGAGAGTACCTATAGTGCACCATCCTTTTTTCGTCTACTTCGAGTGATGCAATATTATACTTGGTGCATAATAGGAAGATTTCTGTAGGTACCAATAACCAGGCATAGATACACCTCCGATCCCATTTTGCTCCCGATGAATTCTGTAAAACAGTAAGAGCTTTTCTTCTACACTCTTCGATATGAAATCGTGGGCATAAAAGATTACAGCTAGGATAAAGTGAACAGATAACAAAAGAATTTTAAAGTGCATCATATACACTGCAACTACATCTATTTGATAGATAAAATATTTTAAAATTCCATTCCAGGATGTACCATCTTCTGTACCTTAACCTGGTACCTGCAGTAAGGTATGACAGAAGGGATGTAAAGTGTGTGTTTTAGACGAAAAAACATTGTAGGATGGGAAATACAGCGAATTGGAAAGAGAAAAGGATAATGAAACTTTAAAGGCAAGGAGCTTCGCATAGTACATAATAAAAGATTGCAGCAGCTAGGAATTCTGGACACAAAATGGGGATCATCCAACACGAAAATCCATGATTTATGCGACTCCTTTATTGTTGAGAATACTTCAGTGTATCGTTGTGTAGTGAAAATGTTAGGTGTACGTACTTATACAGCAGAGGAAAGTGCGGCTGGCACGTAGACATAGTATTGCACCAGAAAAGCAAAAGAATTATTATTTATTACGAGATGTTAGCTTAAATATAGGTATAAGGAATAAGGCTTAACTTAAGTTCCGAAGGAACAGCTTTTTATCGACGACAGCCGAAGAGGTTTACTGCCTTAGCTGTAGGTTTGAAATTCTACCAGCCAGTATTAGTGGAGAGAAAATTGAGCAATTTCAGGAAAACTGAGGCAATAAATAAATAACAAGGGGATATTGAAAACATGGGATACTACGTGATTTTTGAAAATCGAACATGTCTATAAGTTATGATGGAGGAATTCGTTCAGCAGTTAACTTCGATTTACAGCGAAAAACGAAGTTATGAATGAGAGAACATTAAAATGCCAAAGTGCTTGCTAAAAATCGAATGTTATAGGTATGCCATTTAGTTTCCATTGTAACATGGCATAGTACTCACATTGAAATCCATAATATTAATTCCTGCAAGTCGAAATTCCTTCGAAAGTTGGGAGGGTATTCAACCTGAAATGCAGATTTAGGTTTTTTTAACGCGTAATTATGTGCATGTAAAGTTTCGAAGCCTTATAAAAAATAGCAGCTTTTTCATCGCCGCTATCTAAGACTCTTACATCCATTTCCAGACTCAATCAATGCAACTGGCTATTATTATGGATAAAAGAGTGAGAGACAGGAAACGTTACGCCGGTGTTCAAGTGACGTAAATTTATCGATGATATTCCTGTCTCCGATCATTTTGAAGGCTCGTCTTTGTATACTGTGCAAGAGGCTTAAGTAAGTTGCTGGAGCACCAGCCCAGAGATGGCAGTTATACTCAAGCTTTGGACGTATATAACTTTTATAGAAAATAGCCAGATCAGAAGGGGAAAAGAATTTTTTGCATCTCCAAAGATAACCTAAACATCTTGTGGCATTTTTGGCGACGTTAAGTATGTTATCATTCCACAAAAGATGGTTTGTGATATACATACCTAAAAGCGTAAGCTGATTAGTTTCTTCGATGCAAGTGCCACTCATAGATGATGGCAGGAGGGTGCGTCTCGCTTTAACGACAGAATGCAGCATTGAGTTTTTGAAGCATTAAATTCTACGCGATTTCTTAATCACCATTGTACAATGCTGTCTAAGTCAGAATTTAATGTACTTATCATATTTAGCTTTTCCAGTTTCACGTCTGAAGAGCAGGGATGTGAATCTGAAAAGGAATATGAAAAGCTTAGGGGCTATCGTCAGCGAAACAATTTAATGCATTAATGAAAATGAGAAAGAGGGTCGGAGACAAAACAGAACCCTGTGGCACACCAGCATTTATGTTGTGGGTTTCAAACTCGAATACGTCTAGTACTAGTTGTATAGAGCGATTCGAAAGAAAGTTACTAATCCAACGAAGAAGGGTTTCATCGATACCAAAAGCACGCATTTTCGATAAAAGAGCAGGATGCCAAACTTTATCAAATGCTTTTGAAATATCAAGTGCAATAATTTTATTTTTTCCAAAACGATGTAAAGATTTGTTCCACTGTTCGGTGAGATAAACCATCAAGTCACCAGTGGACCTATTGCTGCGAAAGCCGTATTGCCGGTCATTAAGAAGCTTTCGATCTTCAAGATATTTCTTGAGCTGGTAATTTATCAGCGTTTCCATTTAAAATCTTAAATCCCATAAGTTTAAAGAAAATTTCTTCAGTAATTTAGGCTGTAGTTTAAGGTATACCTACACACAGATGGACAGGTAGGCAGACAGAATTGGGAGACCCATTTTTCTTATCAACATCTCGAATTGTTTTTTTTATTTTAGTGAACTCAAAATTTACTTAACATACATATATGAAAACTGAAACTCTAACATTTTTAAAACTATTTCTTGTTGACTTTCTTGGGCACGCTTTTGTACAAAATGGTTACAATTACTTGTAACTTGCTATGACAACGTCTTAATCAAAATTTTTCATTAGGAAAAATATTTTCATTCGATACAACCCAAAACTTGTTCCTTAATTATTTTATCATAAATTTTGATTTATTACTAAAAAAAAACTTGTAGGCCTATAACTTTGAAAATAATTTATAATAATTTTTTCTACTTTACCAACAGCGGAAACCCCAAATTCAAAATGTATTTTGTTTTTGTAAATTTATAAAAAAAATAATTTCACGTTGATTTTCAAAATATTTAAAATACAAAAGTCGTAAGTTGTAAGGAAAGCTATATTTTTTGTATTGTTTAAAATTTTTGAATCAACTGTCAATTTATTCAAATTGCACTTGAATTTTCAAAACTGAATAAATTCAGGTGCCGTGACCCCATGTGTCAATATCGTAAAATAACTATTTAATTTAAATTTATTTGGGCAATCAATGAACAGGCAGAATGCCTAAATGAATTTAATATAGAATTTTTCATTTAAGCATTCTCTGGTAGGCTTCCTAAAAACGTATTCAATAATGAAAGCCCATGAAAAAAATTACCCATTTCTTAAAGGTATTTCCAACAGCATACAAAACGAATCGAATATCGATTTCTTGAAGATTATAATTAACTAAAGATATATCTACTTTTATTATTAAAAAGAAATTATTATATATTAATTAAATAATCAATATTATTACCTACTATTAAGCACCTTATTAAACAAGAACAAGAACAAATAAAAATAATTTTCTTCAATTTTATTTCATTTCTTTTACAGCACTGCCACAAAATAATCCCCTTATAAGCAGTTTCCATTCAATGTATCACATCGATGAGATCGTAACCGCGAATTGTTCATCGGATTATTCAAGCCCACCAGCCACCCTAACTTGGTATATAAATGGCGAAGAGGTAAAACCAATGGGAAATGGCCTTAATATAAACTTGTCAACTTATATCCTGTATTTAATTGTCTTTTTCATTTTATAAAGATACCTTTGCCGTTCCTGCCTCCTATAACCTGTCCTGTACTTAGTTACCTTTATTTTTCAATATTTTTTTTTTGTCTTGTCTTCTTACTTTTAGGCTCTTAACGGTGAATTGCAACCAAGAATAGAACACACAATTCCAGCGCATGACTATAATTTACGAAGGCAAATCCTGCAGACCCATTTCTACTTGAATGGACCGCGGTTCTATAATCCGACAAGAGTTTTAGAATTGAAATGCGTGGCGGAAATTGAAAATTTCCCAACTCTGAAACGTGAATCGTTTTTAAATGCCGTTCTTGTTCAGGACGATAACCTAAACAATCAAATGCTTCTTAGTTCGGGTGAGTAGAGTTTGAGAGTTGGGTATTGGGTTGGTTTGGTCGGTTGGATATTGCTTGGCTGGCATAAATTTTGGTCCGGTGTATATAATTTTATTTAATTTTAAGAAGGGAAGATACCTATTTTGAATTTTGAAATAATTTTGCTAGTAGAGTATTTTTTGTTTTGTTTTTGAAGTTGGATGGATATTGAAAAAGAGTGTTGTGTAAATAGGAATTCATATTTGAGCATTATTTTTATTTGGCTAAGATTATGCAAATAGTGTTGCTACTGTGATCTTTGAAAATAAACCTAAAAATGGTTTCAAAATTATGCAAGTAGATTAGGAGAATTGTGCAAAAATGGATACACAAAATTTCTCAAAATTTTCAAATTTCATTTTTCAAAGGAATTTCATATTTTTCTATTTTTAAGGGCAAATTTATATTACCACAAGTGGAGCAGATTTTTTTTTCATTCATGCTTGAAGGTCAAAAAATGTCATTGCAATCTATTTTAGTTATCTAAAGGAATTAAAAATAATTAAACTTTCATTTTTTTTAATTTCAGGTTATCAAAATAAATCATCAGGACACATAAGTCCATCACAAACTATTCTTCTATTCTTCAGTATTATTCTAGCATCATCTTTACTGCATAGAGTTTTTAGCTAGTAAATCTTTTTTTATTTTTTAAATAAAGTGAATAAAAAATTGAATTAAATGTTTTGTCCTATTTGTATATTTTGTTTGTAAATAAAGCAAGTGATATGTAGATCAATGAATTTATCAAAAGTCAATGTTAAAAAAATAATAAAACTTAATAAAATTAAACACTTTAATAAAAAATAATTAATTATAAGTGGAGCACAAAATAATAAATTAATTTAAAATTTAAATAAATTTGTTTTTTATTTTTAACTATTATGTACGTTTGGTTAAAATAATAAATTCATCACTGTCGATGGTAGGTATGAGAGTGTAAGGAGCTGAGATTTTTTATAAACATCTAAGCTTTTGATTTGCACATCAATTAGCCGGACTAATTTATGTGTACACAGGTGCTGCCAGTATCCGGTTATGAGAGAGTTCACTGTTATTTGGTTATATTACTTTAAAGATCTAAAGTAGTGTACTTAATTAAACAAAAATGGGAATAATACCGATGGACCTTATTTCCAAAACATATTGGAAATGAAGTCGAATTTTTTGATCACCATTCTGGGAGAGTAACTACGGTGTCTTGGAATAAAGAAGAAAGCAATAATGTTGAGTCGAACTTATTCCTAAAATGCTTTGGAAACAACCTCAAATTTTAGGATTTTTTTTGTTCGACTTTAAAAAATTAAAATAATTTCGATGTATGTATGTATTCATCTTTACTTCCAAACCAAAATTTTTTTCGATTTTTTTTTTTCAAAAAACACATTTTAATGCAATTACGTCATAACCAGGAAAACAGGAAAAAAATTCTTATTATAAAATAAATTCTTCTAAAGAGCTGATGGAGAGCTTTAAAGCAGGGCAGGAGACCGGTGCGGTGGACGGCAGGGTGTGGCGCGGGCTGTTCGGTGAACGAAGTAGTGGGTGAGCCAAAAAAGCGGGTCCCACAATTCTCTCGGTCTATTGATAGACTAATAGTCCTTCAATCGGTCTGCCTGTCGGTCTTCTGTCGCCACAAAGAAGGCGAGAAGTATTAGGTACTATTCAAAAGGAAAATTGGTCCTCTAAAAATAACGTTTTCAGTAATCTTTTGATAAGAGTGATAATTTTTGTTTAAAATGGTCAGATTAATAAAAATTATTATCATATAATTTAATTTTAGAAATGTCAATAGATCTTTTATATAGCGTTAAATTTCCCATACAAAAAAGTTTTGAGGGTAGTTTGGAAACCAGTTAGTGTGTTTTTCCTTACAAATCTTATGGGTTCACATGTGTACAGTCGTGTTTTTTTTAACGAATCCAAACTTTTAAGTCTGTTTAAAAGAAACTTTATTTTTTTTTTTTTGAAACATCCAATGAATGATTTTTTTTTTTTTGAAAAACTTATATTTTAGTTTTCTAAAATTTTAAATTTGGAAATAAATTCTTCAAATTCTATTCACTTTTACGAGTTTTAAAGAAGAGAATTAAAGAATGGAGTTTTTGCTATAAGAATTTGTTTTCCGTTTCTGGTTACATTATCTTAGAAAATTACTCCTCCCTCCCCTAAACAGGGAGAAACGTATGCTCTAAAGATGTATGAGAATTAATTTTCGTTTTTGCTAGGTCAAAATGTTCATTTTGGTTGGTTAGTTTTTTTTTTCTTCAAAGAATTTTCATATAGTTCAAGTCAAATAAAGCTTTGATAGGTTTCCTTTTTAGGTTTTTTTTTTGTATGGAAAATATTATTGGATTCCTTGCCATGTAGCAGCTTTTTGGTTGTGAAAATAAATTTCTAAAGAATATATAATGTAGTTTCGTATATCACAATCCTCCGTTCTCCTCGATAGATTTTTTGTTTGAAATTTTCATATGTACATTGTTTGGAGAGTAACAAATAGAATACCTTGGTTTTTCTCTTTTTTTCTTTATTTAGCAGAGAATCAATATTAAATTTTAGAAAAAAAGATAATGAACGAAAGAATTTTATAGCTTTATTTTTACCTGTTTGCATGCTATGAAGTTAAATTAACTACATTTTTGTCAGAAGATAACATGACATGACTTTTACTTTATTTTCTCTATTTTTGGACTAGGTACAAAAAGAAAATTGAATTTCTTTTTATTTTCGTTTCTATTTTTCTTTTTTATGTAAAGGAGCTTTTTCTTTAAGGTGGGTGGGTAAAAAGAATGTACGTGAAATAAATTTGCAAGAAAGCTCATTTAGAGTTTACATAAAAAATAGGATATGCTTACCAACATACAATCGTAAAACGCTCTAAGAAACAAACTTTGTTTTTAAGTAAATCAATGAAGGGATACCTGTCAGGCTCAGCTGTCATAACTCTTAACAACTGGTTAAAACTATCAAAACTTACTTCAACTTGATTCAAAAGAAACGTATGGGTGAAGTTGTGAAAAAATTTTGAGAGATTGGATGCGTTACCTATATATCATAAGGCCTGTGCGAGTGCCTCAGAGAAATGCAGGCTTTTGCTGCTGCAAGTGTCTCCGATGGTCCGGATTTATCGATTTCCTGGCGTGGTCCAATGATAACCAATTTTTTTTTGGCCGTCGATTGAAGATCATGACTTGGTCTATTATGTGATTTGAACAAGACGTGGAAACAACACAAATGTGGCTCGAGTGTGTGGTCGCTTAATTTCACGGCGACGCCGTCGACGATGCACGTCAGCTGGCCACCAGTTTGCGCAGACCAATAGACTATCTTCACGCATATAATTCCCGAATGCTAATACTAATCAAGTTATGGCCGAGATACCACCCAAAATGTGCGAAAAAGTGGTCCAAAAATTAAATTTAAAGAATCGCATTCTTCATGAGGTTGCCATTTGAATGACATTGTTGTTCAATGTTCACATTGAATGGCAAAGTCCAAAATTCATTATGAAATAAAATGTTCATTTATTTGAAACATTTCAGTCTCGTCTCGTATTAATATTATTCTTTTTATTTTTAGTACACCTACATCATTTTTTGTCAAAGTTAAAGTGGAAGAAATGTGGCCCTATAGTATATTGTGTCCTAAGTAGAGACACTCGAGTTCATTTGAACCGGATTAAGAAATATATCATTCATTTGTGGAAGAATATTCATCTATCTATGCCAAATTTTTCAAATTTTATTTTTACAGAAATCAAAAAAATAAGACAAACATAAAAATTTATAAAAGCATTTCGCATTTTTCTTTAAATTTTATTTGAATTTAAAGAAGTGACAAGTTTTGAATTTAAATGTTCTGAGTTAATTGGATTGACTTCCTCTGTTCTTCTACAAAATAGGTTATTTTCTGCTGACTCAAACTGGATGAAACACTGTCTGATGTCTGGCCTTATTTTACATTATATGTATGTATACGGCTTGTATTAAATCGTATTTTAAGCCCGTTGAAATAAAGGTTGCTTGCGAGAGATTATGGAGGGAGGAGAGGTGCAGATTTTTTTTATCTTGATTGCAGCATCAAAAACCACATTTTCGCAACGTGTCAGTATTTTTTTTTTTTGTTTTCGAGCAAAATATAATTTTTGTATGTTTCTTTGTGTTAAATTTTTGAAACAAGTTTTCATCAAACTTTTAAACAACATTCAAGTTTGATGTTCCCTGCAGGTAATATGTTTATTTTTCCAGAGATTTTACCGTCAGTGATGTATAATAATATTATATAATTTTAAATAAAATTATACATATTCCTTGTGTGGTGAGAGTTTGAGAGTTATGGTAATGAATTTGATTGAATGGATGAAAAGGGATTTTAATAAATTTTCAAAACGATATTAATAAAGAGAGAATAAGTTGAGGTAATTATTTTTGAACTACTGAAGCTTGTTAACTGTGTTGTTGAAAAGAATGTATCTATTTATGGCAAACTTCAAACTTTGATCATATGGAAGGGGTACAAAAATTTAATTGTATATCAAGAAAGGAAAACACGTCAGAAATGCTCTTTCTGTTTTTTTTTTCTAACTTTTTTTTGAAACTTTTCCATTCCATTGAAAAAATGCCAGAAACTATAATGATTTCCAGAAAAGTTTGGCTCTTTTCTCAGCAATAGATACATACCCTTTGTCGTGTGCATTGGGTTCGAATTCGGTTATTTCTCTCTTCGACGCTGCAGCAGTAGAAGTATAGAAGTTTGAAGAGCTTCCCGACTTATGGCTTATTGTTCTTCAGAAGTTTCAGCAGCTTTTTCTAGCTGCGAGTTTCCACGCCATTCTTGTTGATCTTCAAATGTTTATTATTTTTTGGTGGCATTTCAGATATTTATTTCATTTACCTCTAATATTGACGTCAAAATTGCTTTTCATTTAAAACTTTTACCCAGATAACAGTATCACAAAACGATACTTACACCGGGCAACGTAATGCACTGAGGCGTATACGCAACTTTTTTTTTTAATTTTTAGCATTTTCATGTTTTTTTTAAAGGCATTTACCAAAAAATTAAATTTTAATCATCAGCCGATACGATATGAATTATAAAACCAGTTTCACTTTTTCCATGCAACTTAATTCTAAATTGAAAAAAGCAAAAGTATCTTCTATAAGAAATAAGCATAATAATAACGAGACTTCCTTTACAAATGGATTACCTTGAAATCCTTCGGATATGAATGGCTCATTTTAAAAATTTTGTTTTTTAATCAGACAAATTCATAACCACGAATAAAATAAATTCAAAAGAATTCTGGCGCATGGTTTTTTTTTTTTTAATTTTTCTTCAACATTTTAATTTATTTATCAAAGAAAAGAGAAATTTTATTTATGTTTCATTAATTAGCCTTACGTCTATGAATGGTTTTGTTTGCAGACTCTCTTTCTTTGTGCCTCAGCAGTCTGGTGGTTAAGAAAAAAAAAAACACAAAATGTTTCATGTACGAGTAGCTATTTCACTTTGTGTAAAGTTTTATGGACATAAGTGTTTATTTTTTCGAAAGATTATTAACATTCAAGTGTGCAGTACGTATTTGCTTTTGATTTTCAATTTCAGTTTAAAGTCTAGCAATTACAGTCAACGAAAAAAATTCGAAAAATCATGTTAAAGTAGTAAAGAATAAACAGAAAAATTACAAAATTAGAAAAAATATGAAAAAACACAAAATATCTTATTTGTTTTGCTATTATGATCCATAAAAGAAGATAGAGCTGAAAACTGATGCATCGAAAAATGATTCATTCTTAAAAAGCTTAACATAATTTAAAAAAAAAAAACTATTTTCTTATAAATATAAAACTTCTTAAGAAATTTTAGAAAAAATTAGTTTTTTTTTTTAAATCGAAATTTATTTATACAAATTATGTTATGCAATACAATCTTAATGATGTTTGAAGGACCTACATATTTAATACAAAATTTAATATGAATTTGACAAACTGATTTATGAATAATTGGATATCATAAAACCTGTTCTATGGCAGGTACGGTTTTTTGAAAATACTTTCTAACCAAATTCCAATAAGAATTTCAACAAAATCGATAGATCGGTATAGACAGGTGCCGTTATTTTTAAAGCAAAAAAATAATTTTTGCCTAAAATAAAATAAAAATAATAAAATAAAATAAAACAAAACACATCTTCAAATCAAAAAAAAATTATTACTTTCATTGAGAGTACCGGTGGCGTATACGTAATATTTTTTCATTTCAATAAAAGAAGAAAAAATAATCGTTGCTCTACAATCGAAATGATACACTTGAAAGGTATTATAATAGCTTTAAGCCTTAACATAATCCTCAAAGATAAATTTCCAATAGAAATTTGAAATTTCTAAATTTCCAATAGAAATTTGAAATTTTTGTGAAAAACTAAGATCCCTTTTTCCTTGTGAGGACATCATTCTTCATTAAAAAAAAAAAACATATTTTATTTTTTGTATGTAAGAATTTCTGGAGAATTGAGAATTTCAAGATAATAAAATTGAATGCTTTACTAAATAGCACAAACGTGCTTTTGTAGTAAAGGAATACGATGAAACGTTAATTAGTTAAACATAATATAGAATAATTGTTAGTAAAAAAGTACGAGTGAAGAAGGTTACTTATGATAAACTTCTTCGGCTTTCTTAGTTCTTAAATACAAAAAACTAACTAGTTGCGAGTTATTTCAAATGCTTTCTTGTTTGTACTTACTTGCAAAATTTTTCAACATACTATATTTCAATATACTATTTAGTTTCGATTATAAACACATGGTGCCTCAAAAAAAAGAAAAGCTTTAATATATTTAGCTTACTGTAGCGCGTAGAAGATTCTGCAGTATTATATGTTATCGCCCCTTAAATGGGTCAAACAGTTTGAAAAGACCGGTACAAACGCTGAAAAACAAATATACGGGTGACCAAGGCTATCAAAAATTGTAGAAAACGTGGAGAGCTTTTAGCAATCTGTTCATGAATCCAACTGCCAAACTGATTATGAAAAAGCTAACTATTGAAGGGGGAAAAACTTTTGAACTCAATACTGTCAAAAAATGCAGAGAAATGTTGTACAAAAACAATGCAGGTGTTGACGAAGGCTTTATGTAAAAATGTATGGAAAAGGCTAGACAATCCGTGCTGAATTATTCAACTCGGATAAAACTCATACTATGATTGTAACCAATACAATACGGAAGCAATTTCAACTATTTTTGTGCACTGAATATTCTTCAGTAAAATAGGTTTTAGTTTTTTTTATCATCAGTTAATAAGCTATAAGATTAATAAGTACTATTGCACTAAACAAATTTTAAGAACAAATTGGTTTGCAGTAACCTTACCTACTATCTGCAGCTGAGGTTTTATCAACTATTGAAACATTAGCTTCTAATCAATTAAAAACTATAGCGAAGTAATGAATTGATTTACCCCATTTGAACAGATTTTGTCATGTTTTTCCCCCTTTCTTCAAGAAAGAAAAGAAGTTCTGTATGTTCCTACATGTTTTCTCTTTCCACATACCGCATTTCCTACTTTAATTTTGTGGTAATGGTGATTTGCAATCTTTTTTTCTGAACCCCATTAAGATTACAAAGATTAACACTTCTTCATACTCCTCAAAACTGAATATACTAACTTCCAACACACATGAATGTATGTATGTTAAGTCCTCGAAGATCTTTTCATATTTTGAAGAGACAGCAACTCTTCTTCATATTCCTTATTATTCCAATCGCTCAAGTCTTTCATCGCTTACCATATAACACCCTCGTTCTATAGTCTGGTTTCTTTGTCTCCCATATAGAAGCTCCCATATGTTTAATTCACCAACGCAGCACACATTACAAAAGTTTGTCAAAAAAAAAAGATGGGAACAAACGACTACCAACCACAACAACAATAACAACAACAAAAAAAAAAAGCTAGAAGACGTGTTTATGCATGTCCTTCGATGAACCTCGCAACTGACATCACTATAGAACGATAAACATTTTGTATGCACGACATCACGTTTGCCGCTAAGTTGTAAATCCCTATAAGATGATCTTTATATACACAATACTACAACTATACGAAAATGTGCGGGAGTCAAGTCTCTCCCCCCTCCACATTACCGTTTGGAGCAGAGAGACCTTTGGATACGAAAATTCATATAATATGGTAGTTTTTGTGCGCAACTTTCAAAAGAAAGATTAGCATGCGAGTCATGTGTCATTTTGCTTTATGTAGGAACCCCATCCTTAAATATTGGTGCAGCAGTATCTTCGTATATCGTGTTTTCACCAGAAATACGAAGAAGTCCTTGCAATGCAAGGACAAGAATCAAAATCTGAAGATTGCTGTTAGGAGCCAGTCACGTGCTAGACCCATGCAAGTGTTGGAGGGATAAATTGCTATTAAGTGCGGCAAAGATGATTTATTGCAGCGTTACCTACCAAAAAAAAATAAAAAGGATTTAGGAAAAGGATAATTTCTGAGCCTAGGATAGTTTTAATGTTCGATTAAGTGAAACATTGGGAGTGTTGTTTTCTGGTAGTTGGTTTTCATAACAAAGCTTCACCCTGTCACTGATCATATTTTTGTAAATAAACACAAAAGTATTGAGTTTTGTTTAAGACATTTATTTAAAAAAACAAAAGAAGTCGATCTTAAAAATCACAACAAAAAAAATTTAACTGTTTAAAAAGCCAAATAATCAATATCGACAAAAAATTCAATCGACTTTTAGTCTTACGATGTTCAAAACTTTGAGAGTGGATAATTTAAAAGAATTTGCTGGCCACGAGACCAATGCGAAACTTACTTTTAGACATCCGAGACGAGACCGAGAAGAGAGTCTTATTGTTTTAAGGAGACTTTCTGACTTAAAAAGTCTCTTCTCGGTTTCATCTACTAGCGAGCTCTATTTTTGATTTGAACTTTGTAGACTGGTTGATACCAAACTATTAATCATTTATAGCAGCTGTTAAGATTTTTTTTTACTTTAAAGTAGTAGACGTGTTTTTAAGGTTCTTAATGGTTGCATTAAAAAAAGTTGAAAAAACGACCAGCTGTTATACGCTTTGATAGACTTCAACAGAATAAAGTGTCTGTTTCTGGAATACCCGAAGCATACAAACTTAGAAGCTCAGTTTTTCATTGGGAGATTATCCTTGTTGCAGGGTTATACCAAACTCAACTCATAAGTACAGTTTTTTAGTCAATTTAGATCTAGAGCTATCTGACCTTATTTGGTGGATTTAATGAATCGATATTTTTGACAGATTTTCTAAGAAAATCTATGTGCGACGCTAAATTATCACGGAGTGATATCTATAGCATTTAGCACATCGATTTCGATAAATTTTTGACAAATTAATTCTCAATTGAAAAACTACTTCTGATTTTTTTTCTTTTTTTAATTTTTGATCGATGTTATTTTAAAATCAAAATTTTTAAGTACCTATCGTGTTTTTGACAATCTATAAGAAAAATTAATGGCTTTTTGTTAATTTATTTTAATTTATGTCAATGCCGTCTGGAAAACCCTGAAGAAGTAAAGATTTCTAACAAAACGATTAGTAGAAAAATGGAGTAAAGTCTTTTATTTGTCTTTTATTTTACTTCAAAAAAAAAGTATTTTTATTTTCAAAAAATCGAAATAAATGGACATTGTGACCAGTCGTCAATTTTTGTCGGTCAATCGTACGTAACCCAAAAGAAATAGGTTCGTTCGGTTTTTGTTTTGTTGTTCTTTCGTCTGAGTTGTTGGCATTATTTTTTCTTGTATTTCGTTGTTTCGAAGCTCCCGTCAAAGGACACGACCTTCCCTCATCTTATAACCAGTGGCCTATAACACAGAACACTAAGTCAACTAGTCAATTATTACTTGTTTAACAAAGAAAGTTTAACAAGTGAAAATCAATTCTTAATTATTTAATAACACAATAAAAACCGTAACAATTTTCAAAAAAAATTCCCTTCACTTGTTGAATCAGTTTAACAAGTCAAGTTTTCTTAAAATTTTCAAGTTTCTAACTAGTTTCAAAAACTGTTGAATTGCAAGATTTGTTATTCCGTGTTAGTCAAATTTTAAAAAGTTGTTGAATTTTACTTGTTCAACAAGCACTTTGTGTACATACTGTGTTATAGGCCCCAGGTAATTGGTATGCAGCTTTGTTCATAGTGTTTAGAGAAACAATTCTGGAATGCTGCGTTGCCTAGAGAAATATGCTCAAGGTATAGGGTTGCCATCAAGCCTTAAAATTAAGTTTATGGTATTTTTGTTAACTATCTCACCCAGCTCATATGGAAGGTGAACCTGATTTAAAAAAAATCTTATGTATTTAAGGTCAATTTAAAATTCTTTTCTTTATTCGGAGAAAGAATTTTTTTTTCCGTACCTACTAAAAAAATATCGATTAAAAATCAAACCCACAGGGAAGGACACCTTTTTGAATGCAATGATATATTTGGTATTGATCAGCAAGGTTCAATGTGGTCCACACAAGAAGATTCAGTGCAGAATCTTGCTTGTTTGGCGTCACAGCAGGAAGGACGAAAATTGCTCTCCAGCGTTCGCAATGCGTAAGAACTCTTTTTCTTAGGGAATTAAAAAAAAAATCTTCAGAAAAGTTCTCAATTTCCCAAGCTCCCAAGCTCTCTAAATGAGAGGTTCGTAAGTGCTCTGTGGGAATACTGTCAAATCCAACCACTTTTGTTGTTATTTAGAACTTTGATTGCAGCTAGGATTTTTTCTCTAAGGGGAATCAGTGCATATTAGGGAAGTTGTTACTTACTATGTGTCAAGCTTACTGGCAAATATGCAGTTTAAAACCGCTGAAAACTGCGCTTTCCACCTTTGGGGCTATTTCTTATCGGAAACTAGCAGAAATCCGTCTGTGTCTCTAACCAGGTGTTGTTAAGAGCACACGTAAACTCTTTGGTAATTCGGTAGACGATTTAACTGTTTTTTGGCTTTAGTGCACTTTATTGAATTTAATCAATTTTCAGCTTTCTCTAAAACTAAAAACTTTATAATCATTTAATTTGAAAATCCATGCAAGTAATGAAAATTTTCCTGTAAACTACATGAGATTTTCCCGACTTTTTTTTTTAATAAACCAAAAATAGTAACGACAAAACACAATACACACAATTTTCAAAATCTACCTCATGTTTCTGTTAGTTACTTTAAGGATTTTCTCTTCGGTTTTGTTTCTTACTCAGGACATAGAAGTTTAAATGCCGCATTAACACACCACAAACAAAAGACATTTATGGTATGTTTTCTTTCTTAAGTGAGGTTTATAGTTTGCGTAGAAAATTAAAAAAAAAAATGTTGGTTGACTGCACCTCTATACCTAGACCTACCTACATCCCGACCACTTTGCGCTTAAGTGAAAATGCATTTGAAAAAGTTATGAAAATAGCTCCGCATCACAGTGCACACAATTACTGCTTCTAACTGTGTGAAATAAGATGCCTTACGTAAATGGGAAAAAAGGAAGTTATAGCCTTGGTAAATACTAAATACATTTCCACATTTAATTTTGCGTTAATTCATGAAGTGCCATAATTGTTTAGCGTTACGCGCGCGACCCATATTTTTTTTTTGCTGATACTGTTTTTCAACACGGGCAGCCATTTTATAAAAAGAATAGTGGTTTACCTTGTTGTTTGTGGGGAAGGTGTGTAAACCCATACTAGAGGATTTCAATGATGATGGCGGTGATAAAAAAAGTGTTTTCAAAAGAGGACTTTTATTTTGTTCTACCATTTCGCTGGAAGGGTGATTTGTAGGTAATCTGAAATATTATTAAAATGCCAGTCAGTTGCATTTTCTTTGACCGTTAAAAATTTTACTAACAAAAAAACACCAGTAGCCATTATTTCCATAAATATTTTCCCTTTCCTTATTCTCCTGAGCGCTGAACTTGATGCGAGCATAATGGCTATTGGAATTTTCACTTTATATTAAATTCTCTAGATACGAGTCGAGTATAATCCATCTTTTTTTTTCGTTTTTTGTTTAAAGTTTGTTAAATAATGTCCTGCGGTTATGTGGACAAAACAACGCAACAAAAACTTTTCCCATACAACGAATATGCTTCCTTTCGGTTGGATAAAGATGTGCGCGTCGGGTCGCGTGTCGTGGGGTTACTTTGACAAAACCAAACTTTACTCATTAACTTGATAAATTAGTGATATTTTATTTATATTATAAGGGATGATATCCTTGTGGAGATGAAATTCATGCAACAAGTAAATAAAATGCCGATATGCTTGTATTTTTGGTCTATATGCTATGAAGGGCTTGTTTGGGTGTACTTAATAAAATTCTTCATCTTAACAGTTTTTATTTAATGAGTGAATAAATATTATGTCCCATTAAGTGAGTTTGTAGCTTTAAATAAAATTTATGATAAAAATAAGCATATAGTCATATTTTTATATTAGAGTGAGTAGAGTTAACGAAAATAAATTCAACTGTCCATCTAGGTAGACATCTTTAAATATTTGACTTTTAGACATCAGGAGAAAAAAATTAAAATTCAGTACATTTTTACAAATTGAAACTTAGCTCATACAGATTTTTCAAAACGTAATATTCTTTATTGTCATCGTATTTAAAAATGTAACCTATGTTTTTAGTATGTGAAGGCTTAAATTTCAATCATCTGACCTGGCGGTACAGGGTGTACCTAAAACGGTGGTAATTTTGAAGAGCTATGAACCAAGAACTGCCCCCCTGATCTAGGGTGTAAAGTGTACCATTTCCATTGGACGACGCGGATGTTAACGCAAGTGAATTCGCAAACCAGATCTCGGTGGTGAAGATTTGGAACTGTATATAAGTATAAGTACCTGAAGAAGTTCCCTCACGGGAACTCTCATAATCGGTCAGAAGGAGGAGCGTCAACCTCTAGTCAATTAAGAATAACTCCTATGCTTAAGGGCTACGCAACTTAGAGCAAAGCTTCGACTCATAGTCAAAGCAGAATACGTCCTAGGCAAACCTCTAACGTAAATTAAGGTGCAGAGCGTACTGGCAGATAAGGAATTACTTTTGAGAAGGGAAATACCTCAAGAAAAGCCAAAAAAGCACAAATGATGGGAGCTTACCATCAGTAAATGCCTTTGGACCACTAAGATCGCCAAAGATCCTAACTAGACGCAGAGGATAATCTGAATGATGCATTTTGAACTGCCTGAGTGGAAAGCAGGCACTAAATAAAAATATGATACTTCCGGTTCCTTGCTGAAAGGTTTTACCCTCAGGAAGCCAGAAAAAAGGTGCAACAAAAAAAAAAAGAAGGCATTAAAGGTGTCACCAATAGCTTGGGGTGAGGTATGAGGAAGTACATTCTGCATGATATAGAACGGCAAATGTAAAAGTACAATCTGTCATGCAATCATTGAGAAGGTTTCTCTTGATTGCCTTCACAGGACTGGTCTGCTTCCGAGGACTGGTCTGCTTTTGGTTAATTTCTTTGGTAACGACTAAACTCCCTAGGCACCATTGTGAAGACAGACCGTCAGTCTCACCATTAGCTTGGAAAAGTGCCAGCTTCGAAAAACAAATGCTCCGAATTTTCTCTACGAACCAGACGAATCTTATAGAGAAGACAAAAATGACGGATTCCAAGACATAACACCGCACTCCCCCAAACCAATCAAACCATCAAACCTATACGACGCTCAGAAAAAAGCATTTCAAAAATCGTTTTTTTTTTAAAACAAAATTTCAACCACCCGTTTTCAAAATATTGAATTTTAAAATTACTGTCAAAAACACTTTTTTTTGAAATTTTCTTCATTTAATATTATTAAATTTATAAATAACACATATGTATGTATCTTTCACAAAAATTCAGTTAAAATAACATCAAAATAGTTAAGGCTGAAAAACTTGGTCCTTTTATAAGGAGAATACTGTAACTTAACCTAAAATATAGAACTAAATATATTTGGGCTGATTTAAAATAAGCTTCGGCAAATCTGTGTCTGTCTCCGACACCAAAGGCTTCTGATTTAAAGCAAGAAAACAAATTATTAAAAGTAATGACCTTACTGTATTAAATGAACTAATACCTATGCTTATGTATAAAGTCATCCATGGTTCTTAATATTAAAACAAATGAAAAGCTTCATAATGAAATTTGTTTAAAGTACAGCTAAAAAGCAGGTTCATTTCTATCTATTCGTAACTAATGTTCATCGTTATAATTTTACTTTTAAAACAACATAATAACGTATGTGATTAAAAGAATGGTTTCTGACAAGGAACTATATTCTTTATAATTGAATATATAACCACACACTTTTAATTCTCAAATGAATTTTCTAAATAAACAAAATTCTTCAGAATTTTTCACATCGTTGAACAGTTTTGAACTTTTTTCTTTTGTTCCTCAGTGACTGACCTCAACAACGCTTATTCCCGTCCAGTTTTTCAACAAAAAAAAATTATGTTTCACAAGAAACAACGCTGTAAAAATTCTAAAGTACCAAGTTTTATCGCAGAAGTTTCTGTAGTTATAGGTTATGGAAGGTACTATACTCTCAGCTGGGGGAAAACTCAGAATTTAAGTTTCAAATAGTTGTTATGAATTGGCGAAGGGAAAAATTAACCAATTCGGTAGGGACGAAAGAAAAAAAAATATTATACAACATTAAAGCAACAGCTTCAGATCATTTTTTCCACACGTTCTCATAATCATAAGGGTAAATAAAAAAACAAAATAACTGTAGGTTGTAGCTAGTAGATGTATAGTCAGAGATTCAGTAGCTGTCTACGTCTAGTCAAAACATAAAAAAAGGAGATTTTTTTCCTGAACACCAGTTAAACATTTTCATACTAAGGCACACATCCTCATAAGCAATACTAGCCGTGCTGGCAGGACCAAAAAAAAAAAAAATATAAAATAAAAAGAAAAACACACTAAAACCGAAAAATCTTTTCCCATTTTGTTTTGTAGATGGAAAAACTCATAAATGGATTTTAACATGCATGAAATCCTTGTATGTCTTCGGGGATACGCGAGAATGTGAATTCGTATGGAAAAAATATTATACGATTTACATATGTATTTGTATATGCATGAAATACGTTTAATAGGTGAATATACATTATATGTATGTCATACAGTACTGTGTGAGAAAATCCATAAGATTGTTTATTTGCCAATTGAAAGAAAGTCATTCGATTTCCAAAAACATTGGGAATTTTAAATAGTTTACTATAAAAGTCCAGCAAACGTTGACATGCATGGAGCAAAATGTATTAAAGATGTGATTTATTAAAAAGTGCGTATACGCCACAGTGTACTACTGGTTTAACATTTCACAAAATACACATGATTGTTGTTTAAAAAAATTGATTTCACATTTGTATCGCTCGTACTTATTAAAACAAAATTATAAGACAAGAATGTATGTACAATGTACATAGTTGAAAAAAAAGTTGTTGTTGTTATTAATTTCTTTCTTGAACATTTTATTGAGACTTTTGGATACAAATTGTGTTTTGGTGTATTTTTTGGCTTCGCCACGACTGCATAGTGTTTGGACTTTTTCAAGACTTTGTGTGTCGTTCATTGCATTTTTCATAAATCATATGTATTTCAGTGCAACACTTTTGACTTAAAACAAAAAAATGTGATCAAAAAACAGAACAAGAAAAAAAACGGAAATATTTATCTTATAAAAGATTTTATAATAAATATCCAAAAATCTTTTCCTTATAAAACTTTTGAAGTAAAATTAGTTAAACAAGTAGGTAAATCAGCGATCAGTAATATTTGTAAATTCCTTTTTCTCAGAAAGTAACTGCATTTCTTTAGAAAAAATTTGCTTAAGATTTGAGATTTATTAAAAAAAAAATTATGTTATCCGGTAAACACTTATTTTTCATTTTCAAAAATATCTTTCAATGTTTGAGTTTCTTTCTTTATGAGGAAAAGGTCAACCTTTAACCTTTTTTGCTGAAAATAAATCCAAATTCGATTGATGAGAACGTGTTTATTGTGATACTAACAAGCATTGTGATTGTTAAAATTGCAGATGAGATTTATTTTTTTCTTTCAAAAATAAAACTCAATGGTTGACCGCAACCTAAAAAAAATAAAGGTTGCTCTCAGACCTTGACCGATATTTTTTTTGGTTGAAAATAACGGTTATTGAGTGAGTGTTTTTGAAAAGCTCATCAAATAACAGTTATTAGAGAACCCTTCAAAAGGTTGAGATTTATTTCTGATCTCTGAAATAAACACTTTTAGAAAAATCATTCTGATCAAACTTATAATTAGGTACTATTAAAAAAAAGTAAAAAGTGGGTAACGCCTGTCCGGCTTCGCTGTAAGTTATTGGCGCAGATTTCATTTTTTAAAGCCAAAACTAACTTAACAAAAGAAAATTTGAAAATAATCTTAAAATCCCCGATTTATGAATTTATAATTTTTGGCAATTGTTCCCCGTTTTTTTCAGTATTTTTGACCTAGGCCTCCTTTTTTCGAAAATCGAAATTTTGATTATTTTCTAAATTACTCTCAACATTGTACCAAACTTTTTACCACTTTGAAAAAGAGTTTTCTCAGTTAACCAACTTCAAAAGCGAATAACTCGAAAACCCAATTATTGACAATTTTTTAAATATTGCACCCACATAACGTGCTTGATCTCACCTTTTATTTGATACCACTTTTATTAGTGAACGCTCCTTTGACTGAAAAGTATTTCACATAAAACTTGGAGATCATGTAGTTCTCTACAAAAAAGGATCTGACACTACGACTGATCCCTTAAAATATAACGCCTTCCCAAAGTGACAAAAATGTCACTCTATCCGCTTTTAGAATTATTGTCAGTTTCTTCGAAAGCCATGTTGACCTTATTTTAACCTACTTTATTGAGGTTTGACGTTTGAGTATTAAAGATGCCAATATGCAGAAAAAAACTGAGAGAAAGCGGGATTTTGTTATAAAACCTCCAAAACTCGTTGATAATATTCATATTTTTTTTCTGTACAGCACTGTTTCAAAAGAAGGAATAAAAGAACAGAACCAGAGCTTCTTTGCCGAACAAATATAATATTTGGAAGAAGTGGAAAATTTGCATATGGCGTCGCACAGTAGATATAAATTTAATTCACAAAATCAAGCTTTACACTAAGTCGCGCACTCAGTTCTAGTTTGTAAGGAAATGCTACATGTATGTTTATTCCAATATATAAATACCGGGACTTACTTTATCCTTTGCTTTTCTCTCTCTTCTGCATGTACAACGACGGGATAAATGAATATAAAATTTATACCTACCTCCATACCTAACCTATATGCTACTAAACATATTATTATATGTTGGTTCTGATGCAACATCATAGTGAAAATGGTTATTTGTGCTCGCAGCAGATTTTTTGAACTTTTAATATGTTGAAGATGTCAGATTCGTTTATATACGTGCATTAAGTTATAAAGTAGAGAAGAACAAAAAAAAATCCTTGGATTTGCAGTTGATGGTTTGTAAGCGGTGATGATGTACGAATATTCTTTATAACAGCTGGAGATGAAGGTGAAAACACCAAAGTTCATATTTTGTGTACAAAGATAAAAGTCATAAGTCTAAGAATATACTAGTAGGTAAACACAGAAAAAGCAATACAACCGTTTGATTAAAATTAACAAGCTTTTTGAAAAATAAACATGATTTGAATATCCGTACAGGGTGTTTCTCATAATTCGAACGGTATTTTAAAAATTATTTCTGAAATCAAAATCAGCTGTACCTATATTTCTACTATACTTTTTTTTAAAGAGGCCTAGTTGTTTTACACAAGGACTTAAAATCAGAAACATTTACTCAAATTTTTTTAACACCTCTCAGCTGCTTTCGGTAGTAAGGAAGATAAACACAAGAAAAACAATATTAAGGGCGACGATGCTCACAAAAGCTGATTTTTCTAAACAATTACCAAAAATAAAAAGTTTGAATACAATCATCTTGTTCCATGCATGTATGTATATTGCGCCATTTGAACTGAGTTCTCAGGGCATCTTCCTTGTACATGACAGTACATGGCTAAGTCGGTAATGCTGCTTTTTTTAAAACACTTTTGACGTGAAGACTCCCTAATTTTTATACTACTTCTTATTCTATAAGGCATTGTCCTTTCTGTTGTAACGTCTTTAAGATGTACATTGCCCAACAGTAATAATTTTTTTTCAGAGTAGCCGTGTTATTGAAACATAAAGAGTGCAATTCAGAACTCACCCCGAACATTTCGCATCAAATTGCATTGAGCGTAGTCACCGGGAAACTGCTGTTGATATTTTAAATATTAGAATGGCTGCGCAGCGCAGGTTGTAGCGGTGCGTAGACCGTTCTATATCTTCATGTTGACGTTGTTCAGGTGCAGGTTGTTGGGAGCAAATGTCACTCACTACATCACAGGGTGTTTTAATATTAATTGGGGATGCCCGCGTGTAGTTGATGACAGGGTTCCACGATCTAGAGAGCGTAGCAAACGTGGGATATAATGTGTTTCATGAGCTAAAACCCTTGCTTAGTCAAAAAGAATCCAGTGAGGTTCATTTTGATTGTCCAAGATGTGCCCACAAATTGCCGGTTTTTCCCGCTGTTTTTTGCTCACAGCACTGATGTGATTCTTCAAACGTGTAGCAATACTTCTTTGCGTTTGTCCAACTTACGAAGATCCACAGCTACAAGGGAAGGGACTTCATATACGCCTAGTATTTGGAGTGGAAATTGATCCTCTGGTGACGAAAGATATTTTTGTTTTCATCTCTGGTGGTATAAATACAGGATTTTACTCCATATCTTTTTTTAGCAACTCTATCTGTCACACCATTGAAGTATGGTAAGAAAGCTTTTTTGTCTAAAGTGCTCTCGTCCCTTTCCTGTGGCGCAGCTGGCTTCCATATTATTTGCCTTTTTGAATAGCAATTTGCTCTCAGAACGTTGTCAATAAGACTCAACTCAGCCGTCAGGTGGTCATTGTCGCATATTCTATGCGCGCGCTGAAATAAGGTCGAGACAATGGGGAAGTAGCATGTACAATGTATCTGTTTGTGTGTGTTTCTTTGCGATAGACTGTGTGCCCTAATGTTCCATCCATTTGCCTTGTCACAACATTAGGGCATTAATAAGACAATCAATAATCTTTGGAACAAAGCAAAAACAAACTTAGAAAAACGTCTTTTCTTAAAGATGGTCTTTCTATAAAAATGCATTCATTTTTGTTTGGATGTATCCAAAATTCATCTACAACAACACAACAAAATGCTTTGCAATATAGTTTATAAAGAAGGCTATATACAAAAATGTACAGCAAAAAAAGGGTTACCATAATGTTAAATTGTTTATTATTTGATTTTATGATATTTAGGGTTTCATGTATATATGTATGCAGTACAATGTACATATGTAGGTACTTATTTTCTCTTAAATTAAAAACAAAGGCCAACATAAATTTAAGGCCAATTACCAGTACCAACTATTTAAGTATGGTAACCAATTCAATAACGAAAAAGATAACTCTTGGTAGTTAAAACAACAAAAAAAAAAAGAACGAATAAAAAAAATAAAAAATATGTATGTGACTCGTTGTGGGCTTATCCCATCATCTGTCAGATTCTGAGCTGGGCGTTGTAAAAATACTGCTTACAGGTGATAAAAATTAAAAAAAAAAAAGAAAAACCCGAAGTTTTCGAAAACGTGCGTTAAACCATAACTTAACGAACAACCCAGCGAAAAATTAGAACCACCGGGTCTGACGCAAGTTCTAATGTATATACTGAACTATTAATTCATAAACTAATTAGGTATTCACGAACTATTCGAAAATAAATATTAGTATTCGAATGGAAATTATGTAAAACGCCAAAAAATCGGCTGATGAAAGTCTTAGCGCTAAAATATTCGATGTAAAAAACGGAAGCAGCTCATGGTTTTTGGAGAATTGAATGACATTTCCTAGGTTGCCCTGGCGCGAGAAACATCGAACAAACCTATTCTGCCCAGAACCATTGTTGACTTGTGCGATAAGTGTACTTGGTAGTGGAGTTCAAAGAAATGCATCCCAGAAACCAAATTTTTTACTATTTCTTTAACTTTAATATTTTTCTCTAAATAGGGCAACCCTGGTTAGAACCAAAACTTATCGAAAAGAATTTCAGATTTCTTCGTTTATTTTATTTATTTATTTTTTTTTTCCTGTATTGCTTCCCTTTTTCTATATCGAACTCAATTTTTATTATGTTGAGTGCTTTTGAGTGGCTTTTTGTTGTCGATGAGAGGCACACATAAGCCCCTCGGCTTAGTGCAGCGACAACAACGACATAACAAGCACTTCGGAAGGCGATAAATCCGCCATTGTATCCTTTTTCACATTTTCAGATTTCTTTTGAGAAGGTGCATTCTGCAAGACAAGTTTTGAGATTTAAAAAATAAATAAATATAAATTTTTTTTGTTTGACAAAAAAAAAATAAAACGAAGAAAAAAAAATAAAAATATGTATGTGACTCGTTGTGGGCTTATCCCATCATCCATGCTGCACTATACAAAAAAGGACATTCAATTTTCTGCAATGAAACGGAATATATTTTGATTGCCCTTCCGTGTTGGTCGGACGAACGAACGAACGACGGAACCGGGTATCAGGACGACCACCGATAAAACGACAACGACAACCACGTCGACGAAGACTGGAATTGATTGGTTTTTTAGAAAATTTTATTTTGTCGTTTGTTTTTTGTGTTTGTGTTTTTTTTTTTTTTTTTTTATTTTGCTATGTTTCGGTTTCGTGAAGGAAATGAAGAGTGTCGCTGACCTGGAAAAGAGTCATTCTCAACAACATGTGTTGTATCTGTCAAGCCGTGAAACGTTGTTATTGAATGTATAAGCAGTGACAGCAAAAATGTCGTGTGCATTTTGTACAAAGTGAAAGTCTCAACAGTGGAAGGACAACCGCAGCGTAATAAATTTGAACAAGCTCAAAGGCCAGATGATCCTTGTCACATGGACTTTCCTTTAAGTTTGTATTTAGAGGTTGAAACAAAATAAGATGAAATTTGGTCAATTCAATTTTTTTTTTGTATTGCTCAAGAAATTATTAGTTAGGTAGGTACGCCATTTTTGATGGAAAAAGGACAATAAATTTAAAGATTACGACACTTGCATACATATGTATATAATTGTACCTACGTATAGTATATTTATTTTTTTTGGTGAGTTTTTTAGGTGGCTAGTTGAAAAGCTCAAAAAGCTGGATCGGATCGAGTAAACCTATTTCGATCCGATCCAGATCTACTAGGAATCGAATCTAGATTCAATTCAGATTCAGGTGACAAAACGTATCAACGGATTTTCGTAGAACAGTTTACATATTACACAATTACATATTTATAACAAGCAATTTTTCAAAACTTTAAGATTTTTTTATATTTTCGCCACAATTTCTGTCGAAAAATTTGTTATCCATTAAGAGCTGTTGAATGTTATCATATCAGAACTTTCAAACATTTCAATATCCCATATTTTCTAGCATGCCATTGACAAAATTATAATTTTTTAACACCTGAGCGTGGCTTTTTTTCCGATTATCTTTGTCAGATTTTCAAAATCTGATGTTGTCAATTCCACCTAAGCCTGAAACTGTCGCTCGACCACGCTCAAGAGAAAAAACTATTCAAATTTTTGATCAATTTTATATGACTTAAAAAAACAACAATAGCATCTCCGTCTCACCTTGAATGCTTAACATTTTGGTTCCGTAGCCAGCCCTGCCCAAAACTTGTTCACAAAACCCTTTTTAGGTTTTGTAGTGAAATTAAATTCGGCATACAAAAAAATTAAACTTAATGAAACACATATATTTTCAAAACCCGAAATGTAGCTTCAGGCAGTCTTACAATGGTGCAAGTAATGAAAAACAATTGTGTCCAGGTATACCTTACATTCACTGTACATTTTTAAGCTGATTGAACGTTTCATAAAGAATTATTCAGCTTTTCAAGCTATTGTTCCACATAAATTTGCAAATAAAACATAATTACTGGTGCTCAATGAATTAAAAACCCGAGTGGAAGCAAAAACTTTTGCAATCTGAATCATGATCATATCAAAGAACCACCGAGAAAAATGCTTTGCAGATTTTTTTTTTTTTAATTGCAATTCAATTAAATCATATTGATTGCATTCCAAAGGCATTTGAATATCCGCAAGAGTATCCTTTAAGAATTGTTTTTTTTCCCTTGATGTGATAATGAACAAATCAATTGTATATCAATGAAGCAATGTGAAAACGATTCATTCATTATGTCCTTAGTGCGCTGACATATGTACATAATGTATATTTGAGGTACACAGTACTTGAACACAATTTACGCCATGACGACAACGACGAATGGCCGACACGCCGCCACCACTGCCGCCGCTAGCTTCTCGCTTGGTTGTGGACTTATGGTTATGAAATGATGTGGACTGTAAAATATGTAGGTACTCCATAATGCAGTGCTTTATATTATAGTCTACTCCATCTATAATAAAATGGTGGATCTGGCCAACACAAAGAGTCGAGTTCCTGATGGTGCATTCTGGGAGGGGTGGATACACTCATATTGGAATGGCAATACCGCCATTGACGCATCGTTTGGAATTCGGAAAGAGTCAGTAGAAGACGGGAACGGACGGACGGGGAGACGAAGAGTAAGGCTGGTAGCGATTTAATACATCACTCAATATCGAGATGCATGTGGAATACGAAATTGAATTATTTTTGATATGATTCGGAGCTATGCAAAGCTTGCAGCTCTGCATATGGCACAAAATGTCAGAAAGAATTTTCAACATACCTATGTAAATTTATACACATAACATATTTCAATTTACGAAAGGATTACACTGTTGAATGAACTCGTAAATTGAATTAAGATCTTTGAAGTACCTATCTACCTATGTACCTATACAATGTTGAATTTTTTGTGTTGCAGTTGTTGTTGTTTGTTTTTGTAGCGACTTTTACGTCGCATATTACGCTATTAACGTATTTTGTATAATTTGTAGCAAAGTGAGTTAATTAAAAAAAAAAAAAAAATATAGGTAAAATATATTTGTATGGGAAGAGGATAATATTCTTTTGATATTGCACTTTAAAATATGTACATAAAAGCATACAGACGTGGATGCTTAATTTAACCCTTTTTGAACGAAAGCCTCTCTTTGTTTCAGGCAATTGTCGTTATTAATTATTTCATTTGAAAGTGTATGTCCTGTTCTGGTGATTTTATTATTTAATTATCCTTTTTCGTCCTTAATTAAAATTTAAATAATTTTCCCATGTACTCGTAAGATGGGTAACTAGTACTATATTATTAAGAGAAAATTGATGTAAAATCTAAAGTGCAGGTCCTAGCAATTATTGTTTAAGGGCACGTTCGCATAAATATTTTGTTAATTTTTTATAAAATTGTATACAGATGCACATATTGTTAAGTTCTAAGGAAATGTCTGCAGTTTCTTGAAAGTTCCAAGAAATAGTTAACAAAATAAATTTCAATTCCTACAAATTCAAAAGCATAGTTCTGGCTTAACATTATTAACTATTAGTGATTACTGATTAGTGATTGGCGCAGAGGTGGAGTGCTCGACTTGTAATCGGAAGGTCCGTAGTTCCATACTCAGAAAAAAAAGGAGTGACTCTTGAGGAAAATATTGAAATGAAAAACTAAACTAAATTAAAATGCTTTTTTGGGTTGGGGCCATTTTTTTCATTATTTCGATAAAAACTATAAAGATTTTTTTTCTTTAATAATTTAATTTCATGCTTTTTTCTAGTTTTCGATTTTGTTGCAGTTTTGAAAATATTGTGTCTGTACGTATTTGTAAAAAATACATGTTTAATAATTTGGAATTGTGGATTTTCAAATTGAAAACTGCTATCATCATATTGACAAACTCTATTTTTGTATTGAGGCCACCTGCATGATCCCGGGAACGTCAAGGGACCTTCCAGTTTTGGATTGTTCCATGTACGAGGCCCACTAAATGCAGATGTCGTGGCATTTGTTTGACGTTGCTTTGTCTTTTGAACTGTATTTTGTGCAAGATGTTTTTAATTTTTAATTTACTTTCATAATTTTTTATATTTTGGCCCAAAATTTGAAACCACGTAAATGATGTACGAGGAAAACAGAAAGTTAATAAAAGTGCGCCTACTTTTTTATCGTTAAATCACTTTTTGGGGCACTACGCCATTATAAACTTTTTTTTATTAAAAGTATTTTGAGGGGTTCTATGAATATTCAAACCAAAATATTTAATGATTTAAAAATCCAAATTAAAAAAAAAAAAAATTGGGAAAGGAAAATTGGTCAAGTTAAGAAATTTTCAATTATTATAAAGTGATTTACTATAAAACAAAAATGTTCCACATACGCCACCCTTAACCTTCATTAATCTTGTTTAACATACTTAAAATTTGGTAGTTTCTATCTATCATAGTGCATGTGTGCTTTATAAAGTTTCGCATAGTTTTTTTAAAAATAGCTAAACACATAACTAATAAAGATAATATATGTGCAGTTTTTGTATTCGTCCTTAAACAATAAATCATTAGATGCTTACTTATGCCAGCCTTGGCCCTGATGTTTTCTTGTTTTATACGATATTATTTCAACCAAAGTATAATGTATCACGTGTGCATGCATGAGTTCATTTGCCACTCAAGCAGTCCGCTCCGAACTGAAGTTCACAAATCACAAACGAAATCCCAAAAACTAAAGTCCTGCGCTTGCACGCGAACAAACCATATTTCTGCAGTTGGCCTGCCATTAAAATGTAATTTATCAAGAGCATACACTGCGAGGAGGGTCAGAGAGCAAAGAATTTCATAGCGAACCAAAGGACCTATAACAAAGATATATCTTTAAACAAACATACATAAAAAGATACAATGGTCATTGTCGTATGTTTTGTGGCCATTGCAGATATTTCCGTTCATAGAAACCTTCCTAAGGTTACACCAATGAACATTGCAATTTTTTTTTCTCTATTTCTATTTTCTAGCTTGCTTTTATTGGTTTGCGCTATTTTGCGCTTGAAATATGCGATTCGTGTTCTACGCGAGTTAACCCAGGAATTTGTTTTCTTTTTAACTCATATACATATGTATGTATGTATGTATTTTCAAATAAACTCAAGTGAGGAAAATATTTTAGTTTTTATTTCACTGAACAAAATCGTTCAGTCATGTTGAACATTAGTTTTGAAAGAATTTAAAAGGGGTTCCTTATTATTAAATTATTAGAAAAATAAAAATATGCTTGAATATTGATTTTTTTTTTGAAACACATATAGTATTTTAAAGGTAGTGAGCATTAAATAAAAAATACAGATTTTTTTTTCAAAAAATATTGTGGAGCCGTTTTTTCAACAAAATAACCGATACCATGAGATCGTATTATTTTGATAAAAAGAAATTGGTTTTTAGTATATAAAAATATAATTAAAATATAGAATTTCATAAAAGAAAATATTCACAAGTTTAAAAAAAAAAAAAATTTTCAAAAAAAAACAAATTAATTTTTTTGAAAATTTTGATGTGAAATATTATAAAGATTAGATAAGACCTCTTTCAAAAAAATTGGATCACAATCCGTTATATCGTTTATGAAATAATCGAAAGTAAAAAAAGCAGGTTTTTTTGAAAAAGCGATAGTGATAATGAGACGTACATTATATGTATGTATATATCTTAAACAAAATTCGAAAAAAAAAATGAATTACCTTAAAAATTTAATACCTCATAAATAAAAAAGAAAAAAACTTAAATTTAAAACTCTAATTTCAGGTTGACTAATCTTTGATTAAGATTTTTCTGGACTCAACGTAACGCAAAAATTGTTTTTTGTTCCTATTGAGTATTTTTTTCTAAATTAATCCATGGTTATTTAACACTAGAATAAGGCTTGAAACTTCAGTGTTCTTTTTTATTAATAAGGCAGTACATTTTTGAATAGAGCCATTAATGTCTTTAACAATTATGTATGCCTTAAAGAGTTCCTTAAAACTAAAGTTATTTTTTTTAAACATAAATTGTAATTAGGTACCAATTGTTGCTTATCTAATTCATTAAAGATTCTGAGACTCGTACAAATCACAGATTTTCAGAAAAATGGTAGAACACATTGCCTCCCACCCCCAAACAAAATTCCTCCACTTCAAATTAAAGGTGTTTTCTGAGAATTTTTTTGGATGTATCTCAAAATATTCAGCTTTGACGGTGTTTTATCAAAGTGGAAGTCTAATGTTCCTCAGCTCATGGGCTTTAAATATTTAACAATAAAGCTTTTCGGATCCTCATTAAGGTATACAGTACTAATAAAAAAATCAAGAAGAAGTGAAAATGATTAAATTGTTATAAAAAATTAAACAAACTCGAATTTAATTTACAAAACCAACCAAAACAGTTTACGCAAATAATCCACATCAATATAGACGGACAACAATGTCAACTAGAAAATGAAGAATATCAATACAAAGAAAAAAACGATTCTAAATTGATGAATTTGATACTTCAAAAGCACAAACAATCCATGCAATCCATTAGAAGGTATACGTATAGATAAGACTGTAGTAAGAGTAATACTCAATCAAATCATGTGTCAAACACAGACCGTACAAAAATATAAAATGAACCGTGCCGTAGGTAAGTGAAAAGTGAGAACCATGTCAGAGCATTTCACATCATTCGTATATATAGCATCAGCTGCTACTGCTATGACTGATGCTCTCATCGCCTCATCATAAAGGTCCTGTCTCGAAATATACAATTTCATTCAAGGTGTCATATTGAAGAAGGAATGTGTCAAGAAAACAGAACCAATCGATTGAGAATTGGTCAATGGCATTTAATCAATATACTATACTCCTATTATATTAGGAGACACGTCTTCAATTGTTGCAATAAAGACAGAGTGTAATGGTATACATAAAAGGTGATTGTTGTTGCACTATTTTAAATTGTTTTGGGTTAGAGAAATGAAAAAAAGCTGTGATTGAAAGGCACTCAGTTAAAAAAGGATTGTATACGTGATTTTACCTTATTATATATTTCAATAGTAGTGATGAATGACATTGAACTATATTAAGTGTGGTGAATGCATTGCTGTATGTTTGAAGATTTGATACATTGAATTCTTTATTCTTGGTTAACATGAAGTCTTTTATACTATAAGAACTGGAATGCCTACTTCTTTAGTCGAGAAAACGTACGTTTTTTTTTAAATATATATTTTGAAATCACTATAAAAAGATTTTAACTAAGGTTAAAGGGCAAACTGCTTCCCAGCGCCTTAAAGATTATTACCAGATCAGAAAAGAAGAAGAAGCAAACCTTACCACTAAGCAGCGTATTCGGCGACGTTGAAAATTATTCCATAAAAGGCGGTCCGAAATGTACATAATGATAAATGCTGGTGTGCCTCAGGGCTCAGTTTTTTCTTCCACTTTCTTTTTTAATAGTCTATTACCCTTGTTCTTCTGCTTTGGATCGGCAACTCATGAAATTTCGTTTGGGATTTAATGTGTCAAAAATCAGTGCTGTTTTTTGGGGTGAATTTCACCAATATTTCATTAGAATTTTTATGTAAAGCTTTCGGCTATCACCTTAAACTTAAACCTATAGTTACGTAGTTTTTCTGAGTGTCCCAAATTCTATTCTGCATTTATAGATAATCATGGATCTTCACGAGTACGATCTTTTTCTATTGGCTGCAAATTTTATGACGAGATTATTATAGATATGCATGATAAGTTCGTGATGGGACTGCAGAAGGGGACGGAAAAATATAAGCTATTTTTGGAGAGAGTATGGCAAAGTTAACATTCAACGAAGCCGTCGAAATTTCTAACGCTGTAGAGTATGTCACGTACAAATATGAGCTTGACGTGATTATTAAACAAATACTAAGTTCCACTGATAGAATATATTGAATGAGGAAGGAAAAACAAAAAGCAGTGAATAAGTTACGGGCAAGATCAGCAGCATGAAAGCCGAACAACTGTCAATTTAGGAATGTGCATCAAAAGCCAACTTCTGCTGGAATCTAATTCACTACCGAGAACACATACATAATGACAAGTTAAGTCCTGCAAGAAATTCCCAGTTTCATTTCTTGAATTGACCCACAGTTTGCTTGGCATAACGGTTTTTTCTTAAACTGAATAAATTAGACATGCGTTGAAGTGTTTTTTTCATTTCGTAGTCAAAATACAGACTTTTTAAATATCGTATTCGCTTTCTTTAAACCTCAATCAAGTTTTCCGGCACATTTTCGAGAACGTACGGTTTCCCCCCATTCGAGTTTTTGCTGCGGTTTTTTTTTAAGAATAGATAATATTGTTCTCCCTTGCTAAATTTGAAATAGCTCCATTCTGCATTTTCATCATACATATAATAATTATAACAACCGCACAATTCTAATTTGTCGTCCTCTCGATATCTCATGCTCCTATAATTTCTGTATATCTGATGCTGCAGCATGCTATACACAAAAAACCGCTCTCCCACAACACCACAGCTGCTGGTAGTATATACGACGCTGTTGACAATTGCCTTTTGTTTCTGTTTAATTAAATAAAATCTTGAGGGGATAATTAGACGAGAATCTTAAATTACATTATTTAATCAAGGGAAATTGTTGTATTGTCATCCTTGTAACGACAATGAAGGAAATCGCGCATCAGTTGATACTGTTTATAACCCTCTTTATATAATATAGGTTTATATTGTTATACACCGACTCCCTGTTGGGACAGGTGTACCATGCAAATTTCCTGAGGTACAATAATAACTGTACTTCCACTTGATATCTATATATTACATGTTTATCTATACCTATACAAAACCTAGCTAAAGAAGTAACGTTAGTTAGCAAAAGACAAATTGACGTCAGGATATCTAAATCTGGCTGGTGCTGTGATTGTGATATGGAACTTTGTCCTCGCAAACATTTCGTTTAGTTGAGAAAGAGAGAGAGAGCAAAAAACAGAGAACTATGCAAATTTTGTTACACATCTCACTGATGAAAGTGCCAAGCCAACCTCAACCTCCAATCTAAGCCCCATCAGTGTTCGTGATGCTTTTATTCCTCCAGGTTAAGCCCCTACTGTCATCATGCCAGAGGTTTATAGCTCTAGCGGCACATTTTCTCATTAACATTTCAATGCTGCGCTAATTATTAAAAATCTTCCTGGCTTCGCATCTGTATAACTGCTGCTTGCAGTACGTAGGTAATGATGAGCACATTAATATGGAATGATACGATTGCTTTATTAGCTTTTTACTATTGGCTGAGTTGAAGACATGTGTCACCAATATTATGCCTAAGCTAAAAAGTAGATTGTAAAATAATGGTAACCATAAGTTGAACAAATTTACTCTTTAACTGTTCAAAATAAGTCTAGGACTATTTTTTCTGTAGTTTTTTAGAAAATAGCAGCGGATTGACTATAACAGGTCCAGTTAAAATGTTTTTTTTTTTTTGCAATTCAAATCAATTCAATTTAATTCAATTAAGTTCAAATCAATTCAATTCGATTCAAATGAATTCAATTCATTGAACTCTGTGAACAACAAAAACAACTTAAAGGTGCTGCCACTTATTGTTTTTACGAATTAATTTTTTTATTAATTCGTTTATATTTTATTTGGCTGGAGTTATAGTTATTTCATGCTTGTCAGACAATCATCAGACTCCTAGTGGTGCTGAGCTTTAATCCAATTTTTATTTGATGAACTGTCTGCTACTGGTATCGAACCCACGTACATCAGATTTTGCTCAGTCTTCAGAAGTTTGTATGTGCACTACGCACCCCACTGCTATGGAACACTGATGGAGCATTTTGGAGTCACAGCATTTTTATAAGCGCCTTTAAGTATGTTGTCTTGTTAAGCCTTCATGCAAATTTTTCCTGACATTTTTTTTTTGTCTATTTATTCTTTATCAATTTTTGTTTTGTCAAGTTTTTTTGGCTCATTTTCATTTTCAATAATTTTAGTTTGAAATTGATTTTTCACAAAATTTTATTTTTAAATTTCGAATTTCAGCAAAAATTCCTTGCATACCAATTTTTTTTACATTGTTTTCTTGCAACAAACATTCAAAAAAATTTGTTTGGCAAAATGAGAAATGATGAGATAATTATAATCAGTGTGCACTTTTTTACTAAACATTTGGAAACGGTTCAAAAAAATTCACCAGGTTGTTATAACAATTTTTATTGTAAGCGAAACTTTTTTATGAGAAAACTTTATTTCCAAAAATTATTTACAATTTTTTTCATAATTTTTAATTTAAAGCAATTTTATTTGACAAATTTTTTGTTTTACAAAATTTTGTTTCTGCATTTTTATTTCACAAAATTTTATATTTACAAAAAAATTATTTATAAAGGAAAATTTGTATGGACAAATTTTTGACAAATTGTATTTCGACAAACACATAGCATTATGGATTTTTTTAGGATTAAAATACATTTATGTTTAAAGGTTTACCAAAACACTTTTTTTAAAAAACTGCTTATTTTGGCACCTGGCTCGTAAAACAAGGGACTTCCTCGAGCGGGATGGGGCCCAAAAAAAATTGTTAACTTATACGGTACGGACAGGGGTACTGCCAAGTACATGTTTAAATCCCTAAATAATGTTTTTTTGAAAGGGAAAGAAATGCTAACCAATGAAATAAAAGAAATATTTTATTACATGACGAATCAAGCTTAAAACTTCCTTTCACTAAAATTATTAAATTAATTCGAAACTTATTTTTCGAATACATTTCACTAAATTTACGTTCAGGCTAAAATTGTTCTTCCTTAAAACTCATAACAATATTATCACTACCTGCTTTTATTTAACAATGCTTTTCTAATAAAATGTACAGATGTATTTACAAGGCATGTATTTGTATATATCCTTGCAAAAAAGAAATGAATTCACAACTTACCCCGATAACAAAATAAATGCAAATTTAAATTGTCGTCCGGTCCTACTTTTTTTTGCAGCATAATAAAAGTTTTTGTGTGACTATCTACCCACTAAATGTCCAAATAAGTTTTGTAACATCATATACACTATCCACAGCTTTGTCTCTTAGACTTGGTGTTGAAAAAATTCATGATTTTTGGATCTTTTGATAAGGGTAAGGTAAGGCTTTAAAAACAAAGATTGATTTGGAAATTTTGACAATCTATATCAGAATCTTAAATTTTGAACTCATAACTAATAATTTAGTTAACAATTTTTTAATAATTTCAAGAATGTGAGTTAACATTACAATTCTACAGTTTAAGGACAAATGTAAGTAAAAGTATCAAGATCAATATCGGAAAATCTCATCGTCTCTGTCAATTAAGAATTCAGACAGGCTGCAAAAGGATTGTCATTTGACCTCAAATCTGTCTCACAGAATCCTGGGTTACAACAGATTTTTTATTGCCTAACTAAATCATGTTTTGGAATTTTGATTATTTTCCTGATTAAAATAGAATCGAAGGTAACTGATTTTGGTTATTTATTAAATAACTAGAACCAATGGCTTACGACCCAGCGGTGCTCTTAATTTTTTTTTTAGAGTTTGAATTCAGTTTTGTTTTACACAACATTTTGTTTCCACCCCATACAACACCCGAAAGTCCTTTGCATGAATTATTTAAACTAAAGTAGGTATACGGCAAGTTTAGTCAGCAGGAATAGTTTTTTTTTTTTTTTGTTATAAGTTTGAAGAAGCAGGGCGCCATAAAAAGTTTTGGGCGATTTAATCGAAATAACAATGCTGCAGTGCAATGGATTGTAAAAAGGAATTACATTAAAACACTGGAACATAGTTAACACTACTGAAGGGTGTGACGGTTTTGTTTGATTTTGATTTTTTTTTAAAAGTTTGACGTTGAAAAAGTTTTCATTTTTGTCAAGTTGATATAATGGAAATGGTTGTGGTTTTTTAAGTATGAGAAAGGATCAATATATTTTTAAGGAATAAAAAAACCGTAATCATGAAACTTTGTTTTAAAATTGAAATTTATATAACAACAAAATATGTATGTTGTAAAAATATAACCATGGTAACTATGGTACGAGAAAAATACAAATCCCACTGTTCAAATTTATTAGTTTGTATAACGGACGAAAGTAAAAGGCACAACTGGATCGCATGTACTTGCTCCTCCAAAAATACGAAAACCATTAACTTACAATTCATTTGAATTAATAAACAAAGCCATACAAATTTCTCAAATGTTCTTTCAATAAGTTTTCCGTTGGTGCATTGGTGTAGGTAAATAAGTTAAAGTCATAGGGTTTGAAATTAATAAAAAATATGAAAATAAAAAAAATTTAATTTTCCATTTAAGGGTAGAAAATGAATCAGGTTATTTATTTATTAATCACTTTCTTATATTAAAAAAGACCATAAATAGAACATTTGATTTGATTAAAACAAAAATTTCTGCGGTCATTTTTTTTAAATTTATTTCACAAAATGATAAGGTTTCAGAAATTAGTGGTTCACTGAAATGATTATTTTTTTTATCAACGTACAAAAAAAAAAACGAATTATGCAGGCACAAATGAGTGATTAAAGCAACATAATTAATATGATAAGAAATGTTAAGCAAAAGTGTGTGACAATATCTAATCTTGCTAGACGATTGCAATTGGTCGGAAAAATATCGCTATATCCGATATTTTGACTTCAGCAGGGCAGAAAATCAAATTCCGAAAACTTTATCCGTTCTTTCAATGCTGAGTTTCATAGAGAAACAAAAAGAAAGATTCCATAGTCCAGTGCTACCTGGTGGTATAACTGAGCAGTCTGGAACGATAAAATGTGACAGTTTAGCAAAATTAAATATTTCATCGTCTGATTTCGAGATGTTCAGAAGTGCAGGATATTTCACTATACGAGTATAAGAAGATCAGACAATTGTTGGCTTTTAATCTGGTCTAAAATATAACAAGGATATGAAAAACATTGAGTATTTTTTATACTTTTACGTTCTAAAATTTTGATTATGAAAATATTCTCCGTAAGTCCCGAAGAGCAGTATGCTAATACAAACTTTAAATGTTTATGTTCTACTTAAACTTATATGATCGACTTTTTCTTCATTTTAAACTGTCATTTAAATTTGTATGATCAACTTAAATATTTGGGTTAACTTTCTGCAAATGTGTCTAAGGGAACGAAATAAATGTCACAAACGTCTAAAAAAAGCACGACATAAACTAGAAAATATTGCCCTAATAGATTGTTTTTTTTTGCACTCAATTCCGGTCTTGAATTTTTTTCCCTCTAAGGTTTCGGAGATAATGAGTAAGTGAATTCATATTTTTTTCAAAATGGTGGAATACGCGAAGGCCACTTAGCTTCCCGAAAACTTGGACTCAAGGATTTTTGAAAGTACATCTTTTCAAGAATAAAAAAAACTATGCTTTCCTATACTCTCATCGCGTCTGATCGGGAATCTACTGATTTCTCAGAACTTGGCCTGTACCACCACAGAGGTTAGCAACGTTCGTTTTCAATACCGCTACTGAAACCAACACTACGCCTCGTATAAGGAACAGCACTTGGCGAAGAACAGTCGAAGAAGAACAATAGAGGCCCTAAATAAGTAAGTAACCTATATTTCATTCCATAAATCGTGAATTTTTTGTCTAGACTAATAATCGAACTATAAAACTTTTTTACAAAAAGTATAGTTTTGGTGACATTTTTCTATATTTCTAGTTCTAAACATGAAAAAAGAACATAAGTTTTTTTGTTTAAATCCAAACACAAGTCTTTTTAATATAAATCTGTGGCAACAAGGAATAATAGCATAAGTCGACTTATGTCGAAATTGAGTTTTTGATAACATCGGATGCGCAACGAGCGATTCTTCCTCCAATATTTTTTTCATATTTTTATCTCTTATGGTTTCTGAATTATAGCAAAATTGAGCATAGCAAACAACATAAGTCGTTTCCTATGCTCAGTTTGCACAAGCAAAAACAACACAAGTAGACATATGCTCTTTTTATAAAACTATAGCAATTCTTTTTGAAAAAATAAGTCGACTTGTGACGTTACTTGTGTAATTATTCCGAATAAAAATAATTTAAATTTTTGTGGAATGCAAAATGCGGAAAAATGACATAAGTTGACTTAAGATCAGAACATTTATAAAACTGCCAAAGACTGCATAAGGAAAAACAACACAAAAATTCAAACTGCTTTCCTGAAAAACTACAAAAAGTGACTTGTGTTGTTTTTCCTTGTTGCCACAGAAATATAAATTCAACTAACTTCCATATTTATTTTAAAATCATTTAAATTTAACATAAGTTAAGTTCCAAACGTTTTCAGTTATGATGTTGCATTTTAGCTAGCCGGAAATTAACTTAAGCATTTAAGAATATAGACCTACCGAAAAATTGAATAGGCAACAGAACTCTAAAACGCCCTGCTGTCATGCCGCTGGTAATTTCGGTGTTAGGAAACTATTTTAACATCACTTAAATTCAGTTTCTAACTTTATGAACTCGTATATTTTAAATTTTGGAAACTAGAATGATTAGCTTTATTGGCACTCGAACAAAAGTAACTTTGTATAATATCGTATTATGTACTTGAGTTTCAAACCGGAAACACATCTCCTTTACTCAAACATCACATTTCACCATGTTTAGCACATGTTCTAATGCAACACATATTATACAACAATTCATTATTTCGATAAAACCACTTTTGTAATTTATTCAACCCTCCATCAGTTCCCATGTAAAATATGTCGTTGAAAATTTGCCTTTCAAATGTCACCTGCACTTTAATTAATCCCATGGCCATAGGAACAAAAGGTATGAGTTTATAGTATAAAACCAACAGTCGTAAGTAGAATCACAAGAATTCCAATCCAGCATCATCGGTCACCCGGTCGCTCTACCGAACGCCCAGCCGCATGGCAATATATTCTATCCATTGCCCCCCAAAAGCATTTTCCCCAAAAACTTTCGTTTCGAAAATAAACATAAGCATACTGGAATACCGCATTGTCCCTTGCATTTCGTCCTTTTGTTCCCTCTCGATCGAGGCATGCAGGCAGGGGCCTCGCAAAAACACTAACTCTATATGTACAAGCAGCAGAAACAGAGCCATAGGAGGGGCCCAGAGCATGCGGTAGACCGAGCTAAAGGGTAATGAAAATTCACGAACTTTCCTGATTGGTGGCATATGTGTTAACATGTTCGTCAACCTGTGCTGCTGCTGCTGTTGCTGCCTGATGCTGCTCCGGCTGCATAGTGCATCATTTGCGTCTGGAGAAGACGATGGCTTTGGGGAGAGGCCAGAGACGCAAACGAAGTTGGAGCACATTCGTCGACACATTGTTGGCATGTCAAAGGGACGACTGACAGTTTGTTGTAATTGAGTGTCATGCTGTTTTTGTTGTTCTTGCGTGTGTATGTGTGTACCGCTGCATGACAGCCGACTTCCTGTCACACCTTTGACTAATGAAGTCAAAGCAATATTTGCATATTCCGGGTATTTACAAATTCCCAAGGCATTCAAAATAGATGCCTCTGCTCTATGGAATGGTAAGAGGGTGTTATATACTCAGAAGTATACATATCTCTGCACATTTCGGTTGCATTTTGCATTTAGTTGGCGCAAGTCTTCTAAGTCTCTGAGAGTCCTTCCTGATGTGAATTTGTTACAAGTAACACTCTGTGTATCTATAGTCAAACATTATTGCTTGTAACAGTGAGTTCAAGCATTTGGCATAGTAGTTGACTTTAGACAGTTTAAGCCTTAAGGTTCTAAAGTCCATTTGAAGGCCTGCGGCAAACTGACAGTGCACTTTGTGGAATGGTAGTATGCTATGCATGCATGTCATACAGCTTCTTAATTGAAGTAAAATTTATGAAGTGATTTTCATGTGAAACAGTTGTCGTGGTATAGGAATTTTTTGATTATTTTGAAAGATTATAAATTTAATGTCAATAGAGTGACATCATCTGTTGCCTCGACCACAAGAATTTTCAACTAAGTGCAGAATGTACTCTCGCAGAAAGCCAATTTGGGAAGGCTGAATAACTGTACAGAGAAATTAATTTCATTCGTCAATATCTCTCAAGGCTCGTACAATTTCGGAATAAGGAACCTATTAAAAAAAAGTAGAATTTTACTGCTGATTATTTTTGGGTAATGAATTTATAACCTCATGAGCAAAAATTTAGGTGTGTTTTTTACAACACATAGCGACTTCGTCGAAGAAATGGCATTTTTTTAGATGAGAAAATGGAAAGTTCGGTGGAAAGAATTGTTACTTTTTCGTTCTAAGTTCTTATAAAATCAGAATATACCAATGGTTCAAGATAGATACTGTCGTTTGTGCAGGTTTCTTTTTAAAAAGCCTTGAACTAGCCAACTCATTCAGACTTCCTCCAAACAGGCTGGCAATATCACAACTTGTATTAGCCTTAAGCTATTTCTGCCATTGAAATCAAATCGAAGCTTGTAACTTCCAGCTAGGACTCTCTTCTTTGTTCAACTAATTTGAATGGACCCTCAGACATTTTGGGCTCCAGCTCGCTGAAACTTCATCAAAGCCTTTAACTGGCTATGTCATAGGATTTCTTATATGTAGGTTTCTCTACATGCGTATCATATCCATTGTAATAGACCTACTTCATTCTAAGTGCTGCGGTAACAAGCCCACTAAACCTAGGTCTTTAGGCATAAAACGTCCGCTAGGTTGCCTTTTCGGAACACATAGGACTTCCACAACTTCTAACCTCCTTCGTCTCCTCTTCAACCTCACTTATCCAAGTACTTCTAGTACAACCCAATCTTCTGCCAGCCCAGGAGGTTTCTATCTATTGCATCGCTTAAAGTTATACTATTTCGAAGCGTATGTCCATTGTCCAATTCACTATAACTTACATCTTCGTATAATAGAATTAACGGGTTCCTGACCTGTTCTGACCTATAAAGAAATACATACTCAAAAGTTGATTCTGCATATCTTGGACAGCATTCTGAAACCAACCTTAGCCTTCCCAGTTCGGATCCGCTATCAGTAGAGACAGTACTCCCAAGAGTTTTGATTGCAGAATCCACTGAATGCCTCCATTTTCAGTGGGTAAAGTAGTAATTCACTTATCACAAACAGGAACATTATTGGTGATTTTTTTTTTTTTTTTTTTATAATTTTCGCGCGCTCAAGGAGATGGTGTACCCTTTATATGTTTTTCAACACAGCGCGGGCGTGAAGGATAGGGATGGGAAGGGAAAGGTGTATGGAAAGGTATGTGGCGCGAGGTACTGAGACTGAAGGTGGTGGTTGTCTCAGATATTATCTCCAGGGTTGGCGGCTGGGCTAAAGCGGAGAAAATGCCGTGTCTTATATCAATGTCCCTTTATAATTCGCATTATTTTGTTCATTGTCATATTTGTTGGGCATACTAGTATTTACTCAATCACAAGTTGTTAGTGTTATGCCTGAACAACATGTAATGAGTAAACCAGCGGCCCAACAATGATCAATGATAATGGAATAAAAACATGACATAGAACTACGGCAGGGATCGAACCTGTGACCTGTGAGATTGACAGGCGACCACGTTTTTTTTTTTTTTTTTTTAAATTCAAATTTTATTCATTTTTAACTTATATCTACTTACATACTAGACAAAATTCAGAAAACTAGCCTACTTAACTATGCTTAAATTTAACTTACTGGCCCTAAACGGGCGCTCTAAGGAATTCATGATTACTTATACTAATGCCTTTCGGCCTATGAACTATTTTTTTTTTTTTTTTTTTTTTTTTGTTGTCTTTATTTGTTAGAAAATTTAAAAAAAAACTAACTCCAATGATAATTTTTCAAAACTTACACACTATGTCCTTAAAATAAAACTTAAACCTACCCCTAACCTACCTACATACTACTTAAAACTAGAGCAATCACAGCGGCAAAAGCTATGTCCATTAATTTTTTTTTTTTTTTTATTTTTTTTTATTAATATATAATATTTTTTTTTTTTTTTTTTTTTTTTTTTTTTTTTTTTTTTTCAATTTTTGTAATTTTTATAGTGCCACCGTCCCTACTCTCTACTTAACCTAAACCTTAGACTTAAAACAATATGTAAGCCGGCCAAGGCAAAAATACCCCACCCCGGTTTACCCCATAAGACTTTCATTTTGGAGCCACCAGAACTGGTTCTCCTGCTTCCTCCTATCAATACGGTCCTGTTCGGGCACAGCCCTACTGAACCGTAGGAGCTCGGCTCCATCTTGGGCGAGGATGTCTCGTTCGTACGTGAGTCGCCGGTCCACGGTTCTACGCCTGACGTGGTAGATAAGCGGTACCGCCAATTCATCCTGTATCAGGCCGCATTTATCTAAATAGAGGAATGCCTCTGGTGGGATAAAGCCGCTCAAGCGTGCCATATCGAAGTAGTCATCGTTCGGATAGAACGCCCCGAAAATCAAGTTGTTGGTCGAAGTCATAGCTCTCGCTATGTGACCCCGAACAAGTTTTATCACGAAATTGTCAATTCTGTTAATTCGAGCTCCGTTGTATAAGACCTCGTTAGAATAATAGTGCAAATAAGAAGATTCCGGTGTGCGATACCAACCGAGACAGCGCCGGAGACACTGTCTCTCGAACAACCGAAACTTCTCCATTTGGGAAGGGGCAATGTTGAACCAAACAGGACAACCATACACAAGCATTGGCCGTATGAGGGCCATGTAGCAAATTACCTTCACTCTGGGGTCAAGCCGACTGCTATAAAACAGCCGTTTCGTCAGAGCGAGGGCTCCTCGGGCTCTGGTCAGAGCAGTACTTATATGTCTGTCGAAATACAAATACTGGTCTAACCAGATACCGAGATACTTCACTACACTTCTACTCGCAAGTGGCTGTCCGTCAGACCCAACAATGACCATCTTGCGCCAGTTCTTGCATGTATCTCCCGTGGCCTTAGCCAACGGAGTCCTGAACAGAATTGTCTCCGACTTTTGGACATTTATTTTCAGTTTCCAGTCGTCGCAGTATCGCTGAATCTTCTCGAAGTCACGCTGCAAGAGAATTCTAATAACTTCAACCTTTCGAGCCGTTCTGTACGCAATCAGGTCGTCGGCATACGCAATGGCGTTAGTTATGCTACCTATTAGATCGCTGGTGAAAATGCTGAAGAGGATCGGCGAATTGACCGCCCCTTGTTGAAGGCCGTTTTTAATTTCAAAGACGCTGGTAGATGTTACATTGCCACTTTTGACAACAAACTTTCTACCATTGAGCATATCGTAAAGCATATACAATAATGGTTTACTGATGCCTAGTCTGGTGAGTTTTAGGTACAATCCTTCTAACCATACGGTGTCGAAGGCTTTCTCTAAGTCAACCAGAACAGCACCCGTGCATTGTTTCTTGGACTTGTTCCATTGGATATCAGAAACGAGTTTAGACGCGGCATGAATACAATCATGTCCTGCCTTGAACCCGAACTGATTATCCGGAATTATTTTGTTGTCCGCAGCCCACTTAGCCAGAGCCCTATTGATTACCTTCTCGAATACCTTGCTGATACTTGGAAGAAGACTTATTGAACGCAGATTTGAAGGATTGGAGTTGTCCTTTCCCTTTTTCGGGAGAGGATGCACCACCGCTGTCTTCCAACGCTCTGGATAATAAGCATTATTCAGCGCGTTGTTGAAGAGTGTGGTGTAAATGTCAATAGCTTCAATCGGTAAGTGTCTTAGCACGATGTTGGGTATACCATCGACACCTGCTGACTTTTTGTTCTTTATTGAATTGAGGATGAGCTGGAGCTCTACCTTCGTGATGAGCAAGGGACTTGAACCCGTTCTTTCGGCGATTATAGCGTTTGCTAAGAAATCGTCATCAAACCGGGTGAAACCACGGTTCTCGGATCGCCAAAGAGTAAAATCATTCCTTAGGTAGAAGTGATGAAGTAAGGCTCTGTTTTCCAGGTCGTGGTTCGGGCGAGTGCAAGCATTCACCTTATACACTTGCTGGAAAGCAGCACCAATTGTCTCCACTTTCTCCTGCGGGTCCTCAATCACGAAGAAGTCATCGTCCAAGACGGCTTCCTCCGGATTAATTTGCGCTGTCAGAAGTGCGTCTCTGTTCTCAGTCGTTCTCTGGAGCTTAAGACACGGAAGGTCGTTTTGATTATTTTTGCGGAAGATCTTGTTAATTTGCGGGAACATACTCGGGTCGCTAGAGTTAACGGCCCGAATTTTCTTGTCCCAGTACAAATTAACAGACAATCTGTAATTTTCTTTAATCAGAGTGTTGACGTTTTTTATTGACGACTTCAGTGTCCTAATCTCCTGGTCGTGGGGGTCTGTAAATTGTCTGTATAAGTTTTTGAGTCTTGTCAGTAGTCCGCTTTTTTGTCTGTGAAGTGCTTCTATAGTCCCGTTACTGTAGACGTTAATTTGGTCGCGTTCCTTGTACTTTGGTATTGTCCGTTCCATTGTTCGTTTTATTATGGAGTCCATCTGTTCAAGATTTTGGTCGATTTCTGTGTTTGTCAAGTTTCTGTTGTTTGGTGGGGATATGACCGCCGAATGGAGTTCTCTTGCTAGAACTTGGGTGAAACGTGACCAGCGCATTTTACTATAGTTGTAAGAGTGCGTTGGGACGAATTCATCCAGCTCCACAAGCTCGTTCGGGATTTGAATTAAGGCAGCTAAGCCGCAATGGTCACTGTCGTACTCAATTGTCTGTAGACAATTTCGCGGGTGGTTACCCACTTTGTCAGTAACTGTCAGTCTTGTGTCGTACAGCAAAAGGTCCAGAAAGGAACCGCTCCTTGGAAATGATGGCCTTTCAGTGGCCAGCAGGTCGACACCGTATTCAACACTGCAAAGATTCATCAAATTAAAAAGATGATTACCTCTTGGGTTATTTGTTTTATTTCCCCAATCTCCATGTTTGGCGTTCAAATCTCCGGCCAATATAAAAAAGTTCTCTTCCATGCTCAGTTGAAGTACTCTAAAAAGAATCTCGAGCTCTGAGATGAAGTTAGTTGGCTGCGGAGCGTCAGCCGCGTAAGCCGCAATCAAATATAAGCGCTTGCCTCTAGTGAGGGAAACACGAACGACGCAAACTTCTAAGGTCTGAAGCTTTCGCAAATCATTATTGTAAATAACTTTATGATTAATGCCTTTACGTATGAAGATTGCAACACCGCCTCCTTGATTAGAACCGGGTCTATCCCTTCTTACGATATTGTAATTTTTGTGAGTCAATTTGTGTTTCTGGTTTAGCTTGGTTTCGCTAGCCATAAACACATCAGGACTGTGGTCTTTCAACAACTGGAACAGGTTGGCTCTACGTTCGATCCTAATCAATGAATTTACATTCAAACCTAGGATCCTAAGGCGCGACTTCGGCAGCGCGCCCTTAACCCTGATTTTGCGCTAGGCCAGGCATCAAAGAGTAGAGGTAATCTACTCTTTTGCCTTGCTCCTTGATCTGACTTTGCAGTCCTGTCAACTGGCCTTGAATGCTCAGCAACAAGGCTACAATGTCTGGCTGTCCCGCCGACACCTGAGGCACTTGGACCTGTGGGGCGGCCGGTGGTGGAGCCTGTCTCGTGTTTACCCTTCCTTTCGCATAGTTGGCGTAAGAAACGTTGGGATTAACGATTGGAGTTTTTGTTGTTGGAGCTTGTCTTACGGGTTGACTTTCGGCTTTTTGCCTGGCCTGTTTTTCCCGTATCTCTTGGACCTTAGGACAACCCCGATAATTAGCAGGGTGCCCCTCGTTCCCGCAGATGACACACTTGAGCTGGGCCATGTCATCGACCCGCTCAGTCCCTAACCTGCATTCACCCCTATTGTGGGTTTCGGCGCATTTCACACAGCGCAACTGCATTTCACAGTTGGCCGCGGCGTGACCGAACCTTTGGCATCGCATGCACTGCAGCATGTCGTCATGCCTCTTTAATTTTTCCCAGTGTATGACCTGGTAGTCTAGGACAGTAATATTCCTCAGACTCTCCAGTCTACTTTGGGGCGACAGAGTTACAAGGAAGATTGGCAGTTTCTGCCCCTCCCGTCTGGACTTGACCGTGGTAAACGGCTTGACCCCGACGAATTCGAGATCATCGGTGGCCTTCTGACGGAGCTCAGCTAGGAGCTCTTCGGGTTCCGTGCAGGAACTGATGCCCTTTAATAGGACCGTTTTTGGTTTTTCACTCCTAGGAGTGAAGCTGAAGAATTCAGCAGTGGCTTCTCTAAGGCAGTCTTTAACTAATTTGTATTCAGCCAATGTGAAGCATTGAACCGAATACCTCTTTTGTTGTTCATTAATGATTTTAATATAAAATTTGTTACTAGTGGCCGACTTACATACCTGTTTTATATCTGCAAGGTCGACCTTATAGGTACGAATTGGTGGCACTTTCTCCGACTTTGGCTGTGATTGCTGCTGGTGTTGCTGCCTCGCTGCTGCTGATGTTGATGCTGCTGATGGTGCTGGTGCTGCTGCTGGTGCTGCTGATGGTGCTGCTGTCTGTACTGCTGCTGCTGCTGGTGCTGCTACAGGAGCAGCCGGTACTGCAGCTGGTACTGCAGCCTGGGTTGGTACTGCTGGGCGCTTTTGTACCACGGCCGCCGCTGGTTTTGGGCCCCCCGATGTACTGGGGCCTGACTGTGCCGCCCCTGTGATTTTGGACGGCTGACATTGTTTTTGCGACTTTAATTTAGCAGTTTTATTTTGCTGCTGCTGTTGTTGTTGTTGTTGTTGTTGCTGCTGCTGCTGCTGCTGCTGTTGTTGCTGTTGTTGTTGTTGTCTTCGCAACTCAGCCTCTTTTTGCCGGCTCGCCTCCTGCTTCTTTTTCAGTACTTGGAGGTAAGGTTCCATCTTCCTCTTGATGTTTTCGATCTCATCGTAGAGCTCGTTGACGATCGCCTGGGCCTTTTCCTCCTCACCCTCTTCTTCTTCGCCCGAGGACGACTCTGTCGTAAGGCCAGCAAACCTATTGCTGGACCCTGACCTGTATCGTACCTCACCATCTTCGGACATATATTCGATGTCGTCATCGGATGGTGAGGTGTTTAGTTGCCGTTGCAACTTTTTTGCTGCTTTTTTTTTTGGCTTTCGCGCCGTCTCTTTGCCTGCAGCTGGCAGCTTAGCTGAGGAGATCGTAGAGCGACGCTTTACTAAATTCGGCGTATACCGAATGCTCCTCCTTCTTTTCATTAAAGCATCGGCAGGCGATGCCGTTGCTGGTCTTGTTGTTGTTGTCGGTTTGTGAGCATCTTCCGATGTCACCGTAGCTGTTGCCGTTGGTGGCTTCATTGCAGTTGTTGTTGCTGATGGCTGGGCATCTTTCGATGATCCCGCTGTAGCTGTAGCTGCTACCGTTGGCGATCTACTTGCTTTTTTTGGGACACCTTTCGATGCCCCAGCAAGTTTTTTTCCTTCCATTTGGGAATTCTCCCACTCAATAATATTTTCCACTTCTCTGTTGTGAAAAAAAGCTGATAAAAATTTAAGGCCCGACTGAGATTCGAACCGGCGATCTTCTACTTCGCGGTCCGCCACCTCTACCACTGTGCTATTGGCACTATTAAAAATAGCTTGGCTATGCTATACTTTGTAACACTCTCGATTTTAATTAAAATGCACTGTGAAAGTCAATACGTTGTTAACACCTTCACAGATCGATATCGACTGACAGGCGACCACGTATACCATCGCGCCACGGCCAACCCCAAGGCTAGTATACAGCCTTGAATAATGAATGTCTTTTTATAATGGTTTCATTCACAGAAAGGAATTCGACTTGACAGAAAACATATTTGCTTCATAATTTTGTAGATGTTTTAAGTTTTCACACCTCTGAATGATATAACTGTCTATATAGTAATGTCTATTTACATGGATGTTCCAGAACTAATATTGTGGAATAACTATGGACTAGCTTTATGAAATATTTTCAAAATTTATGAAATTAAATAAAAATGAATTTTATTTTAAACTTAAAGTTGAAGAAATCGGATATTTTATTAATTGTCTAGTATGAACAAACAAGTTCTTAAAATTAATGCAATCCCAAATTTCGAAAACAAAATTGCATAAACCATTCAGGTATTCGGGGTTCCGATCCGAATCAAGTATTAAGTTTCAGTGACTCTAATATTCGTTCTCGTCATTTTATATTTTGAAAGCCATCCCTTTCGTTCCATGATTATTTTTTTATTCCCTTTTCTTTTTGCCATGGCCAAGAAGCAAAACTCTTCCAACCTAATGTAGTGCATACATAATGACTACCGAATTACCAAAAAAAAAAACTGTTAGGTATCCTTGGGAGAAAATGAGCAAGCATAGCGAGCTCCTCCATCTCCATGGTCCCATGGATCTTTCTTTTAGATATACTATTCATACATATGTACTGTACATACATAGGTTTCTACATAAAACATTGAGGGAAAAATAAGGAACTTGGTATATCCCAGAAACGTATAATGATACGAAAGTTTGGTATGCGAAAGAAGTTTTCATCTTGCTAAGTTGCAAATTCTGTTTAGATGACCTTAAACTATTCTGTCATGAATAATAAAAAACACAAATCACGTTTCGGTTCAGATAATGTTTGCCTAATGGATTGAATTCGACAGATCTATACCTATATACCCTCGACTTTTGTAGAAAGGAGTCAGAGCCTCACTTCAATCGCAATGGCACACGAAAAGAAGAAACCAAAATGAGTTAACGAATTGACTCTGATATCCTTTTGGTAAAGTGATAACATTAAGGAGTCAAGTTGGCAGTCATTTCGGCTTGTTGAGTTTAGAGCCTCCTTGCATTTTGGCAGTAATTGAGTAAAGAAATTGAATTTTGATCACAAGAAGAAAAAATTTACGTACCTACTTATTTCTTTATATTTTTTTTGGATTTTTTTTTCTTTCATCTCATCAACTTATGTATAATATGGTATTTTATTATGCGCTTAAAATGTAATAAGAAATACTTATTCCGACTTCCTGTTTATACTTACTTTTATGTTGTATGGCAGGTGTCCCGTGGATTAATAGATTGCCTTGAACGTTGAAGATAAGTTTTCATAAAACTTTAAAAACCCGACTAGAAATTTTTTTTTGCGACCTATTGGGCCCTCATTGGGTTGCCCTATAGGGACCACAAATAGGGATGTCACGCAAAGCCCTGTGCGGCCCTAATTGGGCAATCCCATTGGTGCCCCAACGGGAAAATCCCAAGATGGTCCCAATAAGGTAATCCAGAAGTGGCCCCATTAAGGGTGTCCCAACTCGAGCCCTAAGAGAAATATTTAGATATAAAAAAATTACATGGCAGATGTAAAAACGACATTTACATTACAAATAACTGAATCAATTAAATACTTAAAAGTCACAACTAAATTATTTTAAAAGTACTTACGTTTTACTATTAATAGCCATTGGTAAATGTTTATAATAAAAATTAGTATTAATAATAATCTGAAACAATAAAACTGTTTAATAAAAAAACAAACACTCGATAATTAAAAAGAACCTGTCGTAACTTGTCACCGCGTTTTCTCGATTGTCAACTTAATCCTTTTTTCCGCTTGGTGTCGCACTATTGATACATATTCATATCAATATACACATACACATATGTAGATGTACACTAACACAGTGTGTATAGAGACAATCGTAAGCTAGGGTGTGAGATGTCGCAGTCACTTGACTTGTTCTATATAGGTGTACAATATAGGTGTGCGATATTGAAGAGTTATTTGTTATCTGTGATTTTTTTCTAAATAAGATAGCTTCTTGATAAAAATCATTCATAAATTTTCTTAGTACTCTGCCAAAAATAATTTTGAGACTTCTAAGTGTGGTCGGACACAAAGTATAACGCAAAAAAGCTGACTAAAAATTTTTATTTTTACTTTGGGTTTTCCCACTTAGGCCCCACTCAGATCCCAATTGGGAAAAATTAACTAAAATTTTTTATTTTTACTTTGGGTTTACCCACTTAGGTCCCACTCAGATCCCAATTGGGAAAAATTAACTAAAAATTTTTATTTTTGCGGTGGGGTTTCCCGAATGGGGGCTAATTGGGGCCTTCTTGGGATTTCCCTATTGGGCGTACCTCTTCGGGACCCAATTAGGTCCAGATGTATAGGCTGGGTTATCCCCAAGTCATTTCTAGTCGGGAAGTTGAATGGTGCACACATTCCTAAAAATAGTAATAGTAGCTACTCAAGTCCTCCATACATGCCACTTAATTTTGTTGCACAATTCCGTCTTTGAAGTATCGAATTTCACATATACATATGTAAGATTTTTTGAAAAACCAAGCAAATAAATCTAAAATATAAATTAAATAATTTTTAATCTGCTGCAGAAATGTACAAAAAAAAAAGCGAAAAGGAAATGTACCTACATTAAAATGTCATTGAAGATTTTTAGACTTAAAATTTTTAAACAGCAAATGCGATTTTCTAAAAATATGTGTGTTGACACAGTAAACTGCTTTATTGAGCTCAGCGATAAAAATGTCCTGTGGGCGACCGACAGCAAATTGTCGTTTAAGGGCCAGCTCGTCAATAGTAGGTGGAATTTCTAATAAAACTTCCAAAGGTTCTAAAATGTCGATTTTTTTGTAAATATTTGCTAAAAGATTGCCATTTTATTGATCATCCTTTAATTTGGTTTGACTTCCCACAAGAAATCTAAAAAATGTTTTTTTTACCATCCCTTAAAATAACTCTAACTCATGAAGCACATTTATTTTAATTTTTAAGACATTAAGACAACATTTTTTGGTGGCCAAGTTAACACAACTCTCATGAGATTCACAATAAATCGAGTGTCTTAAGTATTGGGTATATTGGCATATTTTTTTAAAGACAAGTATAAGTTTTAAGTTGCATCAAGAAAAAAATTTTAAAGCTCTTATACTGACCTAGACAATGCATAATTTTGTTAAATTAAGCCAAAAAATTGACAGAAAGGTCAAAGAATATTTGAGTTGCTTTTTCGGCGATTTTCGCTGAAAATCCATATTCGGGGAAGTATAGCAAAGTCAAAATTTTGATTTAGTTATCAAAAATGTAGCTTTGTAGTTTTATAGCTTGTAACAGTTATTTTTTTAATATTCAACACACAGCCAACGATGGATGAACAAAACCAATTAATCCCACCTAATTCAGATTCAAAGATCCGAAGAGTGTTTTATTTTCAGTTTTGCCTCATGACTAGGTAAATAAAGTAAAAAGAAGTAGACGGATACTAGACAAACACTGAAAATGGAAAAATTCCAAAGAAATGTGGTAGTGCCCAACTATCACTGCCGATATCGCTTCTTAACAATAAAAGCGACATACTAAAAATACTGATCATTTCAAAAAAAAAATATTCCAAAAAATCGTCAAAAATTACAAATATTTTTTTTTTTTAAATAGATGACGGACTGACGACCTGAATGACTTGATGGTTGGTAGTATAATTTGCACTTAATTGTTCCATCACATTTTCTTAACCACAATATTTAAAATTTTTTTTTTCAACTTTTTTTCCATAATTTATTTTTAACCAATTTCTATTCTCGCGGTTCGAAAAACATTTCCTTTTGTTTGCTCCATCACAATTTTTGTTGACCAATTTTTTTTCACCAATTTTTAATCTGGTGTTAATTTGACCCTTAGTCTTATACCAAAGATATTTTTTCAAATGCATAAACTGAAATTATTTTAAATCGAAATTTAACCAAATACTGAACATTTGGGGGAAATTCACTCCTCTGAATCAAAAACCAACAAATGCACAATAATTGGAAGATTTAGTGTGCAATTAAAAACCTTAGTAGAGAGATAGATGTAGGTATACGAATAGAAAGTTATCCAATTCAAACAACGAGCACATACAGCTGGTATTCCAAATATTATCAAAATATGAATTGTGTTCGAAAAATGTGTACTAGCACCGCATCTGCATACAAAAACCACATTTGGCGCGCTGTTCTGGTTTGTATAACCCCAAAATCACACATTATAGCGCATTTTAAAAGTCCTCGTATATCCGCATATTCACCCACACATAGTTCCATTAGATAGAATATAAACTAACTGTGGTAAGAATACAACGATATGGTAATTTTTGCATGGAAAATTACTCCCAACCCTTAATGAGTTTTTAATATGATTTTGTCTCGGCTCGGAGAGTTTCTGTCTCCGTAATATTTTGTTTTGCTTTGGTTTGTATTTTTTTTTGTTCGTTGGCAGTTGTAGTACGACTATATCTATCTATTTTTTACTTTTGTTCTAAGTTTCCGTTTCCGCTTTTTCCTATTTGTATGTGAAAACTCGACAAGTTAATTTGGTTTAATTGCTGTTGGCACACTAGAGGCATACCATCACGTGACGGCTGTTCTGAATGCCGATGCCAGTTAGTTGTAGAGGATGATTGTGCGGGTTGGAGTTGGTAAACAAAAATCGACTATAACTACCCCTACTCTACTCTACTCTACTGTACTCCTTCGCTATGTATAGTAGATTCTATACTCTTGCAGTCGATTTAATTCAAATCAGGAAAAGAATTTGGCTAAATTGGCAAATGTTCTAGTGCAATGGCTTGTAGAATTGTAAATTCCATTTTGTTTGTAATTTTTAGTGTTAGTGGAAAATTTTTAGTATCAAAAAGAAAATAGGGTTATTTGCAATATAGATATAATATAGGTACTGAAATACATAGAACAAAATGGTGCCTTGGCCCTTGGAGGATTGTAAGAATCTAAAGAAAATATGTTTGGGTTTTTCTTTTTTTGTAACTGTTGTCATTTTGGTTTAGGTATACATACCTACCTACGTTATGGTGAAATCGTGTTCAATATTTAAGTAATTGAGGTTTTATTTTAAAATTATTCTAAAATAAAAATTTTTAAATTACCTATACTAAAATAAATGCCTTCTGTTGATGTGACAAAATAAGGTACCTATTGCTTATTGATAACGTGTTTGGAATAATTAAGCTTTTGTCATTTACTGATATACCTACAGATCAAAAAAGGAGACTGGTTAAAGAAGTACATTTTCCTAGGTTAACATGCTCAAAACCAGTTTAGGAAATGAAAGTATCACCATATAAACTTCCAAGCAGGCGGTTGCAGAGGGTTTTGCAGATTTTCTGCAGGAGGCAGCAGTCGCATCATACATACCTACCTCACTTAAGCATTTAAGGAATCTGGATTTAAGATTAGATATGGATATATTTAAAGATCTTCAATTTCAGATTCGTTTATTGCTAAATAAACCATGCTGCTATTCTAACGAAAAACGTAGGCAACGATATCTTTACCACAGCAGCGTCTCCCAAGCTGAGATCTTAGCAGTGAAAAACGCTGCGAGGCATATATCGATGATGGCGATATCACACACGGACATCACTTTTTTCATTGACAGTCAGGCAGCAATAAAAGCTCTCTCTTCCACTCAAATCAAAATCGAAGCTTGTTTCTTGCTGTCGCGAAGAGCTAAAGGTTCTTGGTATACAGCATAATGTAAGACTCTGCTGGGTTCCCGGCAAGCTGGCAAGGGAAGGCTCAGCACTTGAACCCTAGATCACAACATAGGAATCCCACTATGTGAACTGAAACAAAACGTCGGTAACTTAGTTGTTCAAAAATCCAACGAAAGATGGAACCTCCTAGAAACCTGTGTTATAACCAGGAAACTATGGCCTAGATACGATAAGAAAAGGTCCGATAGAATTTTAATTCTTAATAAACCTTCCTTAAGATCCCTTATAAGTATAATAACGGGACACAACCTACTTGGCTACCATTAAAAGAAAATGGGTCTCAATACCGACGATCTCTGCAGAGGCTGTGGCGAAGAAGATGAGCATGAAGACACGACTCACTTTCTTTGTCACATTAGGAAAAAGACTCTAGGGAACTACTTCTTTACTGAATTAGAAGAACTATCAGAACTCTCAAGCAAGAGCTTATTGAACTTCGTCAAGACCTCCAAATAGCTAGACGAACCATCGGATTCATAGGTTTAACACTTCAAGAAGTTTTAACACTTCAGGGTATCACATTTATTATTGAACATTTCCAACTTTTCCTTAGATTTGCAAAATAGATTGAACAAGTTCTGCGTGTTGTGTCGAAAAGGACGTATAGCCATTCAACCAAAAGTGAGCTTCATCGCTAAACAAAATTGTCTTATAAAAAACGAGGTCTGGATAGATTGCACAATTTGGAAGCGATATTCAAGTTGAAACGCCAAACCAAACTAAACAAAAATCACTCAACATCTGTTAAAATGGCCGCCATTTTAAAAAGTGTTGCCAACTTAAACTCATATACCTCGAAAAAAAAACCTTATAAATAAAGAAAATTAAACATTGTTGGTGCAAGTTAACTTTTGTTTGAATATTAACATACCGAGCTTCTTTTTAATTAATGTTTATCAGTAAATAATAAGAACAATTTTTGTTTTGTTAATACAACATTTCACATTTTATAATAATAATTGTTATTTTTTTAAAGTAATTTACAAAAATTAAATGATTACATTTTTCTTGTTTAACTTTAGCAATTTTTTCATATAGCTATATAACTTTATAACTTATAAGCCTTACGCATCATCAGGTCAAAATAGTCATCTCTGTCAATTGATGCACTAATTGTGGAATAATAGTTCACATACTCCTCTTTGGTCACCTATTTAAAAATAAACTCTAATCACACAAGTCCAACACAGAACTAAAAAACTCACAATTCCATCCTTGTTGCCCTGTGGTCCCTCGAAATTCTCGAGGAATTTGCTTAAAATCTGATCTTCTGTCATTTCACCGCTTTGGAATTTTGGATGCTCCTTCACCGAGTACACATTCTTTAGGTCGGCAACTGTGATCACACCGTCACCGGTCTTATCCATCTTAGCAAAGGCCTTGTCAATGATGTCCAAGCGACTTTGTGACATGGCTGGCTGTGTTATTATATGGAAAATTGAAAGGTAAATTTGTTTAGCCACCGTTTGACCAAGTTAACCACACAACCGCCATCAAACCCTGTCGGTCCTTACTTACCCTGAGTTTTACCAAGAATTCTGTCATGTTGATGGATCCGCTGCCGTCTGTGTCGAACCTGGCAAAGCAATAGATGGTATAAATGAATTTGGACATCTAGTGAGATTGTATAGCATTGAATGTGGCAAGAGCAGCAGCATGATGCTCTAAAAGCTAAAACCAAAAGCCGATTCAAATGGTCGCTAACCACTGGGCTTAGCTAGAAATATCTTTTACTCCCTAATCCCCATCAGCACTACCCAACCCGAACCCATCCATATCCCCAAAATAAACAAACTAAATTTAACACAAACTCCAAATCCAATACCCACCTTGAGAACATTTGCTTTATCTCAGCATCGGTAACATCCAGACCAGTATCGTGAATGCCTCTGATAAACTCCTCCAAATTGAGGGCTTTGCTTCCATCATCGTCCATGTTCCTGAAAGTCCTGTGGATATACGATGCGCACATATAAACATGCACAAATGGTTTGGTTAGGTATTAAAGTCCCAGGATAAATAACAACGGAAAGGAGAGCCAAAGATAGGATAAGAGAATCCAATTATTTTGGTGAATTAAGGTGGCAAGGCTTTCGAGTTAGAGGACTTGCGTTGGTTTCCTCTAATTGGTTCACATCCGTCAATGGTTCCAACACAACACACATATACTTATATACGAACCTTCCTAATCCGATGATTCCAGTTGCACCGCGGCTGAAACAAAGAAGTCTCAACTTTTCAATTGGATCCTTGGCATTGTTGGATGATAGAATCTGTTGGGACTGGTTGATAAGCGAATTTTCCAAAGCAAAGAAATCATTTGCTGCCTGTAAATTATTTCAAAAGGGATTTAAATGAAGTTGAAGATTTAGTACTATTTCAATGTGTATACGAGTATATGTATAATCTGTATAAATAAGATATTTCAAATAAACAAACATAATGTGGCAAACTTTAGTGCAGTTCAATGAAGATACGAGGCAATGAATCAGGCTCAAGTATGAGAGAGTATGAGGATAAAATAAAATGAAAGCGTTTTGGAAAAATAGAATCAACTCTACAAGAAAAAAATAGGAGTTCTCATAAATAAGATAGATGCAGCTCATCAAATGGCAAATATTTACTTGATCTTTGATCTAAGAATAAATTAATCTTTAATCAATATTCTTGAGTAGAATTGAATAAAAACTGAACCACACTGCTCTCATTACAAGAGGTCAGGCAAAATGCTGTCCCCTCAAAAGTTTGCGCGTCCACTGTATTTGTGAAGAAAAGTGTTATACCATTCATTTGACACCAATACTTCACTTATCCAGATGAGATCTGTTCTCATCAGTAAACAGTTATTTGGGATGTTGGAGTAAACATTTATTTACAGTTTTTTTTTACCGACCAATTGTTTTGAGAATTTATTTTAAATTCTATTACAAAAAGAAAACCTTATCTATTCTTGGCAGCAAATTTCCGCAATAAATAGATTGACCACTTTCGCATTTTCTTAAACGATTTCCTGTTAGCGTCTCTGGGTGACAATACCATATGCAAAGCAATTTTTTATTTTTGAAGTGACCTAGTTTCAACCACTTGAAAAAGTTATTGACTTTCAATATCTCAATTTATGGTAAAAAAATACAGTTTTTTAATGTTTTCAGATTCTATCAATGTTTATTCATTTCATTTTTTAACTAATTTCAGAATTTTTACTATTTCGAACTTTAATAAAAAAAATAATTTACTTTTAAAAGTAAAACATTAAAATAAAAATTTCTTATACAGTTTTCGAGCGATTTTTATTAATGGAAGAAAAATTATTCATACTTTTAGAATGCCGGTTTTGAATAAGACTTGAACACTCTTTATTCCATCAATTTTATTGCATTTTTCTGTGAACAACAACAACAACTTAAATGTGCTTCCATCAATCGTTTTTTAAAAATTAGTTTTTTTTAATTATCAAGAAAGCATACTTTAAGGCGCTCATAAAAATGCGTTTGATGTGTTCAGTGTTCAAAAGCGGTTGATTGGTAAGTGCACACGATTTCTAAGACTGAGCAAATGTGATGTACGTGGGAATCCTACAAAAAGTTCTTCAAATAAAATTGGATTAAAGCTCAGCACCCTCTAGGAGTCTGAAATAGCTATAACTCGAGACAAATAAAAAATAATAAAAAGAGGCTGGGTGCGACCCACACTGATAACTTCCCATTTGTGATCTTGAAAACTTTATATTCAGTTTTTTTTTCAAATAACCAAATTTTCTGCGAAACAAACTTTAGCTGTTAAATTCAAACAATCATTATTTTAAGATTGAAAAGCATTTTAATTATTTAAAGAGATTTACGAAATGCACATATATTATAGAGATTAAATACCCAATGGCAAAGTCAATATCATTGCTCGTTCTCAAGATATTCGAGTTGAAAAGCCAATTTTACCCCTTTTTAGTTTATTTTTTTTATATTTTTTGTCAAAAGCTATCAATTAGATATTTGTCAAAATTGAACCTTTCATAAAAAATTGTACAATCGTTGTTCGTTCTCAGGATATTCGAGCTGAAATACAATTGTAACTACTTTTCTTTAGAATTTTTAACAGTTTTTGATTTTTTTTTTAAAAACTGCCCATTCAATATTTGTCAAAATTTTATCAGTTGCTAACAATTATGTTATGTAGAAAATAAAATAAACAAGAGGTCAATATCGTTACCCATTTTTGAGAAATTTGAGTCGAAAGACAATTTTTACCAATTTTTGGTAGAATTTTTTGTAGTTTTTAATTTTTTGTACAAAAACTGTCCATTGAATTTTTTTGAAATTTTCACCAGTAGTCAAAAACAACAGTTTTCGTAAAATAAAATTATTTTAAAATTAATATCGTTTTTCCATCTAAGGATATTCGAGTTATAATTTTTTTTTTAGTTTTTGTGATTTTAAAAAATTACGGTATATTAATTTTTTTCCAAATTCATATCTAATTTGTATGACGTCATAATGTGTCGAATAAAATTTATTTCAAGTCAATAGCATTATTTGTTCGTGAGATATTTGAGCCCAATCAAAATTTTCACTTCTTTTTTAAACTGCTATAGTAAGAAAACAACTGATTGAATATTAATAAACCCCCTTTCAGCTTCTTTCGAAGTTGTTATCTGTAAAACAAAATGTATTTCAAGTCGACATCTCTGCTCATTCTTGAGATATCGACGACGAAAAGTGATACCAGAACGTACGGACGTACGAACGTACGAACGTACGAACGTATGTACACACGCACACACAGACATCTCTCTAAAAATGATTGATATAGGCTCTAGGGACCTTGAAACGTCGAGAAATGTCAAAAATTTCAATTTGACAAATCGGACCGATTACAATAACTCCCTATGGGAAGTTAAAAATTAATTCGTAAAAAACAATTGGTGGTAGCACATTTAAGTTGTTGTTGTTGTTGTTCAGAGAAACATGCAATATCATCGCTAACAATAATAAAATTTTATGAGTTAATTATTTGATTGTTTCGGATAAAATTTTGCTATCTTTCTTAGCCTATAAGCTTATTTTATTTAAATTTAGTTTTCTTCAAAAAAAAACACGGAATTTCTCGGTCGTTGCATAAAATATTATTCACATATCAGAATAATTTTTGTGATTCATTCTTATTAAGTGTTTTATTTAAAAAATTGTATAATTTTACGTAACCTGATTTGAATTTGATAAAAAATATATACTCGCATACTTACGATCTTACGAATTTTCAAAATGAGCAAGGCGGCTGTTTTTTAAGCTAACATTTTAATTAATTGTTTGGAATGCAAACTTATTCTTGTGTATTATGTAAGATGATTGTAGATATGTATATCGTATGTGTTAATTATATAAAAAAATAACTTATTGATGGAATATGTTATACAGGGTGTTCCGAAATCACTACAACAGAAGAAAATGAATGAGTTCCTGACGTAATTACAATATGAACAACTTTCGTTTTTGAATCTGAAAAAAAAAAATAAAAATCATAACAACGTTTATAAGTCAAAAACGAAGAAAAAACGAGAAAATTACCTCGTTAAATTCTTTATTTTGTAATGATTTCAGGACACCCTGTATATACGTAAACTAAGGAACCGAATTTCGTGGTAGATGATTTGTTTAAAAAGAATTTTCAAAAATTGTTACAAATTACCAAAGCAATCATAAGAACATTTTGAAAATTTTAAGGTAAATAGAAGATTCTATATTTCTAGAACTTTGTTGAACTATATAGTGTAACCGTTCAAATATAATGCAAGTCAGATAGAAAGAAAATAGTAAGAAATTGTTATAAATTTAAAAACAAAAACCACAACCTTTTCAATATCTAAGGAATATTAAAAAGAAAAAAAAACTTACAGATGATTGTCCTTTAGTCGATGCTGCAGTCACTCCATTGACAATCACAATTAATGTAATAAAAGCAACACATATTGTAAGCATATTAAAGCTACATTTTTGCTGAATAGCGTGCGAAAAAAACGATGATTATAAAATGAATGAATTTAATTTTTAAACATGACCATTTGTATATAATAAAATTCAATAACAATAGAACTTAAAGGTATATGCATTATAGATTTAATATTAAGGCTGATTTTGCGAAGGAGATAGTAGTAGTGGCGAAGGAGATTGTCGCCCCTGGTGGCTGGTGGAAAAAGTAAGGGGTGGAAATTGCAACGGCTTGGCAGAAGCTTTGATTTGAAAACTCGTAGTACTCAAAACTGTTTAAAAGAATTATTAAATTTTTAAGCAGAAGTTTTATCTGTTTTTAGTTATGGTACCTGGTGTGGGTACCGGGTCGTGCGATACTTGGTTTTTTTAAAAAGAAGTAAATTTTGTCAAGTAACAATTAATAATGTTTTAATTGACATTAGCCCAGGATATTTGTTCAAAACAAAATTATTAAAAAGTGCGAATATGTATATCACAGTGTATTTTTTTCCAGCCCCTTAAGTTGACTCAACGAAGCCAAAAAATAGGTACAACTTCAAACTTTAAAGTTTCAGATCCAGTGGGGAATTTTTGATTCTATCGATCGCAAACTACTGTTCTTCAAATTCTTGCAGAATGGATCTACTACAACAATGCAAGGTTGTTTGGGGGAAAGCATTATGGTTGACCAAAGAAATCATTGACTTAATTTCCAACTATATCATAAGGATGTTTCCCCAAGTCGTGGTCTTCTAGATCTCATTAGACAACTGCCATTTCCACAATAAATGAAAGACAGCGAAAATTGTACCTATAGCTAAACAAGGTGAAAAAAACACAATTTCTTGATATCGACTCTCTTGAACTAATTCTTCGATGTCTAGAGGCGTTCAGCACAAAATCAGTTTGAAGAAACTTGGAGTGCTTGAGAGGAAAATCCTGCAGATCTGCACCGGACATAAGCAACCATAAAGTCTACCAGATATCAGAAACTACATCATTGGACAAATATTTGATCTTTGGCAATGCTTCAAAAAAGTTGATGAGCAACCTCAGCAACCAACCAAACCTTTTAGTCGGAACTGTCATTAACGAAGAGAGACATCCTTAGCCACGATACCTAACAGCTCTAGCGGATGCAGGAACTATTCCACTCAATGACGACCAGGCTATCCCATTCTACAAGGACGCTTCGACGGACTTAACTCAGTAGGTTAGGTACAACAAAAAAATTCTTTAACTATTTAGACCAACTATTTACTAATTATTAAAGTTTTTCCTGAAAACTCTTAAAATTCGCTTTCATTTAAACTGACCATAAAATTACAATTTACCTAAATGATTCTTAAATAGCATTGCTCAATTGAATTAACCTTAACAAATTCATACACGGTCAAGTAGATCATTCAATTTAAATATCTTCTTTACTTTAGCTCAATTTGAAAATTGTTTTGGAATGTTCAGCGTGATACAGCAATGATTGAGCAAAATAACATAAGGTAGACTTCAATTTTGTTCACATGCGTTTCTATTTATTCAATATACACAGTTGTTGTTGTAGGTACACACACGTTATGTATATCTAAACTCTTGGCAGGCTTTCCCATGAATTCAAAAAAACAGTATAAATGATTCATTGAGATACATTTCTGTTGTTGGAGTTAATCGGTACAATCATAATGTAGATACAGTACAGCTCTTTTGGTTAGACACAGATCGTAAAATTAAGCTGGAAAAAGCGACAGTAAGAAATACTCGTATATCTATTTTCTAATTTTTTACTTGTGTCTGTAGTTAGAAGCCGCTGAGTAAAATTAGGCCGTGTGAAATAAAGCCACGCTTGATTTTGTATGGCGTAAAAATGTGATTGAAAATAACATTGTTCAATGAGGTTTTGTTTTGGCGAAGAACGGTCGATAAGGAATCAGCACTATTAGGGAAGAGTAGATCAGATAACAATTCTGATCCTGGACTAGAAAATACCTTTAGAAAATTGTTTTTTTTTTTATATTCAATGTTCAAACTACATATAATATTTCGAAAACCTGACCTGCTAGAGTGATTCTAAGACCTGACTTGAATTCACCATACGAACATCTTTGGGGAAAAGCCTTTTACTATTACAAGACCATTAAATGTCTTGAGTCTTTTGCTCACTAAAAGAAAAGCTCTGCGTGGCAGTTGTATGGTTCTTGGACAATGTACAAAAAACATGAGCGGAAATTGAGGAAAATACCGTCTGGTATTGCCAAACAATCAAACAAATACAATTAAAATTGAATTTAGTTGGCCTCAGATATGGAACAATCCAAACGTGGGAGGTCTGCCAACGTTTTTTGAGTTCAACACTAGAGTTGGAGAGTTGTGGTAGTGGAAATAGAAGATAATCACCCACAAACAGTTTGAAAGTTGTTGATCTGAATTCTTAACTTGTGGAAATAATACTGCAAAACTAAAAAAAAAAAAAAAATGGATCTAAAAATTTTTCTTAATACATTTTTGAAAAGTGAAAGGTTAAATTTTAAACATACACTTAAAGACTTTTTGTTGTATTTTCTAGGATTAAATTAATATGAAGACTTAATTGTTTAGCATTGAAAAAATGACCCAGTTTAACATTCAATAATTAGATGAATCTATTCCAGAGACACGCACTGTATGTAGGTATATACTAGAATATACTCTGATTCATTGATTCAAATTTAAAAAAAAGTTGATTTCTCCAAACAATACTAACTAGCAATGTTAAATAAAGGTCTTAGTTAACCATGTAATAAAATTTTAATTATATGGAACGTCAATCTAAAACTTTTATTACTTTTAGTTCCACATGGTTTAGGAAGTAAGTATCTGATGGATTAAATAAAAAAAACTCATCACGAACTCGGAGCAGTAGTTTTCATTTATTATTGTGTTTGCACTTGAAATAAATTCATTGTTAGATATATTTTTTTTTATAAAACAACAATTAAACGTATGGGCACAATATGCGACCGGCGAATAGAATAAACAATAAAAAAACTGACAGAAGCAATATAAACCAGAATTTAATTATGTAGCTTAGCTATATATTGTTGTGGACGTCACAAACCAGTTTGATATTTATATTTCATTTTATGTTTTTCTTCGGAAAAAAAGATTTAATTTCTTAGCTTACCGCCCATTCATCACCCATATTTAATTTTTTTTTTATAATTTGTTAAATACACAAAAGAGAACTTAAATGTATAATTTTAATTTAAACAAATAAAAGAATTGAAACGAATGAAATTCAACTTAAAAATCAGTTAGATGTTAACTGGAGTATGATCGTAAACAGACTGCGTTTGTGAAAAATTGCCAGAAACAAGAAAGCTTGACAGGTTATAACAGATGCCGCTTTGCCACCGCGTCGTGCGTCGTCGGTCGTCGCGTCGTCGCCGCAGGTCAGATATGAGCTACGGTTGCCGCTGCGGTTGCGGCTGTGGTTGGATTGGAGTTGGAAAGTTCTGATTTTTTTTATTATTGTGTTATGTATATCTATCTATAAGTTGGTATCTGAAAAAAGTTTATTTTTATTTGATTGAGGGGGAAAAAGTTCTTAAGAAGATATAGTGAATAAAAAAAATATTTGCTTAAGCACTTCTGGATTTTAATGTGAAGGTTAACGTACGGATGATATGAATATCCCGCTTTTATATGGAGAAAAATAAAATTATCTTTTACAATAATACAGGTGATTCATATTTTCTTACTGTTTCAACGACCATATTCAATTCCAAGTATGTAATGTAGGCAATTATACCTGTAACTTAAAGAAAAACACTTTAATTGAATTGCTTGTCAATAATAAGCATAAGGCAAGCATTGCACTATAGGTATTCAATTTCAAAATTTTCAGTAAATTGTACTAGTACCTTGAAATTTTAGTCGTGGTCATAGTTTTGTATGTGCCGAAATTCGCACTACACGTAAGTTCAGTTTCAAAAATTCTGTATCTCAAAATTCGGTTAATCTAATGTCTGTATTATAAAATTCTGAAAAATCGAAATTCTGTATTTCAAATTGGCTTCATATTTAACAGGCACCATTTGTAGCTAACTTGTGACAGCGTATGTTACTTTCCAAGTGCCGAAGAATTGACACGGGTTCAACATTGCATTTTTTTGGACACTATCTCGAACGCTTTCCTGATTTAACTGTTAATATCTATTTCGGTCACGCCATCAATCACAATATATTGAACATTTTCCACCATCTCAACTGGTTATCCGCAAGGTGTTAATGTTGTTTTCGACACCGACACCGAGTGTGTCTTCGAGGTGAACTTTTATTGGCTCCGGTAGAATTCTTGCTATTATCTTGACTACTGCAGGTAGCACGCAAATTCCTCTAAAATTTTCGCATTGTGTTAAGTTCGCCGTGTTGATCTCAGAAAACGTCGACAGGCTTCACGCTGTTGAATTGTTTTATGACTGAGGTCAACTAGAAATGAAGCTGTCTTTGAATTTTTTTGATCCTCAAGAGTTTCTAAGCCTGCCTTTCTATGGCGATATTGTTGGAGCTCATAATCCCTAATGCCTAATAAATTTGCCAGCTGATAGATACTTCAAATTTAGCAGAACTGTCTATTGAATTTATAAAGAGAGTTTACAAAGTGTTCAAAATATGAATTCTAGCTTAGGTGCCATTCAGTTCGGCAACGGGGCCTTAATGTCTGAAATCATGTTTCATAGTTAAATTAATTTGCATTTATGTTATTTCAAATTATTGTAAAATTTCTGAAAAAATACCCATCTTCAGTATTTTTTTCAACTTTCCAATCTCTTAGAAAACGATGTATAGTTGCCTACATATATAATGAATGTTTTGTGCAATGTACAAAAACACCTCACTAATGCCCAAATTTTAAACGATTGAATAGTCTTAAAATTTTTTCACCTCATTTTCCTACTAAATAAAACTGCCTTTGCTTCCTTTGTTGCAGCTTAAAAAAAAATATAAGCGACGTGACGCACATTGAAAAACTTCAAAATAATGATAAAGTGGTAGATAGGTGTACCTTCCTATATTAAAAAAAATAAACTACACTCAGAACTTAAACAACCTCCTGTTGTCCAGTTTTAAATAAATATAAATAAGAACATTAAAAAAAATAAGAAAATATTTACAATTTGCTTTGAGGAAAAACGTTTTTCGACAGTGATGCTCTTGGTTTATTTATTTCATCCTTTTATTTGTATTTTTCTAGTTAAATATTTTTTTTTTATATTTATGTATCTAGGTACTCAACTCAATCGTTGAAATTTGTGATTTATGTAGATATAAGTAGAAAGAAAAAGCAAAAAAAAAAAAGAAAAACATGAAAAGAAAAAGAGTATGTTCTATACCTTTTTCGAGACTTGAATATTCCTTAAATACAAGCTGCTTCTCTTCTTTCTTCAACACTTCAATTGAATTTCATTTAACAAATCACCATTCCTCTGCACAAGAGAAAAAATACTTTACCTAGTTCCTAGAAAACTGTTCGTGCCCTTTTCCCTGTTTCCCGCATCGTTTTTCCATTTGCCTATTTGCATTTTAAAATACAAATACACAAACCTCCTCTCTACCTACGTTTACCTACATAACCCAACATAAACTTGAAAGTGAAAGCTGCAAACATTGAAAATGTGTTTTCTGCAGTAACAGCAAATAAAAAGGGAATACCTATGTTGGTATACATTTCCACTCCTAATCATCCAAAAGCATTTTCTCACATGAACGATCAAAAGAAAATTCTTCAATTCTCAGTGTCAATATAAGAAAAGTACTATACTCTTCTGCTTCTGCTTCTGCTTCTTCTCTTCCTTACTTTCTCTTGTCAACAATGATGATGAGTGCGGGGAGCGAGACACTACGTCCTACGTACGTAGTGCTTTCGATTTCGACACCCTGAAGTGTGAGTCGTTATCGTCATAGTCATTTTTGCCTATATAATTCTCCCAAGGGGCACATGTAAATTGATTGAATTCGATTCGGCTCAACTGTTTCGATGTGAAGGTTACACCGTTATACGCTTTCAAAATAAAGCATCAGGCGAACATTTTATAGGATTTCTCGTCAAAAAGCGCTCTGAACCATTCTAAGGTTTACACCAGCTTAAATGACATTTATCCGTATTCATCAATAACATCATTCAACAGGTCCGTATTTAATTTGATACTTCGAAAATTATCTGAAGGCTCTGTAAGACTTGAAAATATCTTTATTTCATTAATTTAGGAGAATAACACAGTATTGCAGTGATTATGGTGCCAAAAAAGGAAAACTATAGATTTGGTACTCTTTCAAAAAAAAAATTGAGCATATGCACCGACAGGGTGGAAAAAGGGCGCTAGCTGTCCTCCCCTGGCTCTGAAAAAGGTTTTCAAAAAGTTTAAATTTTTTTTTATTTCGACTTTTGGAAAATAGCTATAACTGTTTTCTTGACTTTTTTTCTATTGGAATCCATGTTTTTCCACATCTTGAAAAAAAACTGCTGGAACTTAACTGATGATTAATTGAGGTACTTAATAATGATTTTGATAATTTAATCTATCTTAGAATTTAAAAAACTTCAAACTATGAAATTAAATGGTATTGATTTTTATACAATTTTGATTATGTATTAATATTTTCTTGGGATTAATGTAAGAAACTTCAAAACTATTAAGCAAAAACTTCATTTTACTGTAGCTATATTTTGGAAAAAAAAACTACTTCCAAAAATTAATTTTTTTTGAAAAATACATTTTTTTATTTTTGACAATTTTATTAATTTTCAATGATTAAATAAATTTTTATTTTTTTAAGACCAAATTGACTTTTTTACTTGGGAAAATATATATATATATAAATATTTGGATTCGTCCAAAAAATCGAAAACGAAATATTAATCAATCAAAAAGTGGGTCCGGGAATTCCATCAGTCTCTCTGTCTGTTTGTTTTTAAGCTTCAAAAATAACGGTACCTTTGATATTTGTAACCATTAAAAAAAAAGTTTTTACATCGAAAACTGTTAGTAGTTAAAAATAATTTGGTTAAAAAAATATTTTTCAAAATATGACCGGATTTTTGGTTTTCCCAAAAAAAAGTTTGACGGATTATAACACCAATTTTGATTGAAAGATACATAATATCACATATTAAAACTTTCCAAATTTGCTATTTTTTGGATTTTTGAAAAAAATTGCTAATTTTTTGAACTATAAATATTTTAAAAAGTTTAATTTTTTTTCATTTATTGTTACCTATACCATTTGTTTAGTCGCATACCAATTTTTTTTTAAATTTTTTTAAAAACTGTTTCTACAAAAACGGCTAAAACGATTTTTTCTAAAATACATTTTTTATGAAGAATTATACAGAAAATGACATTTTCAGTTTTGAACTCAAACTTATTTTTGGCTTATTTCAAAAATTTAAATAATGAATTTTATAGTTTTTTTTTATATTTTCGTATAATAACATTCTTGTTCTTGTAATTTTGTTGTTGTTATACTATAAGTACTTTAACAAAGAACCAATTTCGTGTGATCTAATGGTGCATTCTATTTTTAACTCCAAAACTATCCATCTTATCGAAACTTTTTTTATTTTGAAAATAGATTCAGAGATTTTGATGAAATTTTCAAAAATATTTTTCAATAAACTGTTATTAACCTTACCTGCCATTAAACCCGATGTATGGTCTTTGATTTAAATCAATTTTTTTTGGAAATCTCAATATAAGTTATTAAATTTTTAAAATACAAAAAACTTGCATACAATTTTTTTTGTTTATATAAAAATTAGTTTTTCAAAAAACAGCTCAGCTCCAACGATTCCAAAATTTGTATTTTTTAATACCTCTGGTACAATTTTCAGTTTGGAGCTCAAACTTATTATTTCGATCACTTGAGCACTTAAAGTATGGATATGGAACTCTATGCTTTTTCATAATGACAAAGCTTTAGAAAAACTTCTTAAATGCGGCCCTGACTATTTTTACAAATCAACCCGGGGAAATGTTGGAAAAAAATGTTATTCTGGCTTCACACTTTTATTTTTGCATACCCACCCACCCATACCAACCATTGCTTTTGTGTGAACTGTATAAGTGTATAAACACATAATCCCCCACTCAACTCATAGATATAACGTTTTTACGGCAATAACACCTTTTTTTCGAGTTATTAAAAGGTCCACAACAAAACCATATTGACACGTTCCATGTGTTGGCAGAGGGATCTTATAAAGAAACAAAAAGTCATCACCCTAAAGCTGTATGCATATACAACAATCATTCCCACTATAAAACTTCCTCATATAAAACCTTGCAAGAGTGTCCTTTCTTTCTTTGCATTCAATCTCATTTTCCATTTTCAGGCCTACTAAACCAGCCACACCCATAAGATAGTTAAAATGCTTTTCTATTTGCAAGGATAAAGAAGTCCTTTCAATATTATGCCGAACGTCTGTTGACTTTTGACTAAATGATGTGGCTAGCTGGCTGGCTGGCTAGCTGGGTGGATGCCTTACGTTACCGGTGATGTTTGCTGTTTTCCGTCCGGCATTTTTCCGATTCAAACGACATGACACGACAACAACAACGTAAACGAGAGACGTTGAATTCAAAAAGCCAAAAGCTAAAGCAAAAGCAAAAGCAAAAGCAACCCTCTTTCAACAAAGATGACATTTTAAATTTTTGATGTGGTGATTTTATTAAGGACTGGAATTGGTTCTTGGCTCTTTGATGGATACCAAAGGTGTTGACAGGACTTCGTTAAAATTGATTATGCCCATATAGGCATTAACTTTGATGATAACATTTCTTCGAAATATCATTATTTTTGGGATAAGAGTGTTGGTTGTTATAGAATGGGAACGAGGAGGCTCTACCAACCTAGTATATTATAGTATTTAGGGCAAGTAGAAAAATAAATATTTCGAAAGGATGGCGACGACGACGGACGGACGTCTGTTCTTATTAATGATAAAACGAGCTGAAAAGGGTTTAACAAAATGAAGTTGTGTTTTTGAGGTTGATAGACAAGGTTGATGAACAGAGCAAGTTAAAGCGAATTAAGGTATTTCAATATCGAAAAGTTTCTAGATTACATAGTGATTGATTAAAACATTTCGGGTTGTTGGTTATGGCTAGGTGATTCTTCCTTATACTTTATATTATCTAACCTACCCGTAATCTTTGATGGGTCCTGGTGGTTAGATAATGCATGGAAATTACTCTAATCAAAGTTGGACCTCTGTCTTCCTGTCTGTCTATTAAGTCTTGTATCATATTGTTTATTGGGAAGGGAAGGTTTATTTTAACCTTATAATAAGATCGCCTAAGGCTGAGTGAATAGATATTAACAATAATATAGGCAGTGTTATATTTTAATCCTTTAAAATACAAGAAAGCATTTTTCACTAAAAAAAAATTGCTTGATTAAGAAATCCCTCATTTTTAATTTTTTAAAAAGTTTATTATTATATTTTATATACTCGTAAAATATGAAGAGGATCTAAAAAAAAAAGATTTATCTTAAGAGCTTTAACTGAGAACTTACTCTAAGGCTGGTATTCATCGAGTGATCTTAAGCTTAAGAAACTCCTAACTAAAAACATCCTCCCTCATTAGCTTATGAAAGGGAAATTTCTATGATGTTATTAGTTAGGATTTTTTGAGTTAAGAGGCTCTTAAAGTTGAGAACGCTCGGTGAATACCAGCCTAAGCACATTTCAATTCTTAAAGTTATTATAATATTCATAATCTGAATATCACAGGAATGATGATCAAGTTGACGGCAGCTTTTGTTTCTGGAGGCTGGACAAAAAATTTAAGTTTTTTTCTTTTAAAATATTGTATTTCAAAATTAGTTTTTTTTTCAAAAGTAATTTGCTTATTCAACTAGAATTGAATATTTGTCAAAGAAAAAAAAAGCGTATACTTTAACATTAAGGCGCTTTTTAAACACACTTTCTTCTATGTTTTCAGATGGAATGAAAAAAATCAGGTGGTTAGTGTTGAGGACAAATTTTTGAAAAAAAAAAATGTTTGAAAAAAAACCCTCGTTGATACAAAAAAAAAAAATATTTTTTGCCGTTTTTTAAATTTATATTCGTATAGACAGGCTATATCTTTCAAGACTGCAGCTTGTTTAATTAGGTTTACCATCTTTATAAAACGAAATATTTCTTTACAAAATACATAACATGTTCTTTTGATTTATTTTAAGACCAAAAATAACGGTACATTTTTTTGTCTTTTTGGAAAATCCGATTTTTCTCTAAAACGGCTCTGAATTGTTTTTTTTTTTATTCTTTACACATAAATACAAGTGGGCTCACATTAACTTGGAATTCGAAAAATGTTGGAGGTACTGTTACCTCCCATAGATTTTTTTTTTTTGATTTTCGATTTTTTCAAAAACGATTATCTGATTACAATCACAATTTTATGCTTAAGCTATCTAAAATTTTTGAAAATTATTCAATATTTAAATTTTAAAAAGCATTTATTGAGTTATGAAAAAAAATAAAACTATTTTTTGAAATCTAAATATTTCAAAACCGGCTATTTTTAAAAAATGTTAGAAAACGGTTTTTTAATTTGAAATTTCTATAAAACGGATAAAAATTATGTGTAAACTTCTGTTAGTGCTGTCATTTGAGGTAGGTGCCTACCTTATGTAGAATACTATAATAGTTATATATAAAAAAGGGTGTTTATATTGAACCATTACAAGCGTTTTCATATGCAATCAAAATATTTTTAATTTTACTTGTTAGATATTGAGTTTAAAGTAAATAGACTTCACCATGTTTATATTTTAAATAGTCACATTTGAAAAAAAAAGTTCATGAAAGGCAATTACTATTTGTCTTTTATCGGTAAACTTAGGCATATCAAAATATTCCCTATTTCTAAAATATGAAAAAAGTTGCATATAAAAAACAAATATTGTTTTGTTTAAATCAATGATTCTCGTTTTCTCCTTCCGTTAGCAAATATTTATTTTCCTACAACCAAATAACATAACCATTTCTATTTCAATTCGTAGAAGTTCGCTAAAAATCTTGTTACAATGCAACGAAAAATGTGTTTTACTTTTAAGCAAAAAAACTGTAAGAAAGATCAAGACATAACAATAGAAAACATGAACGGCAGAGCAGTGAACGAAATCAAAGATATGTACACTGAACAGCTGGTATGTATGTATGACTTAAAAAAATATCTAAGATATGGAAATATTTATAACATACCTTAAAGAACCTTTTTCATACAAACAATCATATAGCTATTTTATGTAATGTATAAGTATTTCGCTAGTTGTTGGATGAAGTTTCTTGCACTTACCTCCTTGGGATTTCTTATTCAGATTGAATTATTCATAAGAATTGTTGTCGTCAGAGGAAAATGACATAAAAGGACCAAATAGCATCTACGATAGTAGATGGAGATAGTAGAGTGATACTCTCTGGTCACAATAGTACTGTTCCTGGTATTTTGTCATTGGGGAATGCTTTCATAGTAAAAGATATTCCCGAATTTTGTTTTATTGATGTTAAAGTTGATGCCAGTCAAAAGTTCATGCAGTATTGTATAATAGATACTTCTGTTAAAAAAAAATTATGAGGAAGTAATGCAGAATGTAAAGCAACTTAGCTTACTTAAAGATACAATTCTCAAAAGAAGCATTACTTTTTTAAAACTTTATTTTTATCATTCACCTTTTCTTAAAATAAATAATGTTGGAATATTTTTCAAGATGAACCATCATTAAATAGGTTTAAGCAATAGTTTACAATTCAATAATAAAATAATTTGTTTTGTTAAAAAAAACGTCCAATTTGAACAAATTTTTCTTATAAAAAAAATGAAACATAAACTTTAAAATTTTATTCGAAATTGCATAACTCTACCCAAAAAGAAAGACTTTTTCATAGAAAGCAGAATGTAAGATAGCTGTAAGTCTAAGTGACAATGGTTTTCTAGACGAAACACGTTTCATTATATGAGTACATGTTTAAGTTTTATAAAATTCTACATAATACATGAAGTAGAATGTCATGAGATTTCTAGTTTGTCTCATTATATGCTGCCTAGATATGTGCTTATTTAGTTTACACTTACCATCAACGCCATCAGTGACTATGACGTTGCGGCCATAGGAAACTGAGTCCTTTTCCAGAGAATCAAATAGAATCAAAGTTCCTTAGTGATGCATTTGATGTTCTCAACTGAACTTTATCGGTTAACGACAAAGAACTACCGGGTCAACTGGGTTTAGATTCATAATTGAAAAAAAATTGGAAATTGCTCAATTTTTGTTTATTATAAGTATTATTCTATAAACACAGGGTGGGCAAAAAGTCACTTCCTAATTTAAAATGATATTAGCTTTTATATACAGTGGAGGAAATTCCCATAAAAACAATTGTTTTTACGCATTTTTCTTTTGCTGCATGCATCTTAGCCATGATTTTTTATGAAACAACAATATGTACTCAAATTTATTTAGAAAAATAAAAATGTATTAATTTTTAACAAAATTACATAAAAGTTATTAACAAAAAACAAAAATTAACAAGAAAAAAGACGGAAATTCCCATAAAAACACACGCTTTCTTTTTTAAAATAACGGTGAATTAGTGATCAAGAATTTGTAATTTCTTAAATCAATATTTTGTAGAGCCACCACTTGCTCTTAAGACCGATATCATCCGTGTTGTGAGCTTTTTATTTTGCGCATGGTTGGCTATTTTTCCATATCTTTCACCTAACCTTAAAAAGTTATGAATAACTGTATCGGATCTACCAATTTTTCTTGCAATTTCGCGATCGGAAAGGCCACAATCTTTGTATGCAATGATTTTTGACCTTTCTTCCGCACTTAAGACCCTTCCACGCGGCATGATAAGATTCTGTAAATAAAATTCTTCTAAAACAATTTTAGAGACACACAAAACGATTTCCTACCACTTTCAAAAAAAAATTCAAACAACTTTATGAATTAACCACTTTTAATTAGACCGTTTTAATACGAATTTCCGCCTTTGAATTTCACTTTTTAGATCTTGTTTCGCATACAAAGACGAATAAATGTTTTAAGGTGATCAAAAAAGGTTGAAAACAGAACGGTTGCCTAGATATTGGTTTGACAGATCATTTTGGATCCAAAAATAAAAAGTACTGCCAATTTGGCAGTTTGTGCAATGAGTTATGAAAAAAAGTTGCAGTGTTTTTATGGGAATTTCCTCTACTGTATTTAATTTTTTATTAATAATTTATTTTAGATCATAAAGTGTTTGACTCTAGAGCACTGTAACTCATTTTAATTAATCTTCCAATTTTGTTTTATAAGTACTTACTACCTACCTAAAAAAATTATTATTATGTTTTCAAATTTCTTTTTGCCCTCCCTGTATTTTATAAAATTTTGATTATAATAATAATCTAGGGGAATTAATAAAACAAATTTGATGTGAATGTAATTCTAAAACTTTTGGCACATCATATTTTGCATCATATTTACAGAATTTTTATAAATATAACTTTTTTAAACGCAATAAGAAATTTTTTATTATTATACTGGGATTCTGATTATAGAAACAATACCACATATTTTTCATTTTGCAAATAACATTCAACATTCAATGATAAATATTTGAATAAGATCATAAGAATATTTTTTTTTTGAGGACGAACATTTTTCGTCAAAACTTTTTTCCTACAATTTTTATTTTGATCATTTTCTATATTTGACTTTCATAAACATTTTCACATTTTTATCCAATTTCGTTGGCAATTTTTATCAAAAATTAATTTTTAATTCTTGTTTATTAATCAATTTAAGGTCAAGCACTAAAAATCAAATGGCCTTAAAGGCCTTTTGTTTTTAAAACAAAAGTAAATATCTGGGGGTTTCAAACCCCTGTTATCCTTCCCCCTAAATACGGCCTTGCTTATGTAAAATAATTTTCATAATATTTCCTGTCTCTTTTGCTTATACCATATTTTTAAAAGATTCTTCTAAATAATTCCTCTTAAAAGCCATCTATGTACGTTTTCAATGTCAAAACTGATTTTTAGGTTTTAAAATTAACCCCAATGAAAAGCAAGTGTTAAAAAATTACCAAGGTGGATCATGAATCATGCTTCAATGGAGCACCGCTACGGTGATAGCGGTAGATTTGTTGACCATAGTAAAATTCTTTGCTAATTCTTTTTTTTTATTATTTGAAAAACGCTAACAGAAAGCACTTTGAGTCCTACGACCTACCCATTTTACTTTTAATCTAAAATAGTTAAAATTTCAAAAGAAATCTATAACGTACAATCTGCAAGAAGACCCACGAAATATTGAATTACACAATAAACTATCTATAATATAAATTCACAAAACGTCAGCATATTTGACTAGCAAAAAAAAAAATAAAAATATAAAATAAAATTAATTGTTATTACACACATCAAGCAACTATAAAAAGAGTTTACAATAACAAAATAACTCTTATTTTAACTATCATCAATCAGGTTGTGTGACGTCACAAGAGCAATTTCGCTACACTGAAATTCTATACACTCCTCGCATAGCACGGCAACTAAAATATTTATTAAAAGTGAACCCATCCGATCGTAAATATCCTTAAAAAACATGAAAAACGAAAAGTATATAGAGTGTTCGTTGTCGCCGCTATGAAGTTACCTCTCTCTCGCTACAAAATAATAATAAAAAAAAAAACAACACAAAAAAGCAAGCAAAAGAGCCTCAAGGACTGAAGGACTCAAGGAGCTTGCTATTCTAGACAATGGAAGATTAAGTGGCCTTTGGGGAGACATAAAACAAAATTGCAGGCATCTGGGTATCATAGGGTTCATACTATATATCCGTATCTTATGGGATAAACGTGATTAAAAGACTTTACGAACATTAAGACTCACGTAGTGGCCAGTTGTTATAATATTTTCTGCAGCCAAGATATTCCCTATATAAAACTTGAGGAGCAATTTATTTTCTTTATTTTTGTATGTATATAAGGTATATCTATGTATGTTTGTTTGTAGATACATTTTTATTTTATCACAAGGATTTTATCTACAAAAAAATTAATCCATCATAAGTGCTTTAATGGAGCCCAGGCGACATCTTGTGTTTTATTCTTTAATGTTATTTTTTTGTTGACATGCCTTGCTTATACAAAAACATGTTAACAACAACACATAAAATATTCTTTGGATTTTTTGAATAATGTATGGGAGGTATATATCTAAATTTGGAATTTAAAAATAGAGTAAAATATATTTGAGGACCATTGAAAAGTAATTGATTTTCGGAGTAAGAAATGATCTGATGTCCTAGCTGAATATGTAGGTATTTAGAAAGATAATTTCTGGTCAATGTACGACGAAGCAATTGTGTTCTGCACGAAAATAAGTTGTCAAAATAACAGCATTGCATCTATTTTTTAACCATTTGGATTCTGTTATTTTCTTTCAAATCCAATTTTATTATTCATGAACATCATGTGTCGCTCAGTATCTAATTTATCAAACAACTTACAAATTACAAGCAAGAAATTAACATCAAGTATGATAAAATAAGTATTTGAAAGCTTGTAGTTATTTTAAATAATAATATTTCAACAGACACCAATGTAACGTGCCTAAGCAACAATGTAGGAATCCATTAAAATAAGAAAAGTGCGTAGACGCCCAAGTGTACCACTGTCATATTATATTATTTAAACTTCAAAACGTTCTAGAAAGATTAAATTTAAATTTTTGTTTTTGTTATTACAAATTTAGATAAGCAAAATTATATTTTTTACAACACTGTTGAAAGTTTAAATAATTATGGAATTTCAAAAAGGCACCCCAAATTTTTAATTGAAGGTTTTGAATGAAACAACAGTTAAAACTACTTGATGACTGCCAGACCAATAATCAGATTCCTTGCAGTGGTGCTTGGCAATGAATTGTTCAATTTTAGTTAAAAAACTTTCTTTTCTGCGGGGACCTAAACCTTGACAAAGCTCGCCCTCAGAACCATAAGTACCTACTTCAATTCTTGCAATTTCAAAATTTATGATTTTCTATTTTTTCAGACAGTTTTTACTTATTTTCTTCTTAAAAAATAAAACTAGAAAATCTTATTTTCTACAAAAATGTTCTTGAGTTAAATTCTAAATATTCCCAATCAAAAATATTGAATCTATCCAGTGTTGCCGGTCTTTCAGAAACGAAAGATTATATTTAGTAACACTTTTGGTTTCGAGAATGCTTAATTCCCGATAGTTTTTTTTACCAATAAAAATGTTTTTAAATTTTCTTTAAAAATTTTGTTCGACAAATATTTTTTGTTAAATTTTTATTTCGACATTAAGACCTTATACATATATATTTTCGTTCGTAAATACAAAATTTTCAATTAACGAACAATTTTTTGTTAAGAATTTATTTATTTATTTTCCTGATAAGGAGTACTGGAGTTCCGGTGAGTTTGGCAGTGCCTCCTAAAACGGAGTTAACGTTGAAAAGTAACACCTCAGGTGCCTTGCTACCAACTACTAGTTAATAGCCTATAAGGCCATGATAGTAATGTGTTTGTTTTGTTGGAATTAAATAAGAATTAAATTATTTTTATTCCTATGTCGTATGTTCGTAAATTGGGCTGAGCAAGAAGTTGAAAATGATTCGGATTTTCATCAAAAATTCATCTTCAGTGATGAGACTCATTTCTGGCTTAATGGCTTCGTCAATAAACAAAATATGCGGTATTGTTCAGGCAGAAATCCACACGTACTCCATGATTCGTCATTGCATCCCGAAAAAATTACGGTTTGGTGTGGTTTATGGGGCCGGTGTCGTCATTGGGCCGTACTTCTTCTGTGATGATCAAGACCGGCACGATTCTGTGAATGGGGATTGCTACCGTTTAATGATAACGGAATATTTTTGGCCCCAATTGGATGATATGGACTTGGAGGATATGTGGTTCCAACGGACGGCTGCGCCACAAGCCGCACAGCGAATGTCACAATTAATTTATTGGAAACCAAGTTTGGAGAACGTGTTATCTCACGAAATGGTAAAGTCGCTTGGCCGCCTCGATCGTGACGCCGCAGTTAGACTATTTCCTGGGAGCTACGTTAAGTCTATGGTCTATGCTAACAAGGCAGTGACGATTGATGAACTTCGTACAAATATCAAACGTGAAATTGCAGCAGTATTGGCCCGATTTATGGTTGTAAACCGTTTTTGTTTTTGATCTTTTTTAAAATCTTTTGTAGCGCTCTTATTGAAAAACCCGATATATTAAGTAATTACTCGTACTTATAACATCTTTATTGCAGAAAAAAATGTTCGGAATGCTGGAATTAGGTCATAAAATGTTTGTACTTGAAAAGTAGCCTTTGCTAATAGTTTGATTTTGTTTACACTTTGTAGTACAGTAAATAATAATCAAAACATGTTAATAATTATCGGATTCAGCAATTGGTCAAAAGTTTTTTTGTGTCAATGTAGAATTAAGATGACATACTTCAAAAAAAACATAGCTCATCTTTCCCGATGCAAAATATCACTCATGAGCATTGAACTATGAAGTGGTCACAGTTTATCTTTGATTTTCTGATCTGTTGTTTTTTTTTTTTTGTAACAAAGTACAGTTGTAAAAGCAAACTCTTGGGAATCTCTTAAAAATTGTTTACTTTAAGTTTATATCTATCTAATGCAAATTGATGCATTATCCAAATAAATCGGCAATGTCCATTTATATAGACAGAAAGACACATGAGCCATATAAACCAACCAAACTACCAATCAGTTTGGATCTCCTTAGAGAGTTTAAATAAAATGCTCTTTTCTGTCACCACTGCAGGCCATTCATTAGCTATACATGAATTCCGACGAGAAATTCCCATCATCTGAGGGCTTCACTTTGGTCACTTTTCAATGAAATCCCAAAAGGAAATAGCAGATGCATTTGAAAATGTAATTAAAGCGAACGGAAAACGAAACGGCAAACGAACAACGAACGCAACGTCCCGTCCCGTCCCGTCCAGTTCATCCGCCAACCTTTTCCCTTCGGACCAATAATTTCAAAACTATATATGGATGTGAGTTTGTATATATGACATGTGTGTGTGTGTGTGTGGACCAAAACGTCAGGATTTGTTCTGAAATAAAGCATTCAAACCGGAAGAACTGCAAGGACACAACTAAAGCCCCCAACTGAAACGTATTTATTAGCCAGTCCATCCAGATATAGGTGGGGTATAAAGTCCGATATTGCGTGTATTGTATATGCATAGATATTTTCCATCTGTGTAACAATTGCATTTTTGGGTATTTTCATACAGACACAACGCTCTGCATATAGATATCGGTGGGCCACTATATGTACTATACTATAATATTGCTGTAGCAGCCGGGTCCGGGTTTCATTAAGGCCAACTGACGGTGCGAAAATTGTGGGTCTTATACGCATTTGAATGCACACCTCCTTCTACTTAACTGGCTGGATACCAGCGTTGATATTAAAACAAAATGTTTATTGCACTATTTAATAAACATCAGAATTTTGTAGCCGTGGCAACTTTCAAAAAAATAAAGCTCAATAATGTCAGTGAACTTAAAACAAAAATCATTGCACTCTTCGTGAAATAAATTAAAAAAATATTTAGGGCTATTATAAATTTTCCTCACAATATCTCTCTTCTTCAAAAATTCGTAACCTGAATTATGGTGGAAGCGACCCTTAAAATAGGTAAATTGACATCGAAAATACATATTTCAGGAGAACTGAGCTGCCATTTTGCAAGGCCTCAATTCTGGCGGCATTTTAGAGCTGCACTGAGGTAAAATCTTTCTGTAAAAAATTGACACTTGAGAAATTGGTAGTAGTCCGTAGCGTAGGACTATGCTGTGGAAGTCTGTGTTCGATTCCAAATTAGTTTTATTTTTTTTCATAGAAAATTGACAAATATCTTGTTAAATGTATTGGGTCAAATTTTCCGTCTGGATTAAAAAGCAGAATTTTGTAGAGAACAAGATTTTCTAACCATAGGCATTTCACTGCAGAGCAATCTTAAGGCTGTTTGTCGGCGCATAGACCGGTAGACCCACAGACCAACAGACAGAATTGCGAAACCCACAGTTCTCTATCACCGTAATAAATATAAGCGCTGATTCCGAATTTGAATTTCTCCAAAATCCAAAACTTGCCCTAGTATCTACATAATATGGTCGCATAATTCAATATAATAAAGAAATTCCTATCTGAATTTCTAAGCCTCGTTTCAAGCTCTAATTTGATTTTTTGAAATTTTGAAATTTGGCATAGTATTTCGAGATTTAGGAACCTTTTGGTAGATATTTTGTACTCTGGCTCGTTAATGAATTAAAATCACTTTCAATAACTCACTTTTGAAAAGTTAAAAGTTCCAAAATTATTAAATAAATAGTAACCAATTGCATCTTAATAATTTCGTATAACATCACTGCTACATCATAATATGCAAAATCCAGAAAATAGAAAATTCGAAATGCATAATACTGATGTGTAATTTAAGCGTTAGCTTTGTAGCTCCGATGCCAACAATTGTAATGTGGCATTTGGGGGGCATTTAAATTGGATCAACAATTTCGACGACCGACGAGGCCATGCAATTTTTTTTTTTTTTTTGTTGGTTATTGAAGTTGGTTTACAGCGTGATTATCGGACCGAATTAGGATGTGACCATTCGAGGTGTTATGTGGATATTTTTTTTTTTTCGTCAGAGTATGAGATGCACAATTTAGGGTTAGGGCGTGGCAGCAGCGAGGAGATGAGAGTTGAGGGATACCAAAATGAAAATACGGAATTACGATTCAAATGTCATGGATACGAATTACATGGCTCGTGCGAGAACAAAATTATTGTGTGTATATGAAAACCAAAAATTGTTCTGTGGTTATGCACCACTTCGACAGTATCTAAATAGGTCCATATATACATGTGATAGAGGGACCGGTTGTAGCAGCAATGGTAGCTGGGAACATATCAGGAGCAACTTTTACCAGAAAGTCAAATAATTCTAGGAAAATGTTAACAAATTAGCGTTTCAATGAAATTGTGGTGAGAAATGAGGTATGTGGCTCTAGTGATGAAATTTTCAAACAATGCTTTACTCGAAATCTATATGATAATGTAACAATAGCTGCACATATATGTATATAGATAGAAATGTGTTCAAAGTAAAATAATCGGATGAAATTAAAGTCCATTTGTTCTGTAATTTGTATATATAGCTATAAAATATCCAGGAATAAATAGGATATATTATTATGGTTTTTATACATGTCATTTTTGATGAAGTACATTTCATTTAGATAATGGTGATTTTGTGTTATAAATATAGCCAAAAATATTTTGGAAATTGAAAATATATTAAGACTTTTCACAAGAACAATATCATATCAGTCGTATTAGGCATAGAAACAGGCCAACCCAAGTCAATCATAACAACGTGTTGTAATTGTTGTTTCATCGTAGTATCCGAATGTTTCGCATAAGTCTAGGCAAGCCTTAATTCCGGAAAAAACCCCAGAAAGTTGGGTGTAGTTTGTCCATCTGTCAGTATCATAAAAGATTTTTAATGTTGGATGCAAAACATGCTCGGATTCATCTGAAGACATTCCTAGACCTACTCTTATGCACTTCGTCATGTCAGGGGACGATTTTTTCCGCAATGAAAATATATCAGTTATCAGATCGTAATCATTTTGTTTGCTTATGTAGACATAAATTAAAAATAAACAAGTTAAAAAGTTGGACAGTTTTTTTGAAATATCAGCGCCGCCATTTCGGGTGAAAACCAGCTCAAAATGTTGAAGGAGGACTTGACTGCGGTTTTAAATTGCGTTTTCGCCAGATAAGTCCAACGCCAGTATTGACAATATTGAGAGAGCTTGGGAAACAGAAGGCTGGGGGAAAAGGAGTGACTGTCAAGCTCCGAAAAATGGAAAAGTGCGGAAACAAGAGTCGAATTTGCGTGCTGCTTATAATAGCGGAAGGTGATCATCATGGAAATTAAAGACCATCTCACAAACATACTCCACGCTGAACAAGTAGGATTCAGCATTGGATCTTCCTGTGTAATCCACATTAAACCGTGTGGATTAAAATCCGTTGAACATCCATCAATACTTTACCTGCTGTTCATTGACTTCGAAAAGGCTTTTGACAGTGTCAAGAAGGAATTAATCTTGCAGAAGGGTCATCCCAGATAAATTGATTGCTATTATCAATTCTACATAATATGATGAAGTCAAATGTCACGTTCTGTCATACAAGTTTGAAATCTCCATCAAATGGCGAGAAAAGCCGAGATCGTTGATCAACCCTGAAACTTCCTTATCTGTTCAAGTAGATATTTCTGGATATGGAAGAAAATTTTCAATATTTTGGGAGTAGTATCTCTACTGATGGCGGAGCTGAGCTAGATACTAACAGTCCAATCGGAAAAGCAAAGGCTCTACAAAATATGCAGAATAAATAACTCTGTTCCGCTCCAATATTTCCGTGCTTCCTTATAGAAGCTGCACTAAGAAAGTCACATACACTGTCACAAAAAATCTGCTAATGTTTGCAAAAGATATTCGATATTGTTCTGTTGATAATCCCTACATCTAACTTAAGTTGAACATTTTTATAATGCATCTAAACGAATACCTCAACTACCATTGAACTCGACTATCAAAGTTCGTAGAATCCCATTCCCAATCTTCCCTCCACAAATGTAAGAAGATTGATATATTGAAATAACCCTACTCAATTTGCAAAAGGGTCTTTTATATAAAATATTTAAAAAGAACAATTAAAAATCGTTTTCGGGCAAAGCACTTTCATTAGGTAACTTGCCACAACCAACAACTTTAATTTATTAAAAAACTTGCAACTTCAGTTTGATCAAAATGACAGTCAAACCTGGTCGTTGGAATCATCGAACATTGTTTTTCCTAAGAATGATGTACATTTATGGACAAATATTTGGAATGTTTTGTTTTACTCTAACGTCACGTTTTCAACTTAAATTGTCCTTTAAAGCTCTCTTTTGGTCAATTACAAGCAGACTAGTTGGCTTAGTAGCTTTTATTCGGGCTTTCCCACAGTTAGATGACATTTTCAACGATTATCTAAAGACAATCGCAGGAACTCTATTTTATGTAGTTATTGTATTCACAACTACGTTTGGGATATTTCAGCTGTCTCGTCATCACAAATTCGTGAAAACTATCAACCGAACTATTGAATTAATCATTCGCGTCTCAAAACTTTCAAACAATTTCGATATTTTTGGACCAGAGTGTTATTTTATAATTTTTAGTCGTGTTGTATGCAATTTCCTAAACTTGCTTCCAAGTATTCCAGTATTTTCTTTTATATTATCCGCAGAACCGAATTTTATTTTTTTGATTGAGTACTGCATTAGTTTTCTAGCTACTATGGCAATTCTTGTCGCAACCGACTTTCTGACTCTGGGTTATTCAATAGTAGCAGGACTATACTACAACATTGGCAATCATATGAAATCACTTGCTAAACGGGTTGAATTGGCAGAAGGACACACCAGCTCGACAAGATTTCAGAAGATGAAGATTTTATGTGATTTCTCCGAAGAGCTAGACCTCTGCACTCAATTTTATTCGGAAATCTTCAAAATTACTACAAAATTTCATTCGATATTTCAATTTCATATACTTGGGATGTTGACTTTGGTGCTTATCTTGTGGTTTATGAATATTTTTAATATTTGTTCGATGTACTCGAAATCGGGAGAAATTGAATGGATTTTGGTGATTTTGGGATTGTTTCAAGTGGAAGAAGTTTTTATTCTTATCATATTAATGGATTTCATTGTTCGTAGATCGAAAATACCGCAACAGATCGAGTGGGAAAGTTTGTATTTTGATATTGATAATCGTTGGGATCGCAGTGTAAGTTTTTTTTTTTTTTTTAAATAAATCTTACGTAAAATATTTTTAACTTTTTTTTCTGCAGGTGGAACTATTTTTGAGTCAGCTCAATTTAAGGCGATTGGTGTTCGATGTTTATGGGTTATTTGAAATAAATAGTGCCCTGTGTTTGAGAATTGTTTCAGTACTTCTGACTTTTCTGACGGTTGTAATGCAGTTTGCATTCAATAATTCAGTTTAAGTTGATAATAATAAAAATCGTCAATTAGAACAAACAATCTAGGCATAAATGGGGGGGGGAGGGAATACATCTTAATCATCTGCAACAAGCTGGACTTTGGAGTAATCAATGATGTGCAACAAAAATAAGAAACGGACAAAATCTGACAACGAGATCTTGAGTGCACCAAAAATGTTTTACATAAAATACACCAAGTTTTAGCTTGAAGTCAGTACAAGAAAATATACTATGGTAGGGGAGGGGATTTTCAAAAATTACTAACCATAAACAAAAAATTATAAAAAAAATAATGGCAACATTAAGAAAACAAGGAATACTTTTTCTTTAAGCAAAAATTATAAAAATATATTTGTTTCCAATAAAGTTGTTTTCACGATAGTTAATGAGAGATTAATTTTCAAAACTTTTGAAAAATAAAATTATCAGTTTTGTTAAATATTCTCAAGCGGTGGATGTCAAGAAGTTTCATTAAAATTTTGTTTTGAAAATATATCCCAAATTTTAGAAAAAAAAAAGACGAAAAGTTTGGAATTATCGCCTCAAATGCCAGAATTTTACAAAAACAATTTACATTTAAAATATTTGGGCGATTTTCCGTCCTGTGATTTGGGAAAGAATTGGTTATGAAATTTTTATAAAATATTTTTTATGTAAGAATGCCATAAAACAATGTTTCGAAATAACTCGATTTTTAAAGAGTATTTTTAAATAATTTCGAATGCAAGTAACAGTTGAAGCATTTTGAGCCAATCCTCGGACCACAAGTACACAGAGAGTTTTTGTCACATACAAAAATTCACAGATTTAAAAAACTGATTTTGTAATAGAAAAACTATATGAATTATAAAATATTCTTAAAAATATTATTAATTTAGTACTTGGAGCTCGAAGATTCCTGAAATTTCTGGGCGAAAATATTCCTAAAATATTTACTGCTGCGATAATTTTCCTTTGATACAGAAAAGTATAAAAAAATTTGATAACGTTTTCAAGGTATGTTCAGGCCTCGCCTTGATGTGATGGATGATGAGGAACAACTCCCCCATGATTTTGGTTACCATTGACTGACATGAGAATTTTCTTAGCTAATTATAACACCAGCAAAGGTTTTCGTAAACGCAACTTAGTTTGTCAACGGTAGATTTGTAGATTTCCAAGAACTAAAGTATCTTAATTTTACTTCCACACTATAGATGCTAATGCTATACAAAGGTGTGTCGAATAAATTATTCGCATCAAAGCCTTACCTTCCTACTTCAGTATATGTATTTATCTTAACATTTTCTATGTAGATCTTTTATTGGCTCTAAGGCAGGTATATCTACAAAACCAAAGCGCATATTATTTGTTCAGCTTACTTTCTTTGATATGTATATATGCAAATGAATGCACACACCACAAGGACACACTTACACACTTAGCTCTAAAACACGCTATACACTCACAAACACAATGTACACAAATTGCAATTTGTCAGTGCAGATAAGCTGGTTACTAGACGCAAACTTCCGCTGACATCCTCAAGCTGTACCTATACCTACCTAGAACGAAGGATCTCAGAGTCCCGTAAAAATGTTCCCCAAAGCTTGAAATATCTAAAGCCCTCATACTGCCAGTTAAGTCATCGAAGAAAATTGTTACCTCTCTGTAAGAAGAAGAAAAAGAAGAAAAGGACGAATGATGAGAACTAAAAATAAAAAAAGAAGAACTTTTCATTTTGTTTGCATAAACTAGATATGCATAAGTTTACATATTCTTCTCTTCTCTATACTAAAGTTGGTCCTTTTGAGATTCTTGATTGTGCAAATTAAGTGAAATCTAAATATTCTTACACAGCACTTGAATGAGTCCTCAATTTTCTCCCACTGTTGCCATCTATTTCTATAACAGTTCTCACATTCAAGCCCTTGGCGCAATCGAATTCATATTGCCTATACATACGACAACGACATAGCTTACCTCCTATGATATGGGAATTCGTTTAGGACACCCACTTCGTTTAAGCAGGACGAACTTATGTGTGTATCAGCTATCAGGTGTAGTTCCTGTTGTATCTTAAAAGACACATAGCATTATAAACACAAAATTGCTGTCGGTTAAATGCATGAAGATATCCTTTTTTCCACCAAGGTGAATTTTACCATTTTTTTTACTCTATATAAACAATATAATGTGTTATATGACCATTTTGTAAAGATTTAATTTGTTGTTGTTTTGTCGGCTATATTGTTTTGATGTTAACGTAAAAAACTCCAACATTACGAAAAATTCTTTATGATTTAAGGAGATTATATAGAGAATTTTTTTTTTCAAAAAATAACTGTTATTAACGGTATCTGCTATAGAATCGGATATTTGGTTTTCAAATTTCTCATAAACGAACTAATGGATATCGATTCAAATCTTTATGAAAGATTTAAAAAAAAACTCAATATTTTGAAACGGATTAATATTTTTTTTGAAATTCTGATTTTAATTGAAATTGCATGCAACTTTTTCACAAAAATACTCAAGAAAATTTATGTTTGAGAAACTGTTTTTGAAAATTAATTTCTTTTACGAAAATTCTTAAATTTTTGATATACAAGATGGTAACTTCAATATTGAGCTCAAACTTAATTTTTGGGAAACAGTTGTTATGACGTACATCATGACTGGGAAACTATTGATACCTAACCCAGAACTTGTTTTGAGGCAGTAGCGCAACAATCAGTCAATTTTTGTCTCCTCGTGACGTAATAACCGTTACCACATCAATGCATTGTCTAGATAAGCAGAAAGGCCTCAAGTAGATATAACACTGTAGAATCGTCTACAGAATTACCAAAGAGGTAACAGCTCTAAACATAGGTATAATAAAAGACACTGAAGGATCACTTACAGTTTCAGATGTAAACTGGAAGGAACAATTTTCTAAGTATTTCATCTAGTTTTCGCCTTGAAGTGAACCCAATGCCCAAGATCCCTTGTGAAGCAATAATTTCCCAAATACACCACTGCATCCTCCAGTTAAGGAGAAACCTCTACCACAATTACATTTACAAATGATATTTAAATTGATTGCTACTATATCAAGGTTATATTCAATGAATCCAAATGTCACGCTCAGGAAATTTTTCAGATGGGTTTGAAATAAAAAGTGGGGTTACGCAAGGCTGTACATTTTCACCAATAATGCTCCTGTTAATGATAAGTGATATACTGCAAGCATCTTTGTCGACTTAAAACATAGACTTTAGGAACCTGAAATCCTGAAATTGTTGATCAAAAGAAGATCAATAAGGCAAAAACAAAATGGATCAGCCTTGGAACTTCGTCATCTGTTCAAGTAGATATTTCTGGCAACCAGTTGCGATGATAGATGGTCAATATCTTAGAAGCGCTGCCTCTGATAAGAGCGGAAACGAAGTAGGTATAAACAGCTGAATCGGAAAATCAAAGTTGGCTGTCCACCATACTTCAATGTGCAATCCGTGTCTCGTTTTGAGTGCAGCACTTGAAAAGTCACTTCCGCTGACAAAAGTTCGTAAATAAATGCCTGTGAAAAATTTTGAGGATTTTCTGACCCAAACGTATAATGATGAACTTCATCAGAATCCCATTGACTCCATCATAAAGAGAGGTAGTTAGCATACGTCTTGAAAGGGTAACGATTGAATTGCAAGTCCAGTGATTCAATGGAACCTTTTCATACAGCCAGACGAGCAGAGAAGGAGGCCGACCTTGAGTATGTGAATCAGCACAGATAGTGTTGAAGGGACCACAAATTTATAAGTGGTCTGTACACGAAAGCGTGATTGATTTCACCAAATTTTTAAAAATCGTATCAGTTATTTCTGCAATGCATTTTGTGGAAAAGCTGGATAAATTCTCTTTATCCATATGTTTTGTTTAGGTATGCTAATCCCACAAGCTCATGTCATGTGATAAATTAACGATAAATTTTATGGGTAGGTAAGGTACATTTGGAACAGTGCGTCAGCCATACAGAAAAAGATACCTACGTACATTGCAAAAGTAGAAGCTTTTGATTATAGCATCAAAACCAGGTGGCACCTTTCCCACAATTGTTGACTCCTTATCGAATGCTTTTGACTCTCTATCTCTATTTGAGTGCCAATGTTATTTTAAGGTCTGTTTTTGCTATAAATGAAAGAAAACTATAGGATTTAGAAGTGATTATACGAGAAAAAGCTTTTCGAAATTTACCTATGTATCTGTTCATGCATGTTGAACGTAAATGTTTTAAGGTTGTTGTTTGTTTGTAAATAGATAGAAGGTAGCAGAGATCACAAATAAATCTCAACCTTTTGAAGGGTTCTCTAATAACTATTATTTGATGAGCTTTTCAAAAATACTCACTCAATAACCTTTATTTTCAACCAAAAAAAAATATCGGTCAAGGTCTGAAAGTAACCTTTATTTTTTTTAGGTTACAGTCAACGACTCAGTTTTTTTTTTTTTGAAAGAAAAAAAAATCTCATATGCAATTTTAACAATCAGAATGCCCGTTTACTATAACCGTTAGGTTTGGAAGCCATGATTCATGCGGATGTGCATAATATATCATAATGTATTTATTTTCAAAAATAAACACGTACTCATCAAACGAATTTATTTTTGCATTAACCATTTTAGATTTATTTTCAGCAAAAAAGGTTAAAGGTTGACCTTTTCCATTAATTTTATTGGTTAAAAACTCAACCATTAAGAGATATTTTTGAAAATAAAAAATAAGTGTGAACCGATAACCTATTTTTTTTTATATAAATCTCAAACCGTAACCAAATTCTTTCTTACTCTCTTAAAAAAACCAATTGAAAATTAAGGTTGACAATTATTTCTGATCTCTGGAAGGTAGAGTATAGTTGGACAGATAGACGTTTTCTTGAAATATATGTTTCTAGTTGTTCCAAGAAGGAAAAGCATTCTATAGCTATCAGAAGACTTAATACAGCCAGCAAAAATCTTCAGTCAATTTACCGAAAACTTCTGAGCAAAAATTTGTAGAAGCAATTTTCTTTAATTTGGCATAAGAATTCCATTGTCTTAACTGCAGCTTGCGTACAAAGATGTTCAAGGTCAAATACAAATTTCTAAATTTCACAAACAAAAGTATGACAAAAAAATTAGAGAAATATGAAACTTTCTATAAAATAAAATAAAAATAAAATAAAATTTTTGAGGAATTTCGGTTTTTTTTAGAGAGTGTAAATTGCTCTAGTCTTATTATGAATGCTCTGATAAATTTATATTTAATGCACTAGTGCATCACATTTACCTATTATGTGGCCGGGTGACTCCTTAGGAGCGTTGCTAAATCTGCAAGACGCCCTGTTCACTAGGCCAAAGATGTTGAGTTGTCTTCTCAATTTACAATGGTCTGTGAAGAGACCCATTATTCTACTGAGAGTATTCCTGCTTAAGCTGATGGCAGAATAGGAAACGCTCTCGATTTTAGTTTGGCCTGCCTTAGTTTGGGGAGTTCTTTCCAGCTCAGTCATTATTTCTGCAATAATAGATTCTTGAATGTCTTTTGTGATTTAAGTTTCGTTTCAACAAATGGCCCTGAGAAACTTAAGGCATCTATTGATTCATTAGAGCTCTCGTAGGTATTGGGAGGTATTATATAAGTAAGTGATTTACATAAGGTGTGACTAAAGGGCCTTAAGGTTAGACCAAGCTAAGGAAAAAAATAGAATGGGTGTATACTTCGTCACGTTTATGTAGAAAAGCAATTTTCTAAAACAAATACTGAAATTAGAAAAAAATCAAGGATAACAATTTTTGTAAACCATGTTAAATGTGGTTTTAAATCAAGGTATTAAGTAAAAATTATTTTGAAAAATTGTTTTTCAAGCTCAAAAAAAAAGAAAAAAAATACTTTCTTTTATTCAAAATTTACGTTTTATTCTATATCCAATTCTCTAATAAATTTAATATCAAACACTGAAAAGCAACTTAAGCACTAAAAGAAAAAGTGCCTGATAGCGCCATTTGACCTAACTGTAGAGAAGAGTCAATTCAGTTTTTCTTAATTTTTTGCTTTTATGTATCTTCAAAAGTTTACATTCTAAGAAAACTCGGTATTCAGTGTTTAACTTAGGATTGATCAAAGCATTGAATATTGAAAACTAAAATTAAACTTAAAAAAGTGAAATTTTGACAAAAAAAAATTATTTGAAAAATATTTCTGAAATACGAGGAGCTATAATGACTTTGTAAGTGATACCATCGATTTTTTTTCTGTTAAATGTTTTTTTTTTATTAAATTCAAACTGGGATTTGAAACTCGCATATCGAAAAATTATACTTTTTGTGCTCTTTGGTATAAACACTAGAAGTCTTACTCGTCTGTCTAAACTGTAGGTAAATAATCATAAAATGAAAATTACAGGGCCACTCGGGCGTATACTTATCTTTATTTTGTTATTTAGTTGAAATATAGTTTGATCGTTTTCTTGAAAATTTAAAAGCCAAAAGTTTTGCGGAAACCTTATTAATTTTTATTATATTATATTATAGTTTTTTTTTAAAGCTCTAAACACACTAATCAATATTGCTTGTCTAAAGCTATGTACATACAAATACTAAAAAAACTTAAAAAAGGATTAAAATATTTGAATGCATTAATTAAAATGCTACCTATTTCAAATGTAAAACGCTTTTGAATTAAATAGACTTATTTTATAAAATAATAAAACTATACTATACTATATAAGTTGCTAAAGGAACAAATAGTCCTACAATGGCAATGGTACCTACAAATACAAATATACATGTTTTATATATAAAATATAAAATCTCTTAAAGCAAATTGGTTCGTTATTCACTTGTTCCTTTGAGCAATCAGTTAATAAAACAGAGGAGAATATCTATCCAACTGCGTACATTGAAATGAATGCGTATGCGGTTGGCCAGTAGAACAACCGCACTCTGAACACATCACAACAGCCAATAACCATTGTATTCAACCAACCACAGAATGAAAACAGACTTAAAGTGGCTTCAAGCAAAGCCGACCTCATTATAATATGATGCTTTCCCTTTAATTGGAAAAATGTATGTACGTATGTATACCTAGGTAGGTACTATATAGTTGTATAAAAGTTTTGAAAATCTTTCTCACACACATGAATATTTAATGTCCTCCATATAAACCCATATTTATACAAGGGGCACGCAAATTCAAACATTTATACAGCAATTCCAATGTCCTGATGCAACGGACGGACGACGCGACGACGGACGAACGGACGGTGCACGGTCCAAATGGAATATATATTTTCTTTACGGTTTCTGGTTTTTCAGTTTTATTTTTGGATCAATCGCATATTTTCAGTCAATTTATGGTTTCAATTTATGTGGACACCACGCCAATTCCATCTACGAACTTTTTCCCTCTCTTAGTTTGACCGCAGTCGAAAACCCCAAAAATATTTCCCAATTAATTGGTGCAAGATAGACTACACCATGTTTATTAAAATGGTGGTTTGGCGGTACATTCTACGTTTTACCAGGAAGAGAGTAGATGAAGAGGTGACTTTTGATTGCACACAACACATTTTTCAATTTGAGTTGGAGAGTTGATGATATTTTTTTCCTTGAATTGGTTCTGTGGAGTGTGAAAACAATTTAAGTCTTTTCAGGAAAAGAATATTGTGACAAGTCCTGGCACCAGACAATTTAGATTTTTAAATGATGGTACCAGTATTACTACTTTAAGCTTTTCAATTGCATTTTTAGATTTATGTCCTTGTAAAGGGTCATTCATTTTTCGGTTTCTAAAGTTAAAAACACAGCCATACATTTTTGATGGACATTTTATTTCGTTAGGTATAAAGATTGGACTTTGTTTGTAGGCCCTCAGAAAAAAATCATCATTCGGATCATCAATAATACTTCCAATTGCATCAGCAGTATTTTCGACTGAGCGTGTACTACGATGATGTCTTATGCCATCAGTAACACTTCCTAAATCTTCAAATTTCTCCACAATATTATCATCGGGTAAGTACTTTCGTTGTATAAGTTTTAATAATTCTAACGCGTTTTTCGATTGCTGAACGATCTACTACCGTAAATGGCAACATTCGTTTATGACACTTCATATGACAGCTGAGTTTGACAGGTGTTAAATGCCAGTGATACCAACTTGAACCACATAATGAATGAACTTATAAAAAAAAATTACAAAAATTTAGGGAAAATATGATATTTCTAAATTGATATATGTGCTTAAAATACAACGAATTTTTTAGAAACAAAACTTGAGATGCCCAAAAACTCGTCAAATGTACGAAACTTGAAGCTTCAGCAAACACAGTGCCCTTTTTATCTTTGTATGATAGAACTACTTTACAGTAGCATTCACCAACCGTTTAAGATTTCGAGTTTATGGGGAATTTGGAATATCATTCCAAGTGATGGGAATTATGTCCAAACTTTCGGTTTTGTTTATATATTTGGTTTGAACTATTAAAATCACGTTAAATTCAAACTGACACACTGACTAACTGAGGGATAGCTGATAGACGCTGACAGACAGAATTCCCATGAATTCGTCTAAACTATTTTAATACTTTGCAGAAGTATTTTGCTATAAGTACCGATATATTATAATAGCTTGCTTTATTTGATCGAAAAGATTTATTTATATATATATATATCCATAAATCAGGTAAGATGCCCGATATCTACATCCAGCAGTCTTAAAGTAATTGATGCAGACGAGAAATTTTAAGCGAGCATTAAATTCCAAAAGTAAAATGAAAACCTTCCATAAATTGGTCCATAAGTACACCTGATTAATCCTTATCCTATAGCATCTACATGGGCACTAACGTTTTATTGCGATAGCATCATCATTGCATCGTCTCCTGCACCAGAAGCATTATAGCAGCAGAAGCAGAGGCAGCAGCAGCAGCAGTAGAATCAGCAGCATTAGATCCCATCAAGGACCCATCAAAAGCAGAAATGGTGCATGCAGAAGCCCCATCGCCATCGTCATCATCAACAGCATCATCGCATCGGTATATGGTATCGTAATCCTTTATAAAGAGTGTATGAGTGAGATAAGAGCAACAACAATATAAAAAGGAATAAAAAAAAAACGGAACCCGAGGAGTCCCAAGGGCCTTCCACAGGCAAAATTGGTTCCTATATCCGAGGCAGAAGAAATTATTCGCAGACACAATGCAGTATGCAGGATATTATACAGGACGAAGAGATTGGCTGGATTTGGTTTGGGGTGCGGTTGGGTGGTACAGTTAACATGGACCGCAAATATGTTGGGCTTCTAAACAATTTTGCACGTAGCTAAAGCAAGCGCACACTTCGTCGTCGTTGATTGTTTGTTGTTTTCTTTTATATTGCGAACAACCTAGCATCGCATCGCAGCTGCCAATGGACGCTTTTTTGATGCTCATATTCAACATTTCCTCTTTTTTCTTCTCTCTACTTCATTTAAACATCTCTATTCATCTATTCCTATATTCTGGAACAAATTAAGGAGATTTTCTGTAACATGGCTTTGTGGTGCATGGGGCAATACACCTCTACCAATTGTTTGTGAAGCTGTTTTTGGAATTTACATGATCGATTCATAAGTTAAAGCCAGGTAAGTGTAATTCTAAGTTTAGGGAAGAAGGATTTCTTAGTTTAGGTTTAAACAAAAATAAAAACTAGAAAGTATTATTTTCCAGAGGTATAGTACTTTGAAATGGAATAAAACAAAGATGAATGAAAGAAGATAATCCTTTGGCATTATAGTCTTAATATGATTTTTGGTATATGACCGCTATGGCTGGCTTAAATAAGCAGGTCCAAATTTCTACCACTTTTTCCAACACTTGGGCCCTATATTGGCAATAACTCTGCGAATGTTGTCCTCTAAGCGATTGATCGCTTCGAACTTACCGGCGGCGTACAAATATCCCAACAGAAAATAATCTAGCGGTGTTAAATCAGACGATCTTGGAGCCAATTCACGGGTCCAAAGCGTGAAACTATGCAGTTAGCAAACGTTTCATTCAATAAAACAAAAGTAACTATAGCTCCTGCTGAGGAACAAAATAGTGGTCACCATAGACTGTAGCGTTCTGGCCAGCATCGTGATTCCACCAGCCCATAAAGTACACCAAACAGTCAATTTTCTGCATGTAACTGTGTCTCAAGAGACGCTTCAGGATTTTCTTTACTCCAAATACTGCAGTTTTGTTTATCGACCTAGTCATTCAACCGAAAGTGAGTTTCATCGCTAAATAAAATTCCTTTATGAAAATCGGGATCAAAGGCAATCTTGTTTTGGTTCCATTCACCGAATCTACGAAGCTTTGTTCAGTTGTCAGTGTAATGCTCCTAAAATGGCCTCCAATTAAAAAGTGTTGCCAATTTGAAGTTCTATATCTCTGAGAAAAAAAAACCTACCTCTCAAAATAAAGCTACTGCAATGGATTTCTTAAATTTCATATTTACATCTTTCGAGAATCATAAATTAGTGTTAAGAATTGTTGATTATAATCTCCAGAGAAGAATTCATTTTATGTAAATCGTATCCTCCTTTGAAAGATCTCAAAGCCGTCGCATAGAATTGAACAATTTCAAAATAATATTCTTCCCTCTATAATTTCGTGTTGATGCTAATTCAAAAATGAAAACAAAGAACTGACATTAACATTCAAAATCATCATTAATAGAGCGTAAAGCTTTTACTTTCTTTCAAAAAAAAAACAAGATGAAGAAAAACATAGTAAAACCCTTCCGAGCAGAGATGTGCCTGCTGCGGAAGGATTTAAATCTGAAAATGAATATGAAAAGCATCTTTTATGAAGCGGCGCTATTACAAAGTGCTTTTTCCCGGATACGAATCCAACCAGATCCGGACCACCTGCCACGCGTTATAGTAAACCCCACCTCCATGAACAATGAACGAATGAAGTGGTCTCTTACATGTTTTGTTTTGTATCTACCCTCGTATAACTAAATCTATATAAAGTGATTGTTCTTATATCGATGATGGCCCTTGGCTATTGTTTCTGGCAACAATGGGCTCAGATCCAGAGCAATGCTGGTGATGTGCTTTAGGGATAAGGTGTTCCAAAGCAGAAGAAAAGTGTTCCAATGGAAATATCTATATCATTTTAAAATGTCATCATTTCCATTTCAAAAGCATTTTTATTGCTTTTTTATACAAAATATAATTTTGAATATACCTAAACCAAAAGGGGATGGGGGGGGGCATCTATATTGTAGTCAGAGTAATTAATTAAAATGTAAAACGAAACTCCTTGTATAAAATTAAATAAATGACTCTCTGGTGAATAAATCATTCTTATGTGGACCTGGACATGGACACCATCAGTTACAAATTTCGATTGTATAGGAAAAAGGATATTCTGGTTAGGTAGAGCTGTGAGTTTGGCTGAAAAAGAAATATGGCAGTCTATTGTTTTCGTGTTTAATAAGTCATCAGTAAGTGAATGGTTTTGACTTTAAACTAATACTTTTTTTGATGATATTACTTGTGATCCTATAGCAACTCATTTTTGGGATATTCACAAAAAAAAACGGAAACCTTCCATCTCTTATAAACCAGTAAAAGGTGAACAAAAAATCAGCTACATATTTTCAGATATTGGTCAACCATTATCATTTTAAAGGATTTATTTTTCAAATTTACTGTAGGTATATGAAAATACGTGACCATTAATCAGAATGGTGTAAATTTATTCCACAACGAAGTGCTAAAAGGCTTTCACGGGGAACCTGAAAAAACTTTTTTAATTCTTAACATCGAGGCCATCCTCCAATAATATTTGAGGTTTGAAATCACCTTCATACGGAGCGGTGAAAAAATCTAATTTCTTAGAGGCTTTAGCTAGGTGGTATTATAGTTCGCGAACGAATTATGTAATTCAGTTCAAACAAAATCCTCGGAACCGTTTTCAAAAACGGTTTTTTAATATTTTTATTTTCAAAAATAAAAATAATTGTTGTTCCTATCATCCAAAATAGTATTTAAAACAGAATTATACCAAATTGCAAAAAATTTTATCTATTTGTTTTTGAAATATTTAATTTTCAAAAAATTATATTTTTTTTTTCAAAGCTCAAAAATTTTTTTTTTTTATTTAATTATTGAATACTTTCTATAAATTGTAGATGCTATTGTATAATAATTTTGATGACAATCCGATAAACCGTTTTTGAGAAAATCGAGTATCAAAAAAGAAGATTCTATGGGACACAGCGTGTGTTGATACACAGTTACATCCAGAAAACTGACTGTTTGGTGTACTTCATGGCACGACGCTGGCCAAAATTACTGACTGAGCCATGATTACTTACTTTTTCGTTCATCAATTGAATAACCATGATATGAAGGAGCTGTGGTTTCAACAATTGATGGAAACGTTTGCTAACCGCATAGTTTCACGTTTTTGACCCGTGAATTGGCATCCAAGATCGTGCGATTTAAAGCCTCTTTACCCTGAAACTGCTTCAAAAATGTGGTACAACATTATTTGGTACATTTGGTACTCGTAAATAACATAATGCAGTTATTTAATTACCAAACCATTTGGCAATTATTGAAAATTTATTTGAATTCAAATTAAAACAAGAAAAGTAAAATCCTTCAAAAACATCACTTTTTTGAAGATAATAAAAATAACATAGGTAAACGAAAAACCATGTCAATGTTTCCGAATTCCCAAAAACTAAACTAACGTAGATATCTTAAGGTTCCACAAAAATAATCATTTACTCTTGGACAGCAAAATTATAACTTTTCTCATTTACAAGTCCAAGTATATACATATTCAATAATTACAACTCAAGCTGAGTTCCGAAATGGCCTCTGAGAGTAGACCACAAAAATAGGATTCCCTTTTCCTTTTCCTTATGATTCTGTTTAGTATTTAGTTTCATTAAATCAATGAGTGAGAGGCCCAAAATTGAGCTAAACTATATAAGCAGAAGCAGCAAGCAGAAGCAGCAAGCAGCAATAGCAACCTTCATTACGAAAACGAAATTATATGCCTTGGCTATAATACTTCTGATTATACCTTTAGTTGTTGCAAAACTAGGAAAACCTTTTAAGGCTAAAACCTATTATGTGGCCCAGGTATGGGGACTTATACTCTTTATACCTTCTACTTATACAACAAAGAAACATATACAAAAGGTATAGAGTCCTTTGCCATATATCGCAACGCAACTTTGTTAAAAGGATAAATATATGTATGTAATAGGTACGGTTGGTTGAGATGGACTTCGAAAGGGTGAATTACATGACCGTAAATATCCTCTTTGAACATCCGAATGAGTTCGTAGATAACTTTTCTAGTTTCATTTTCATTTTCATTTTCATTGTATCTTTCTGTCGGTGATATGCTCGATGCTCGATGGCTTCTTGTGTGGCGATGCGATGGGTGTTTATAAGTTTTCCCATTAGGATAAAGCGAGCCTGTGTGAAACAAGGACTCAATTTATATACTGACAAACAAATTTTGTTAATTATTTCTTTATTGATTGTTTCTTATTGAGAAGTATTGAAGAAGAATAATCTATGAAGGAAAAGGGAATAAGCAATTATTCTGAGTCAAGGATCTACTCATGCTGAATTAAAATCCTTTATAGAAATAAGCAATTGTATTTGCTGTGTAAGTATGTTGTGTATACTATGGGTGAAAGCTGTAAATGTACATTTACGTATAATTTCAGATGTCTTCTTGATAGAAACTTCGAAACGATTGTCTTAACTTAAGAAATCCCTTTAACATCTCTTTCTTCTGGGTTATTGACTTTTTGTTTGTTCCGGTGCCTTTCATAAAATACAAGACAAGATCTTCAATAGCTATTCATTTTTTAATAGATTTTAAAAGGTTGTTGTTAATATAGAAGGTCTGGTCTGTATAATACAGAATTTTTTTAGTACGAATCTGTAGTGCAGACAAACTTCATCTTTTTTTTTCTTCTTTTAATTTTTAATATGTAATAGTCCAGAAAACGAGATTGATTTGAACTTTTGGTGAACAGATCCGATTTCTTGTTTCGATTTCTTGAAAAAAAATTAACTGAAACCGCTCTTATAGTAGCTTCAATGGTCATATAAATTAGATTTTATTTTTATTTTATTATTTAGTTGTTTTAATTTAATAGTACTTAGTGTATATACATAATTTTTATTTATGACCAAAAAGAAAAGGTCTGGCTTTCTCAAAAAAAAAAGATTAGGGAACCACAAACGGTTCAGCTGATTGCAATAAAATTTGTGTGTAAAAGCATCTAAAATTTAAAAGTATTCAATAGTTTTCTAGCGCCTGTGCCTCCATACTTATCAAAGTGTAAGTTTCACCTTAAGCCTATAAAATGAGTTGATTAAAAGTGAGAAAAAAGAAGAAAAGACGAAAAGTCCATAAGGTGATTTATCCAATTAAGGATATTCTGTTTTTTGTTAAAAGTGATTTTAGCAAAAGTAATAACCAGTCCAAAAAAATTAAAAATTATTATACCACCTACAACTTTGATAAATATTTCATAATGTAGTAGTCTTAATACGGCCTATTAAAAATCAATAAAATAATTTAAAATAAGACATTATGTTGATCAAATGTTACAAAAAATTTGTTTTAAAAAATTGTCGTAAAGGGCTCTTTTGTAACTCCCATTGTCTCCTTTTTATGGAGATGCCTTGAATGGTATAACCTTTGTATCTAAAAACTATAGTACTCTCATGGTGGAAGTCGAATGGGGCGACATCTAAAGTATGCCGGCAACCCTCACTCTTTTTTTTGCGGAGAGTTTATGCAGGTTTTAATTGATATTTATTGATAATTTTTGGATGCAATAATCCAAAAAATAGTCTCCTCTTGCCCCTACCACCAATTTCCGACGCTTAAAGACTCCCAAAACCGAATTTTACACCTCACATTTTGCAACGCCACCACAAGGGTCAGGGCAACCCTAAAAAAAACTCGCCATGATAGTACTATAGTTTTTATATACAAAGGTATAACTATTGAATTTAAATAAAGCCAATACAAAAAATCATTTTCGTTTTCTTTTGATGATGTTAAAACAATGTTAAAAACCAATGAAATTTGTCTACTTAATTAATTTGTTTGACTTCGATTATTAATAACGTCCAAACAGTTTGAAGAATCAATTTTATTTTATTTAATTTTTTAGTTTACTTTATTTATGTGATTAATATTGTGATTAATATTGAAAAATCTAAAAAATATTTAGAAAAACTCATTTTTTGTTTGTCCTTTTTTCAAATTTCACGAGGAATTAAATAAAAATTTTCTTCATAATGCATCTTTTGAACCTTAACAATTTTTCAAAAACTTTTGTGTTTTTTGTTTGTAGTTTTGTATACTTGCTCTACAAATTAGTTTTCGTAAAGAAAGAACTCTTTTTAAAATTCATTGGGAGCTAAGTGCTATCTATGTATAATGATTAGAAAAAATATTTCTTCCGCTGGTTTTCAAAACAAACCTTTTACAACCAAAATTTTTAATATCCATGCCTTTATGACCAAAAAACAATAATTTTCTGTGTAGATAAACATTATTTGGAAGGGAAGTTAAATCCCATTTATATCGATTAATATACTAAAGTAAAAAAAAACCGCACAATATAAACCTTGTTTATGTTGGCTAAAAAGTCAAAACCTGAACTGTTTTAAAAATAACACAAATTGCACATCAAAACTGAACTATCAAAGCAGTACCAGGAAAAAAGAAAGCGGAAGTGAAGGATTAACCCATAAAGTTTTTTTTTAATTAATTTAACAATAAAAATAAAATTAATTCACGATGCTTGATGGCAAATTTTTAATAAAACAAAATCCCACACACAAAAACAAAAAAAAAACATAAACTTAAAAATTCCCAAAAAACAATTTATTACCTGAACACACATTTGACCGCGCGCATGTAACCATCAACAGCCACTGATAATTAATTTATTTAATTTAATTGCATGTGAAATCATAAATTTATTGGTGTCACCTCCCCTCTCTTGACACATTGCAAGCCTTATTTGACGCTATTATTATAGTTATTTCCAGAAAAAAAATCATAATTATATATACATAGATACGTTCCATTGCTAGAGCAAACATAAAATCCCAATAGAGAGAGCATCAGTTAAACCACCATAATTCAGTGGGTCAAACTCTGACATAAATTACCATCGCAAACGCCTGAACCAGACGCTATAAATTCTGTTATTATCAGCCACTAACCATGTCCTTTCGATAATAAGCATCACTTTGCAAAGCTGGGCGTTGTTGTTGGTTGTTGGCTTTTGTCGTGTAGGCAGAAGCAAAAACTATAATAAGTTCGTGCAAAGGGACATATGTTTTTCTGGAGCTCTATGTGTATAGATTTCCAGTGAATATGAGAATGGGGGCAAAGGACAGTTGTACGGAAGTAACATCGTTAATTCGCATGAAAATTATTATAAAACAATCCCATGAGAGGTTAAATTGTTCGGATAATTATCGAATATCAAATAAAACTGACAGGCGCTCGCATATATGTATGTAGTTGCTGGTGTCATGCTGGGTAATTTGAATTTAAAACTTGTGTGTAATTCTGGACACAAGGAACTATCGCGAAAATGGCCAACCGATAAAAAAAATTTCAGGGATTTACGTAAGCTTATTGTTTATGGTATTGGCAGTAAAATATAAAACTTGCGGTTGTACGATGTTACTCAAACAAATGAGATGATTATATCACAACTCAGAGCTCACAGCTGTTCCTAAAAGGGCCAACAAAATAAATTCAGAATAATTCAATAAAACATTCGTGCAAGGAATCTTTTACGCAACGGAAATTGACACAAGCTGAAAAGAAGATCCTTCGCATGACAGAAGGAATAACAAACCATAAGAAGCAAGAAAATCCTACCCAAGGTAGCCTACCCATTCAAAATACCATCTTGGAGGAACAAAATGCAACATAACCAACTAAGTTGGTACTGACTGGTATGAAGAAGATGTCTTGGAAAGTAATTCAAAAGTACAAAAAGTAAAGTAGAGGTTGGGTTCGTATTTCTCTTAAATTCAATAACTAGTTTTAATTGCAAAATGGTAGTGGAGAAATGCAAGGCCGAGGACCTAAGTAATTATGTACGGGCCCACAGGGCCTTCACTGCACCTACATACACGCCATCGTATATGATTCTTGGAGATGCGTTCAGCTCTCTCCAACTCTTCCCCAGTTGTACCAATTCATCTTCGCCAAGTGCTTCAGGGTCGGCCTACTCGTCTGCCTGTCTGAGTGAACGGCTTCGTTGCATCGCTTGACTCGCAATGTACTTGTTGCCCTTTTGAAGCGTTCTTATTCTGTTCTCGCATGAAGCTCATCATTGGTGATATAATTTGGCCAGAAAATCATCAAGATGTTGTGCAGACATCTTTTAACGAAAGTTTGCAGATTTCTAGCGACAGTAGTTGTGACTTTCCAAGTGCTGCACCCGTAAAGAAGCATGGATTCAACACTAGAGTGGAACAGTCGTATCTTGGTTATAGGGTTTTTTCTCCATAATTTGGACAGAATACCAATTTTTAAAATCTTTCTCAATTCCGCCGTCAATAAAGAAAATACTTCCAAGATATTGAATTTGTTTGCCATTTCAACTAGGAATATCTCTCCTTGAACAGATGAGAAAGTTCTACAGCTCATCTTTTTTGTTTTGTCCGTATTGATCTTTAGCCCAATGATTTCAGCTGCTATCTCCACCCTTGATGCCATTTGATGGAGAAATATGATCGACTACGTCGCATCGTCTGCCTAGTCGAGTTCTTTGGCGAATGATTGCAGATACCACTGAATTCCTCCATTTCCCTTCGACAAAGCTGCTTGTATAACATCATTAATCACCAACAGGAACAATAATGGTGAAAGTATAAAGTCCTGCCCAAGCCCTCTTTTGGTTTCAAAGTCCTAAATCATGCCGTTGGTGACATTTGGATATCATATCTAAATTTAATAAAAGCAATCAATTTATCTTTGATGTCCCTCCTGCTCAAGGAAAACCAAATATACTAAAACAATTCTCTTAAATTTCATTCTAGAAGGTTACCAAACCTATATTACTTGCACCAAGTTTGCTAAGTTGAGATATAGAATCAATCAAACTAGCTGTTCTTTCAAGTACGTTGAAGAGGTTAATAGCTTACCTTGAAGATCGCTTTCCATTTTGTTTTATTTTTCTTCCTCAGCCTATTGTGTATTTATTCCTCAGGGAAGCCCTGTTGGACCACTTCTGTTTTCACTTATCTTTTTTATTGCTATTCGACTTTTATCTACATATGATTCAAAATTCTTCGATTGTATAACGTTTATTACCGAATGTCTTCTCTTACATGACGACTTTCAAGACCTAACCAAATGGCCTTGAATAATAATGACAATAAAACAGTGGTACACCAGGCCGTATAAGCACCTTTCTTTATAGAACACTACAGAAAAAACATTAACCTCTATTTTATTTATTTATTTATTTTGTCGCTGGCATTTTAATTGAAATTGCGCCAGTTCAAACGTCTCTGACACTGCAAAGCGTACACCAGTCACTACTTGCAAAATTAAGTAACAGAATAATTTTAATTCTTCGTTTTTATTTAAATGCAAAACAAAAAAACACACAAGCGCTAAATACATAGTACATCCTACCATTTATCTGAAAAAAATGGAACATTTACTTTGGTCATTTTTCGGTCATATGCATAAAACAAAATAAATGGCTTCTTATCTGTAACTGTAAATCAACAAACCATTTGCAAAATGAAGCACCGAACCATGGTATAAGATGTGAGACCAAAAATAAAATAAAATAAAAACTGACAGAACCCAGCAAATTAATGGGGTCAATTTGCGTATACACCAACTATGTACCCACTTTCCCCCCCCCCCCCTCATTCGACCGACCGACGTTTTTCTTTTCCATCGGAATACATTTAACCACCATTCTGCCACGCGCCCATTTAAACTCCTACGGGTTTCGTTATATGACTCTCTTTTAAAGACGCCAATCTAGACAGATAGACAGACAAACAGACAGGCAGAACAAACATGAAGGGGTACCCCCCTCCCCTCCCAGCCTTATGACTTGACAGGAAAACAGCAAAATTCACAGGGTATCACACTCCTCTTGTCGTCGCTTCGGTCGTCGTATAGCATAGCGCCACAGCTCACATCAAAAGAAGGAAAAATTATGAAGTTTGTATCGTTTCAGGACCAGCACCATACACAACACACATATCTGCTATATAAAATATAATTTTCAGCGTGATATCCACAGAGGTTATATTAAATCCATAAATAAAGCTAAAAATGTATACAAAAACAAAACAAAAAAAAACATTCCTGTCCTGCTTCCTCTTCCTTCTGCTTATTATTTCTCAGCAACAATCAAAACACCCGTCCGCTGGCACGCCGCGCTGTATCAAGTCCGAAGATTCCTTTGGCGTTGGCATGAATCTCCCTGTGTCGTTGCTTTTTAGTGAGTCCATTTTGTTGTATTTTATGTCCTGTCCTGGTTTGATACTGGGTTCGAAAAAAAAACAACCCATCTTATTTCGAAGTCTGTCTGGCGTCAGGGTTTCCATCTTAGCTTTTATTTTCTTTAAAGACACATTGTTTTGAGAAAAGGTTTTACACATCCGAACCAAGTGTTTTTGATGACTTGGTCTCAAACAGTACAGGTTCGGTCTTCCTTTTTGTCTCAAGCTAAGGACGAATTTCTTCACTCGAGCATTGCTCTTCATCCACTCAATGTGGTCACTTGGTTAACCTACTCGCAGACACGATAAAATATCAATAATTGAATTTTTTCCTGAATCGATCTTCGTTTGATCTTCATTCAGGTCTCGTTCGATAGAATAATGAATGTGATTTTCAATTTTTCCTTTATCATTTGCAGAATTTTGGAATACATACATAATTATGTTCTTATAGAATTTTGAAAAACAGAATTCGGTTTTGAAGCAAAAGTATTTAGATGGATTAAACTTCTAAATCAAATGTTTGCAGTACGAAAAAGATAGCAATACTTTTCATCTCTGTTTGTAAGAAATCCGTCAAAAATGTATTTTCCATGCGAAACTTTGGTAAGTCTCACATCGCCTCGTCTTTGAAAAATCATTTTGCTCCTGCCTACGAACCGAAACGTTATGTCATTTTTTTTATGAGAAACAAAACATTGAATCTAGAGGCGGATTAGTATTTAAATTGAAACATTCAGTTGTTATTAAAACCGCAGTTTTCTTACGGCAAAGCCACAAAACCAAGTAGGTAACGGTCTCATCTCAGGGAACCAAGACAAGTTCGGAACGAGCTCGCGACTTTTCAAATCTTGACGCCAGCCGTTTGGAAGCCGTCTGCTGAAAGTAATATTGGCTGAATAGTAGTACAAGATTTCGATTTTCCGTATAAGTGACTAAGACCACAGCCTCTTTCAAAGGGTGGTGTCTGAATCAAGGATTGTTAGCCAACTAACAATTTAACTTGTATAAAGGCATATAAATAATCTGTTTTACAGTAGGTATAGCTCACGATTACTCGTATTTCAATAAATTTATTATGACATAACCTAAGCTTTCTTTTTTCTTACCAAAAACAATTGCTCAACAAAGGCAAGGAAAGAAATCACTTCTATAAGTTTGCTTTTAACATTTTACAAAAGCTATACTTTTGCTTACACAAGAACCAAAAAAACGGAAGATTGGAAAAATAATTCATTTTCTTCTTCACATTATCGATGACATCAGTCATGATCTCGGATGGGATCACAACTCTTCCACTTTGCTGCTTCACAGTATGGATCCACATGTGGGGTTCGCCGGGTTGACCTCAGGAAACGGCGACAGGCCTCCCGGTTCTGAATTGTTCCATGTCTAAGGCCAACTGAATGCAGTTGTCGTTGCATTTGCTTTCTCCATGAGTTCTTAGGCCTGTCTAAAGTACTAAAAATAATTTCCAAAAATTTGCTATTTACATTTTATGGATGCCCCGTAGCTAATAGCTGTCACAAAGAAGCTATTAACAGTTAAAAAAAGTATAATTTTCATAATGGAAACCAATTACCCAATAGCTATCAGAACCAAAAGTAACGGAAACTACATTTGTATCTGTATTAAATATACATATATACATATGCTTTTAAGGAAATATTTGTCCTCACATTGTAAATTCTATAGACTTCCATTGACAGGCCTTAAAAAGGCCTCCTCATACTTTACTCCACAACTAACAACTGACTAGTCTATTCCGCTTTCTACGACCTTAAAGAAATTATTGTTGAAAATAATTTTGAAAAATAGATGATTAGCTTTAGATTTTGAAATCTGACTTAAGACACTTCACACTTCCTTAAAAAAGTTCCAACTTTCTCGAAAACTGGTACAACCCAAAACTTTGCCAATACCAATTTCTAAGAACTAAGAACTATTAGAAAATAAAATTAATTTATAGTAATCATTAACAATGGCAACACTTTTTACGCGATTCTCTATAATCTCATACGAGAAAATATTTCAGCGTTGGTAATGCTATACACCAACATGTATTTAACTAGACTAAAGGGATCTAGGAACGAAAACAAAAAAAAAACGATTTTTTTCTTTCTGGTTTATTGGTTTAAACGTTTGTTGTGTCCATCGTCATTGTCGACTACGACGAAGACAACGACGCAGGCCGGATGGAGAACGTGTTGTCTTTAGGAATTTATTTTGTCACCGAGCCAACAAACCAAGCTATATATGAGGCCAGTTTTTGCCTAAAGAAGTTTCTTTTAATTTTTTTCCCACTCCAAAATAATCAAAAAAAAAAAAAAAAAAACTCCACGACCAAAGAGCAGCGTAGCTTTGTATAACAAGTTAAGAGGGATGATTTTTCATTTTGACCATTCCGCTGTCAGTTACCCAGATGTCAGTTGTACAAAAACTTCGCCCTTGTATTGTTTTTTGTGGCATTGCAAGATGGGCTTAAGAAATAATTTAATATTACTCGTATTTAAAGTATATACTTACATATACTTAACTAATCGATTCTTGTTTAAAAAGACAGATGGGGCTGTTTTTTTTGTGAATAATTTGTTGAATTTGTTAAGAAACGAAGAAAAAATTTTATTGGATTTATCCTTATTTAGGCTTATCGAAACTAGCATATTTCCGTAAGTTAGGAACAACGGCAAATAGTTAGAGATACTATATTAAAAGTTGGTCACACTGTTCATCTTTAATATTAATTTAATTTGTTAAGTCAAGCGTTTTTGGTTAATACGTAATATTATTTTAAGTATATGTGGCCATGGAAAAGGAATTTAATAGAAGGTGCTTCCCAATCTAAGGATATGGGAAAACGTTTCCAGTGTTTGGTATTTGTTAAATAAAATCATTTCTTTAATCAATAAATCAATCCAATGTTAAAATTTGGTCAGTAGTTTTTAGTTTTTTTTTTTAAGTTATTTAGTTAGTTTTATTGACTTATTTAAATTCATATTTGTACATCAATTATATAAATAACTTAGTCTTATAGTTTTGACATAATGCCGTCTACCAGATTGACGTTATTTTTCTTACAATTTTATAATATGTAGATAGCTTAAAATTCAAAATAAAAAGATAGTTCGATGTTCAAAAGTCGCCTTCAATAATTCGTTTTCTATATCGCAGCGCATTAACAGTATATTTGTATAACAAGTCCCATCCTCGGTCTCCATTCAAAATACACAATACATCTTCAATCTGCAGTATATTAGCTTCGAAGTAAATCCTCCGCAATTCACGCAGAATAGGACATTTTCCGATGAAATGGTACACATCTTCTCTCTCCTTTAGATTACAGAGATTACACTTAATTGGAAGATCAGGTCGATGTGGTATGAAGTTTAAGGTTGTTAATTCACCTCTTAGTTTGAATATTGTACTAATTTTCTCTATTGAGTTCGAGTTTAAGAAATATGTTTTTTCTTGCAAGCTGTATTGAAGTTTACTGAAATACGTCCGGTATTGCGATGATTGGGCTTCATTTAAATAGGTTTCGTTTAAACGGTTACCTGTTTTTTCTAATATTGTCGAAAATTTACTTTTAAAAATTGAGACATCCTCTACATTTTCAAAGTTCGTGAGTAATCCACCATCTCGCGATAAGTTTTCCCATTCTTGGACACAACTGATGGTTTTTGTCGACAGTAGATAAGAGAGTATTATTTTTGGCAGTCTTTCCTCATCCATCACCATAACTTTAATCACATAATCGAAGTGTAGTTTAAGCGTATCCAAAAAGAGTGGGGGTAACCCTGTTTCTAGGTGTATCATGTAATTAGGTGTATTACTTGGCAATTTGAAAATTGTTTTTAAACAGTAACGTTGAAAAACTTCTACTGAGGCAAACGGACGGTATCCCCATGCTTGAGCTCCGTATAACATAATCGATGTTGCAGTTGCACGTACGATTTTTTATTTTGCGGAGTGACTTAAATATTTGTTTCCAATACATCTTCCCCAAACTGAGCCGATAGCACGTTTTGCCTCTGACAACTTCGCTTCAAAATGTTTTTTCATATTAAGGTTGGCTGTAATAAGAACTCCTAAATACTTATACTCTCTTACGACTTCGATTCTCTCCTCATCATAGTTCCACTGCTCATTTCTTGAGTACCTTCCGCCTCCATTTCTAAATATCATCATTTTCGTCTTCGACAAATTTACAGACAAGTTCCATTTTTTACAATATTTTGACAGTCTATTTACCATTAGTTGCATACTGGTCAGTATAATTTTCATTATATGGTAAATTCTTTGTTGTCTCTGTCAATGTAATAAAGTTTTTACTGCACTTTCCTCTAAACTTCGAAAAAAATTATAGAAGTGGATGGAGAATATTCGAACAAAGAAAATTATTTAAAATTTTTAAAAAGAATATTTTAAAATTATAATACATTAATGTTCGGTTGCTTCAATATTTAATAGGGTTTTAAATTTTTAAATTACGTATTTTGTATGGAACAAACGTGCGTCGTCTTGACTTAAAATCATGTTAAATTTTTAAAAACGTTTGATGCAACCGAACCTCATACTTTCACATATTAATTGTTATTATTTTATTCTAGAAAATACTGTTTTTAAAAATTTTTGTGTGCTTCTTGTTTAAGTTTGTATTTTTTTAACTCATTTTTTTTTCAAAACTTTGAGAAAATTGAATTTAAAACTTCAAAAATTTTTCCGAAATATTAATTTCCATACTCAAATGGAGCAGTTGACCGATTTGGAAAAACATTTTTTTGTTATGAAAACCCGAAAGCATAAGGAAATGAAATAGATAGCTGTTAGATAGTGACAGTTTTCTTTTTTGGAACAATTAGTAGTTAAAAAAAATTAATGATGTTCACTATTGATCTTGAAAATATTTTCAATCGCAATTTGGTTTTCCAAAATTTTTTCCTCATATATTTTTTTTTTTTTTTTTGAGACTCCAAATTAAATTAAAAAAATTTTGAAAACTGCATACATAGGTTTCTGTAAATTGCCGTCATGCTGAAATTCTAAAATTTAACGGTAAGACTTAGAATACATTTTTTTCATAATATGTCTATGCAATTTATAAATTGAAGTTGTAAATCTGGAGTTGAGTGAGAGGAGCTTTTTAACAATTTTTTGTTGTTTTGCGGTTTTTTTGGAATATTCAATTAATTAAGGATTATCCGAAATACATTTGGTAAAATCAATTTTTACTTAGGACTGCAGGTACTCGAAATAGCAGGAATGGAACATACATGTTAGGAGTTCAATCTCTTTTTTGAAAATTTATAATTTTCTGTAAAGTTATTCTAGTTTTTGTAATGTTTTGTTGTATAAGAGTAAGTTTGTGCAATTCAGTGACCCACCCTTTTCTAGTGCCAACGAATATTTTTAGAAATGAAAAAATCAAATCTTTATTGGTGCTTAATCAAAGGATTTGGATTTATAGACCAAACTTTCTGTGCTAGAAGCATTATTAAAGTTGGGAGCGAAACAAAAGCGACTTTAATTAAATACAAGACAAGATTATTAAAATCTGCATATATGTACATAATTTAAGCTTAACTAACTAATATAGTTAAACTAGTAAAGCACTTTTCAGTTTGTTTTTATTGAAAAGGTATATCTAATTTATAGCATAAGCAAATAACATTCCAAAAGGGAAAAACAAACAATAAGCATTTTTATTCACATATAGGTTCCATTCACAATAGTAAAAAAAAAAAACAAATACGTAGATATAAAAATAACTACACGTCATCCACAAAGTCAAATAAACAAACAAAGGCAAACTCCACACAATGCATAAATATCCTGAGTATCCTGATGATGCCCGCAGGTAAACACAATTCCTATTACCTTTATTTTTATTTGAAATAAAAATAAAAATAAAAATAAAGAAAATATTATTTGTTTATCCTCTTTTTTCAACACTCATCATACAAAAACACACACACACACACAATCAAATATCCATTGTGCTGGCTCAAATCAATGCCGAAGTCAAATAAGGAGGTAAATTGCTAAATCAGCAAACAAAAATGAAAATAACAAAGCGATTATCCGGCTATTCAGTGAGTCTATTAAAACGAGAAACAAAAAAAAAATATAAAAGGACGAATACGAACGTTATTGAGTTTTTTTTTTTTTTTTTTTTGATTCTCCCCAAGAAAAACCAAAGACATTCTTTTGCCAAAAATACTCTATCATTTCATCTTTTGGTGTCATCAACAGCCCATCGTCTTGTTTTGTTCTGGTAATCGGCCAAGTTTTGCAATGGAAGCAGTAGCAAAAGGCCAGACTGTATACATACTATAGCCCCAGCACGCTTCCTTCTACATTATCATATTATTTGGAATTATTTTTGCAAATTCACAATTTAACTGCGAATCATGAAGCAACCAAATTGAATATTAGAAACGTATATTTTGATAGTTCAGAGGGGACGAACTGTCGCCCGATGGACATTTGAGATCCTATTTAATATAAGATGATGGGGATATAGACTGAGGCTCGTTTTTGGAAAGATGAAATTATGCTCGCACTTGAATAGGGAAATAAGTTTTGTGTAATCCGGGTTTATGACGCCACCAATATTTGGGGTAGTTTCTTATTATTGTGATATATAATTTTAATTCCTTCAATATGTTTCTTTATTGTTAAACTATATTATGTTTAAAGGGGACATTTTTAAATAACAAATGCTTTTTGATATGCCTTTTGTTGGAGCTGTCAGAAAAATTGACACTGAATCGTAAAGGATATTGTATTTTACAAATTCTTTTGTTAAATAAATTTGTTTTTAATCAAATATAAATAAAATGTCAAAAATGTTCATTCCAATGTTTCCTCAAAATTGCCCAAGGTGTAAAATATGAACTTCATGAAACAATTTAAATAACTTTCATTTTTTTAGCTCTTTTTTTTAAGTTTTAACAGGCATTGTATACAAACAATTAAATTGGTAAAAGGGTGAACTTTGCATTTTATTGTTCCTCAAAGCATATTTCCTTTATTTTCCCACCTCTGTTTTTGAATCAATTTACATATTTCATTGTATACTGATTCGAGAAAAAATATATTTTATTTTGTAATTCTTGTTTGCATATGCTATTCAAGCTTTGAGAAACCAATGCAAAAAAATTTAAGAATGTTATTTTGAAATATCAAAACTTGTTGTTTACTAAACAAGTGTTTACTAAAAGTGAATTATGACATAAAAATTCGGATTAAAGTTCTTTAAACGCAATTATCCAACACAAAAATCCGTTGACAGATATGGCTTGGAAAAAAAGTTGTTCAAAGTTAAATGTCAAAAAATATTGGTTTTTCTCGTTTAGCTATGAAACTGGTATCAAAAAGTATTACAGTAAAAAAATTAAGGCCTTATGATTTCCTACAAAAAAAGTGTTGACACTTTTCGCCTTCTGCCAAATCATCATCATCGGCTCGACAACCGGGGTCCGGTCCTGGCCTCCGTCAAAAGTGTCTCCACCTATCCCGGTCTCGAGCCGAAGCCATTCAGTTGCGCACCCCAAGGCTTCGGGCGTCCTGGTCTACGCCATCTCTCCAGGCATCGTCTACCACGCTGCCTTCCACCATGGAGTTTTCCACAAATTACTTATTTTTGTCACTAAGCAGACATAGTAGATTACGTACAATTCATGATTGTACCATCTCCGGAATCTTCCTTCCTCACATATAGGGCCAACAATTCTCCCTAAGACTTTTCTCTCGAATGCGGCTAAGAGGGCGGAGTGTCTTTTTTTAAGCACCCAAGTCTCGGATCCATACGTGAGTACTTAGTACTAACAGGACAATGGCCCTGTACAGCAGCAGTTTTGAAGTTATGGTGAGATTTCTGGATTTGAAGAGCTTTGACACGCCCGCGTATTTCTTCTTCTATATTATTATCGGCTACTACTATTAACCCAAGGTATTTAAAGGATTGCACCACTTTACATTCGTGCTCCGCCATCTTGATTGTTTGACCAACTGTTCTTCTCGCATTCGACGCCACCATGTACTTTGTTTTACCTTCACTGATGTACATCCTCCAACACATACATCAAGTGCTCGTAGCAACAAAGCAGAATCTTCACTTATGATAGCTCCATCGAAAGCAAAGAATTACTGATTCACTTTGTGATCCGTTACCTTATACTCAAGCAGAATGTCAAGGACTGTGATTAAGAGCTGGGGACTCAAGACACTTAACTGGTGCACACTACTCAATTCTAAATGAGAACTCTTCGGTGATTCCTGCAGGGCATCTTACCTCTAGTATAGCTTCCTGGTACATGTCCTTGTCCATGATCATCCGCAAGTAGATTTTCGGCACTCCTCGTTGCCTAAGCACAGCTTTTTCCAAATTTCTTTCCCCTTGTAAATTGGAAGAAAATAACTTTCCCACGACTGATTGGGCCTGTAGTCACCGCAAATGAATTTACAGATGAGAACCATAAGCCAACTAGTCCCGATGTCTCCCATATTTTTCGAGAACTCAGAGCGTATCTCACCTGGTCCAATAATTTTTCGTTTTTTTTTTTCACTGCAGCACTAACTTCTTCGCTTGTAATGTCGCTTGTTGTCAGGTGTAGTTATTGGAAAGTTAATTTGTTTGAAACAGAATCAGCTCATTTTTCTTAGTTTACAATGAGCTAGAAAAAAAAATCAGTATTTTTTGTCCATGTTCCTCTGCTGATGATATATGTCGCAAATGATCTTATTACAAAAACCCGTTCGTAAATTCAGCATCAAAACCAACTTATAGCCCAGTTTGTAAAAACAAATAAAATTCTCACATTTTTCAAAGCATTTTATCTAAAAAGTCAATTAATCGAAGAATTTCTTTGTCAAAAGTGCTGCAAAGGAATCCATCCCAGCAAGACATAAAATAAATATTTAATTTAGCATTAGCATCAAGAAATAAAAAAAAAAGTCCTCTTTGCAGCTTATTTAATCCTGTTAATCTATATACCATTATACCTATTTGTATGAAAGGCATTTTGTATGTACCTACATCCAACACAGATATATGGATAGGATATCCTTAAAAGGAAAGAAGACAATTTCTTCCTTAAACATTATGTTGTATAAAACACATCATGAATATCCAGACACGTCCGTATCAAATTAGATTCTATTAATGAAAATTTAATTCACTCTATCGATAATACATTTGGGTGTTGTCCGCTGACATTTGACATTCTATGTGCACTATAGTTGTTGTACCTATGTATGTACGTAGTCAGTTTTCATCCTCGTCCTTACCCAAGTCAAATTACATTCCTCCCTTTTTTTTTTTTTTTTCATTCCTGATGTTATCTCCTATAAGACTTAAGCTCAAAATAATGTCTATAGAAATGTTTAGTTCGGTAAAAGTTTTTCTCTCTGTTTACACAAACCAAAATCTCTTCTCTGCATTTAAATTTTTAGCGAGCTCACAGCTGAATCTTCGGAAAACCTGCGCAGCGCATTCAAAAACTAAATACCATCCATATAAAAATGAAGCTTTGACGCTAAAATAAAATTCTCTCACAAAAAAGGCGAAAATGACGATGTAGGTAGAGAGATAGACCATCATCAACATCGTCATGAAGTGAAGATTCTCTAGGCCATCGTCGTTCGTATATAGAGTGTATCCTATCCTAATCAGCAGCTTCAAGGACCCTTACACTGTACTTTTTTGGTCAAAAGGAAAAAGCACAACTACCTACCACCACCTCTTCTGCTACTTGTATCTCCGAGCCGCATTTCTTTCCCAAAAAACGTTCAAATCCTTTTTCGTCCTTTCTATCATTTTTTTTTTTTTCTACTCATTTTTTTTGTTTTGCTTTCTTTCTGCTGCCGCTGCCTGCTGCTTAAAGTGATGTTCTGCATCTTTATTTATGAAGGGAGTGCTTTGGAAATCAAAATGGTACTGTCGTGATTTCAGTCAGTTTTATCATCTCTAGACAGATGGTTTTCAAAATCAAAACCGGCTGATATCGGTTTCGTCCTTCATCCGTTTCGTCCTTCTTAGTTTTTGGTTTCCTTTCGAAATTTTTTGACGTAAGCCTTGTGATTTGTGAAAGAATAAAAATAATAATAATGAATGCGTCGTGAGATGGTGAGGTGAATTTTGTTGTGATTCCTTGATATCATTTTTTATGGTTAAGAAAAAAAAAAGTGTGAGACGGAAGAGATAACGGTGAGGAAAATCGGAAGATAAGCGGATATAGGTATCCACTTTAAATCCAGCTTCAAAATAAATGAATACTCCTCTCGTGAATGAGTGATTTGATTTAAATATGATTTGTCAAATAGGAACGGATCCTTAGTGTGTTTGTATTTGAACCGTTTTTCTTCTTCTCAACAAAAAAAAATAAACAAGCTTAAAATGCAATTTTTCGTTAAATTAGCTTATCGGGTAAATTAATTCAATTCAATTGGAAACAAAAATACAGATCCTTTAAGAGAAAATGAAACTTCATGATGGGGCTGTGAAGCGCACAAACTAAGTTAAGTGAAAAAAAAAATCAAACATAAAAAAGGGAACAAAAATCAAAAAAGAAAAAAAAACAACAAAAAAAAATATGACAACCGGAACCGGAAAAGCCTCCTAAGTGCTGCCGTGCCGCATAACAAAATCTGCCCTATAAGCGCCAAGTCTTGAGTGAAATGCAAAATTAAAATAAGCCTTTAAGCCTTCCGAGGGATTTCACTTTATTACACATTGCGTGTACCTACTCTATACTATATACGCGCGACTCTATAGGGACTTGTGATTGTGATTCTGGATGGTTCTGGTGCCGCAGCCGAGTTATGTCCCGTTGGAAGTTGCCATTTTGTCGTCATTTGTATGGTCTCGTGTGACATTTTGGTCCTTTGGAGCAACTCGAAGAGTTACTGGAGACGAATAATTTTGGATGGGAAATCTTTCAGTGCTGCTGTGTATAAAGTCATACAACACAGTCTCACTCTCTCCTGAATTGCCTTTGGATTACCCCGAGTGAAATTGAAAGGATTTACCATGAATTTTATCCAGTTTTTTATTGCTATCCTGATAGCGATGGGTAAGTTGTAATTTATTGATTTTAATTTTTAGTCCATTTTTTTTTTTCTTTTTTTGGTTTTCGTCCTTTCTCCTTCATATTATTTTGTTTTTTTTTGTCTTTAAGGATCTGCCTTATGGTTGGAATATTGTTACTTTTTTGTCTTTATATTTATATTCACATTTAAAGAATTAGCATTTTTATATTGCATGCGATGAAGAAAGAGTATGAGGGGGGAGGGGGGAGGGGGTAGAGCTATGGGTTTGCTTTTCACATCTGTTGGTGGTATAGGGTATAGGGACTGGGTTTGGGTTTTATTTTTGCATCAAGATATTTTTCGGATCTTGAAATGGGATTTTCCATTGGGGTGTATCTGTTTTGTATATCGTATGCATATATAAACATACATATACTATGGACGAACATGGTTTTCCCTTTTGGCATAGAATCAAATCGGATTTGTCGTTCATTTTAAATTCATGGTCATAACGGATTATAAAAAAAAAGTATTTTTTTGTATTCGTTTGTATTTTTGTTGGGTTTTCTATTATATACGAGTAGATTTGCTATCAGGACTACGACCTCAGTGGAGCAGAGAGACGATGGTGTTTTTTTTTTTTGTTTTGGTTTATGGGACACCAGTGTTATTTTTTGTCGGTAACACGCATAACTGTCAAAGTAAGAACATAGATTTTTTGGCATTTGTTCAAATGTAACACACAAAAAACGACTGTTAAAAATATAGGACAATATATGTATCTTTATAGGTATGTATGAAGTTATGGCAGTGCTTTTGTTGTAGGAAAAAAAAAAACTAGGAGGGTCAGTAACACAGGGGATTGTGTTGCATTCAAATTGATTTTGCTTTCAAAAATTAATATTTTTTTATGAGTCTCAAATATATATTAAGTTTATTTTAATAAATTTTCCGAAAAAGAGTTGAATTCGATCCTGTGTCAGAATTTAAGATTTTGAAAAGTGAATGAAGCAGATTGAAATGTTTAGTGCTTCATAATAGTTCCTAAACGACTTTTTGATAAAGATTTTCTAAATATTTTCGTAATTCTACAACTGACCATCAAGAAGTTAGCTCTGGAAAAACTTCATATTTTTACAGTTTTCGTCTTAGCTAATATCAAACAAAAACAACTTGAGTTACGAAGAACCTTACAAAGAAAAAACTACTACCGAGTATTGTACAAGTGTTGTCCGTTGTTTTCAGGAAAAAAAAGCAATCCCAAGTAGAGGGAAAAAACATTAAAACCGAAAAGAAAAGTTTGAAGTTTTTGAACGTTTTGAACGTTTTTTCGGTTGTATTGACACAACTAATTTTAGTACGATTGGTTAACCTTTTTCCTTTACATCATGAGTGCATTGTTAATTACTAAAACACAACTGCAACAGTACCTAACAATGTCAAGTTATAAATTTTTTCAAGTCCAGAATTGCACAAGAGGGCGAGTTTACAACTTACTTCTTGATCACACCTCATAGAAGAGCAGTATTGGTATTCTGTGCCAAACTTCATTTGCTCTCTTTCTTCACAGTCCAAAGGAACTCCAGAAGACCAGATTCAGATTCCCTTGTATGAACTGTCCTTATGACATTTCATACAAAAACTATTCAATGATCTTTCTTTGATGAAATTTTTTTAAGAGAACAGAAACAACTTTTTTAAAACCACTTTTTCGACTCTGATTTAAAATTTTTTTTTAATCTAAACCATTGCATATAAGGTGTATTTATTGATTACACTTTGTTGGTATTAAAACACGAAAAAACTGTTTTTGGAAGCGTAAACTACCGAGTGTCCGGCATCAGAAAAAAATTTTCAATATTTCAAGCTCAACATATTAGCTGATAAATATTTTCACTACCACCGGTATGAATTGAAATAACTTCAAAAGATATTAAAAAAAGGGGAAACCAGCTGAATAGAATGAGTATGACAGTAAAAAATGCATCAACAATATTGGATTTTAATTTGTGTTGTTTTGATTATTACTTTTTCGATTGGAACATTGGGAAAGCACTGGGATATTTTTATGATTCAGACTTCGAGATACAACGAAATGCAAAATTGCAAAGACAAACAAATTTTTTGTTACAAAATTTTTGTGTGGTAGATATTAAATATCGGATTCATTTTTGGTGAAAGAGGATTTTTTTTTTTGTTTTAATGTCTGCCTCACTTGAAATGATTGTAGATACCTCCATCCCAACATCAAAAATTCTGAAAATTGGACGGAATGAGTCCAATATGAACATGAACGTTGTTAATTTGATGAAAAAAATTACTTAAAAAAAGACAGCAACATTTGTTCTGCTTTGAAATCTGCAATACGTTTTCGATGAGCAAAATTGATAGATACTAATAGTTGGTACAGGTCCATTGCAATATTTTCCAACCTTTTTTATTCATTAAAAATAAAAAAAAATAAAAAAAAAACATTTTTCTGCATGCGAAAAATGATCGAAATTTCTATAAATAATCAGCTACAATTACGAATTTCGATAATGAAACTGCATACCTTAACTTCTGAAGAACGAAAAAAACTCACCAAATTTTGATTTTATTGCGTCATTTTTAATTTTTCGTTTGGAACGAGCCGAGTGCTCTAGATTTATTTAAACAATTTTTTGTAATGAGAGTTGTCATTATTCAGTTCTGAGCATTAACCCAAATCGTAGCAAAATGACTGATACCGCAGGGACTGCTTCTACGACAAATTTTAATGTTTGCTGTTGTGTTTTTTTTTTTCCAAATAAAACATTTTTGATAACTGACACTTTCAATTTGTTCCTTACAACTTTCCCAACCTACTTTAGCTGTTTTAGTAGATCTCGTCCGCAGAAGAGCACCTTTCCCAAATTTGAACTCAGATTCGCTCAAGTAAAATGAATTATTTTTTATTTTTTCGTTCATATTTAATCAAATGTCAGTTTGACTTTCGTGAATGCTCTTTACTTCCGACAGAAAAAATTAACGAATCTAAACGAAAATAAAAAATATTTTTATAATAGCCTTTAACTTTCGACGAATAAGCACCATTTACAGTCAAACTATAGTTCGGTTGTGAATACAAGTCTTCTAATAATCTTTCATGATCACACTGAGTAACCATTTTTAATTTTTATTTTTATTTGGAATTTTTTCAAAAACTCATATTTGTGCAGTTTTCTTCTTAAAAGATTAGTTTAAATCCCAATTAAAACAAAAGTGACAGTTCGCAAAGTTGAATCATTTGCAACTGAAAATGAATTTTGCGAAGCACTTCCATATTCAAGTTCCAAAAAAAGTTGTGCTGTAATGCGATCCATTTGTGTTCCTATATAAATATTTTTGAAAATTTCGCAAATTTGCAAAATTTTACTAATATTAAAAAAACGTGCATTCGCAACTTTTGCGAATAAAAATAATTTGAGTTTTTAAGGCATTTTTTGACTATGCGTATTTTTAAAAAATAAGCGAAACGTTTGGACTTAGAAAGTTTAAAAAGAATATTACAAATTTAAGAAAAGATGTTCTCACCTCACGTTGCTCTATCATATGCTGCGAATATTTTTTTAAACTTCGCAAATATGCAGTTTTTTTGCGGTACATTTTGTTTGTCCAAAATGGCGGTGCTGGCTTCTCGCATACTTACAAATACTTTGCAAAGATGGGTGGTATTTATTTCTTCAATTTAAAAAAAATCGAATATGGCGATGCCAACTTTACGTATATACACAATGTACACTGAATGAATCTTTAGCTAATTACTGTAGAAGATATAGACAAAAATGATGAATAATTATTATTTAAAAGTGCATTCCAATATTTAAAAAAAGGCTAAATGCACAGTTAAGTCGGACTTCTAACTTCTAAACGGTAAGTGATAGAAAGATGTTGGTTCTTTGCATTTGAGAGAAGGTAAAAAAATTGTCAAAATTTTGCTTGAATACCAAAAATCAATATTACAGAATTTTTAATTGGACCCCCCTATTTATTTCTTGCAATATACGCATCAAACTTTTTGTCAAAATATATTCTTGATGAACTAAGGGACATCCCATTTGAGGCTATCAGAGCAATAGTGGCGTAACCCAATTTTTTTCACAAATGAGTTTTTCATAAAAATGGGTCTCTTTTAGCTTGATGAAAAAAAACGCCGCATTTTATGAAAAATAAAAAAAAATAATTGATTTCATGTCAAAAACATCCATCTATTGAATTTAAATTGTCTCTGCATTTTTTTTCATATTTGAAAAAAAAAATCTATAACAAAGTACACTTACTTAGCTTATTTTTCATGACTAAATCGTTTAATCACAATATCTAATAAAATTTTCCACGACAAAGTTGCATGCAGTTAAAACAAAGTGCTATTATTCCCAAAAGTTTCCAGTTGTAAAAAGCCCATAAAACATTGTGCCCCTGTAAATTAGTTGAAATTGCTTACATTACACTGCACCAAAAACCTGATCGATGTAATAAAACACGGGCCACTTAATACAAAGCCTCGACAAAAATAAAAGTAAGTATGTTGAACCAAAGACAAAAAAAAATAAACATTTTAAAATGAACGAAATTTATGATCCGCCATGAAATGAAATTCGCCTCATCTACCTACCTACCTATACACCTATTTCAAATAAATGTATATTCCCTCATATCCCTATGGAAGATAAACGAGATGATCAAAACGATGACTATAGGTTTGGCGATAATATACAATTTTCAAAGCATCCTTCAAACTTGTTATCCCTGGAGAGTCGTTGTTTGCACAATACTAAAATAGAACATAAAATATATTACATTTTTATATATTTTTTTTTTTTTTTTTTGTTTTTCAAAAAAATAAAACCCACTTTTGTGTCCCGAAGAAGGAGGATAAGTTCAGTATAAATGCACTTACTCCTAATATACCACCCCTACACAATAGGGAATAAAAAGTTCGACGGAAAGTGTCAACAACATCGCACAAAGTTTTCGGCAAATGTTGGAATAGGGACCGGGACAAGTTCGTTGTTTGTTTATATTCTGAATATGTTTTTTTTTTGTTTAGTAATCCAAATATAATTTATTGTTTCGCCTGGTTAGATATATTTATGTTTTATTTCAAATGGAATTAGAAAAGTTTATCCTAGTTAAAGAAAAACAAACAAAACTGAAAAAAAAAACAAAGAAAAAAATTTAAAAATCAGTATTAGCAGAAAATTATTTCAAAAGAGCACACCGTCCAGGATAGACCAAAGCAAAAAAAAATTTAAGGAATGGATAAACAAAAAGAAAAAGTACCTCATCCTTATTTGTCCACTTGTTAGTGTTGTTAGTTGCTATTGCCAGATCCACTGGATGTAAATGGTAGTTTTTTTTGACGTGTAACATGTTTGGCAAAACAAAACAATTTAAAAAATTTAGCGCTAGGAAAAATTTCCAATTATATCTATCCGCTTGTCTCGATCTGCACTGAGGAGTGATTTTCTACGTGTTTTGTAGTTAAGACTTTGGGGCTGAAAGATAAATTCAATTTTTTTAAAGTTTTTAAAAACAACAGTGCCTATTTACCAACGGTTCCAATTAATTTAAAAACGTTTTTTTCTGGGGCCAATTGTAAGTAAATTGAAATAAGCATTCTTTTCAACAATTTTTTTAAACCCAGATGTTTGCGTTTTCTTAAACTATATTTTTAGTTTGCAACTGCCTTTCTTCGGCAATAGTATTGTCACGTCGTCGTCTACTACTTTGCCTTTTGAACTTGCTTAACAGAGCATCTTCATCTTAAATACCAGCTAAGTTGGTCGTGCCGTATTTTGTTCAAGATGGTACTTCTCACGTCTAGGCTTCCTCGGATTTTCTTGCTTCTTATTCGATCACGCTTTTTCACTCCATCTATCATGCGGAGCATCTTCAACTGCAGTCAATTAACTCTCATACTGAATGTGCATCGCCTAACGGTGTGAACTTTCCATTCAGCTTAGGAGGCATTTTTCCCGGATTGTTCACGTTTTCTATCATTATGTCCAATTAATATCACGGCTTACAAGTTCAATTCTTTTTTAAAAATTCAAATCTCCTCCACGATCGCAATTTAAAAAAAAAAAAACTTTATTTCTATCCTCAACTGATAAATAGATAAATTTTATTTAACTTGCAAAATCTGTGCTTCATGTTAAATAAAAAATACATCATCAATTCCCTTTCCAGTTTAAGCCACAAAATTAAAAAAAAAAATCCACAGCATCTTTATACGAACTCCCAGCCATATGCTAACCAAAACTAAATCACCAAACACTAAAACTACTTTTAATAGAAAAATTGTTTTCCGTTTTCGCACAAGATAGTTTCAGCAATATCCGGCATTTCATTCAAATAGATTTTATTTCTTTAACAATAAAAATGAATATATACGAGTATTAAAGAAAAAAGAAAAGAAAAAAAAATTAATTCAAACTTTATCCTACCAAACGACTGTATTTTGTAGAATTTAAACAAATCGGTTTGAACTGAGCGAGGAAAAGAAGAATGAAACTTTTTTCCTTAAAAAAAAAAATGATGATGACAGCGATGGCGACCCCCTATATACACGAAATCTCAAATCTGGGGTAGATAGTGTTACAATTTGATTAATTGCCGGAAAAGGAAACGGAAAGGAGTGGCATAAACTGAGAGCCCAGCATGAGCAACACCACAAACTTCGTCTCGAAAATTTATAGGAAAACCAAGGCCAAATATAAAAGAAAATATCTAGCTGCCGTGATTGGCAAAATTGTAGGAAAGCTGTAAAGTTTATAGGTATTATTTTTTATACAGTCACCGTCAAAAGAAAAGTTACGGTAAATGATTTAATCAAATCTAGTGTGTTTTTTAATATTACCCAAGATATAATTTTCGGATGTATGAGCTTGTATGGAAAGAAAGTGAACCGTTTCGCCTCATAGAACAATATTGCACTTATTCAATGTGGAAATATTAATTTTTCTCTACGAATCCGAAACTACCCAAAACCATCAGAGATTTAGTCGAAACATGAAAGTATATTTTTTTTTCTTTTTCTGAGCAAAAGAAAGAGAAAAATTGTTTACTTCTGCAATTCCATTTTCTTTCAGCTCGAGAAAATCCTAAAAATTACGTTCTCTATCAAAAGCAAGAAAAAGAAAACAAAATTGTGGTTTTTTAGTTTACATTTTTTATTTTAGTGGAAGGAAAATGTTTTGAATTATTTTGTATTCAAAAACAAACCACATACTCGTACAATCTTCAAACCTATTATTTTGAAATTTTGTGTTGTTGTCATAAATTTTCTGTCCCATAAAAAAATTGACAAATTTGTAGAATTGTCGGAAAATTTGCGACAATTGTCAAGTTTCTGGATCATAAAAAAATTGTCATGACAATGAATTGTCAAGAATTTTCCGAGAATTGTCACGAATTTTCTGACATATTTGTCGTGACAATTCTTTTATGGGACAGGAAAAAATATGTAAATTACAAATTTGTCAAGGTGCATAGACCGCCCCTTGCTATAAATATTTTTGTTTTAAAACATGTCTCTCAATTACTTCACAAAGTATTTACATATACATTTGAATTATCCCGTATATTTTATAACTTGAAGGAACCAGTGTTTTCAAATTGAAAATATTAAATAAATTAATGACATTTTAAACTAAACAGTATTTCTTAATCGCCAATTTTCTCTTTCATCGCGTCACTTAATTTATCATGAATCAATATATAGTTACATTTTTTGATACTTACAATGGTCAGCAAAAGTTAATTGTGTAAGACAAAAATATGTCTTTTAATTTTTTTCAAAATATTCACAAAAACTCTCTTCTGAAGGCACTTTTTTTCTTTCCAAAACATATGTATACCTTTTACCTTTTAATTTTTGTTGTGTCACCCATACTTATAGGTATATTTGACTTTGTTCTTTTAATTAATTAAAATTCATATTTTTTTATTTTTTTTTTAGGCTTGATGTATTTTTGTTTGTAAACGACACGACCTTGTCGAAAAAGCTTGCGGGCAGAAAAAGTTATTTAAAAGAATTTTTGTTTTTTTGTAAATGTCAAAAACCCTAGATTAAATATATTTGTTCATACATATTCCATAGAAATCTGCCAGTTTCTTATGTGTTTACCATCATGGTTACATATGCATTTCAAACTTTCTTCTTTTTGAGTCTTCAATGGAAATAATTATTTTTATCATCATCATATACCACATACATTATGTAGATAACAAGAAGCAAGTCAAAGTTTGATTATGTTTTGATCGCATGTTATAAATAATCAAAATAAGTTGTTCTTCCTGTTTTGTTTTAAAAATAAACTCCCCACATTATTATTTATTCCTTTTTGAATTTTGAGTTATTTATATAGCAATATAAAACATGCTTCGGAAGCTTGGTGGAGTTCTCAAAAAACAGCCCTTTGAAGCAAGAACATTTTAAAATTATTTCTTCTTTTGCTCTTCAGAACATCACAGCAGAGGAATAATAAAAAAAAAACTTTTGTTAAAAGTTAATTGATATCTGATAAAAGTTTTCTATACAATTTGACACCTATTTTATTTATATGGTTATACTTTAGGTACATTATGCCACAATATTTTTGTTGTTGGGTACACACGTACTTTGGCGTTTATGTTATGTGCAACAAACCATGATAAGTCCCATCTGAGCATAAAAAAGAGAAAAGTTATAGCCATAAATTGAAATGATGCCATGCCTTTGCCTTGCCTTGCCTTTGCTTCATGCCTTTTGCTTCGATGTCAACGAGAAACTTTGTATCACTTGAACTTTCGTATCAATTCCTTTGGGGTGAATACGAGTACTCCAACTACTCCAACAAACACTATATTGTGGAATAACAACAAAAAAACAACTATATTCAGGCTTTGCAACGAATATGTCATATATAAAAAACAGTTTCGCCCCTCAGGGTAAGTTTGAATTTCTCTCTTCCTTCTTCACACATCGCATACAGGAGAGATGGATATCAAAAAAGCAATATAAGCTGAGTTTTCTATAGTGGAAATGATACTAAATTTTAGATTAATTTTTTTTTTTATTTTTTCGTTCGAGCTTGGCTTGAGGGAAGTTGTTTGAAATTGTTGGTGTTCAAAAAAGTGTTGACAAAACTTTTTAACAATAAATTTAATTTTAATCCGTTAAAGGACTGAGTTGCACTGGGGATATTTTTGTTTTTAATTTCATTAAAACAAAATGAAACTGAAAAAAATCACAGGTCAATTGGAAAAAAAGTTTGTATGCTTTTGAGAATACAGTTACCTGGTTCGGTAGAAATAAAAGTTTTTGATATACCTAGTAGGTAATTAAGAAAAACTGATGAATGCAATTTTAGAAAGCAGTGAGATTCCTATATGGTTTGAAGATGAGCAGCTTAACGATGGAAAGCTGGCATAGAATAACCAAATAAAATAATGAAAAAGCTTATGAACTACTCGTGTTCGTAGCTTTAGGAGCAGAAGTGAAGAAACAAATATCTCACAGAGAAAAAATGATAAGCTATAAGATTTCAGTATGGTTTCCATCCAAAAAGATGATCACATTAAAACAATGGAGAAAATCTTATTGACCAAATAAAAATGACTAGAGAGACTATGTTTTGCTACATAAATTATTGCAAGCGAGTAGTTTGGTAATTAAATAAAAAATAATACGTGAACACCTTTTCACTTTTTAATTAACTTAATGGCAAGTTATTTTTATATATAAATTTTTATATATGAGGCCATGAGAGCAATAGTGGCGTAACCGTGACCCATAAAATTCACTTTAGAGCTACGAGAGATTTAAGAAACAGGGTTTCTTTAAACATTTTTTGTGTTTTCCCTTTGACAATTTTGATTTATCGAAATTGTATTCTATTCTATTCTATTTGGCCCCTACATTGAACAGAATACATAATAATTTTTCAGACCATCGTACGTTCTTTAAATAATGCATAAGACAAGATCCATTTTCTTGAGGTCCCCTTGACGCTATAGACTCAACCCAAACATACATGTGAACTTTTTCAATGCCCATATTATGTATACCAAAGCAAAAGGTCAAAATCTATACCGAAGCAAACAGTTTCTAAGAGAAGTATGAAGGTTACGCCACTATTGCACTCAAACTGTAATCAAATTGTAAAATGCAATAACAACTATTTGAGTGCCATCTAGTGTTGAGTGTAGATAGCTGCATAAAAATATTTTTGTATTAAAATAGATATATTTATATATTTATATCATGAAAAACTCATTTTTGGAAAAAAGTGGGTTACGCCACTATTGCACTGATGGCCTAATATAAAAAAGGTATTTCGTGTTCAACTTTCAGTTTAGTTTGAAAAAAAATAATTCAACACATATACATTTATGTTATATACATATATGTATGTATGTACCTCATATGTTTTTACATAACCAAAGTGAAATTGAAGAACCCGAAGTATATTTTTCTAGCGAAAAGTAGATATCAATGGGTTTTTGAGAAAATCGAAAAAATTATATTATCGGAGGTAACGGTACCTTTCACAATTTGGAAATTTTTTTGCATTTATGTTAATTAACCCAATATCTATTTAAACAGCCGTTTTCGAGTTCCAAAAAGGCCTAAGGAATGTATGAAAAAGAAAAATAAAAATTTAAAAAGGCTGTAACTCAACGACTTTCTTATCAAATTTTGTCAATAGTCTAAAACTTTTCCTATGGTATCTACTGTCGGAAGAAAAAAGTTTTAAGGAGAAGAGTCAGTCATTGTTATCACAAAGAACTCAAAGCTTAATTGCAAGATCTTATTGCATATACCTTTTAAACTGATTTAACAACATGTTTTTAAAATTAATAGAAAATTGTCGAATTTCGATAAATCAATATTTTCAAATCAAATATTTTCAAACTTACTCGAGATAAGATGGTTCTTAGTATTTTTCAAATCAATTATTTTCAAAGTTGTTTTAAATGGGAATAAAATAGTCTTAAATAAATTTTTTGGTTCACTTAACTTAAAGATCCCGTGCCAGTACCGTACACACCCAAATATTATTTTTTAAAATATTTTATTCATATTTAATTAAATTATATATATATTATATTTATAAGAAATAAAATATACTTTTTATTTAAACAATCAAAATTTACTCAAAACAATCTGTTCTAACAATGAATAAAAATGGGACTCTTCTTTCTATGTCAGTATAGCTCCTCAAAACAATACCCCCAAATAACGAAGAGCATTTATTTAATCTAGTAAAAGATAAATATTTTCCCGGAAAAAAGAAATCTTTCGTTGTGATTCCAAAATAAATACACACATATACAATGTATACAATGGCCGGCTAAAACGCCTATTCCAATGATACCTATATAAATTCAATTAGGTCTATCTACTTAAACGCTTGTGTATAAACTGGCCATTTAATATGAATATCATTGGCCATAGCGACGGACAGCTGGACACATTTTATATACTCCCAAACCCATATACAATAATTCCCATTTTTGTTTGAATTTATGTAGCTTCTTATATCTTACCTACCCCTGAGGATGACTTTTTGTGTAATGTCGGATCTGGTATTAGGAAGTCGGGTCAAAAAAAGTGTGATTTGTATTTACTAAAAAAACATTTTTTCCAGACTTGCAAGGAGAAATTTAAAATTTCTTAAAAGAAAATCAAATTCAGTTTTGGAATAACTGCACTAATTTTTTTTTTCTTACATAATGTATTAGGGTGCGGCATATTTTATCAGTGTCGGAATTTCTTTCTTATAAAAAAATATTTTCATATTTTATTAAAAAAAAATTACCCAATGAAAAACGACAATAAATATGATTTATCTTTCACTTTTTGATCATTTCAAGCCGTTTTGTACAAACAATAATTAAATTGATGGTGTTAACGGTATATTTTGCGATTTTTTTATATTTTAAACTACATAATAAGCTTTTCAACAGTTATTTATAAATTAGAAAAAAATAATGGAATATTATTTAACGCATAAAAGAAAAAAATTTAAAGCATAATTCAATAACAAATTTACATTTTTAGATTGATTGGAGCATTGTGCGTGCATTGCGCTAAACGCTAAAGGTCAAAATATAAAATCCTTGTGGTTGAATTTTTTTCTAAAAATAAATTTATATTGCAAAAAAAAATCAAAAACAAAACTTTTGTTGAAAAATAAAATTTTATCAAAAAAATTGGTTAAAATTAAGTCTAAGAAAACCGTCAAAAAATTTATTGTGAAAAAAAAATTGTACAAAAATGTTGGTGTTAAAAAAAAGCGTTAAAAAAATTTGTCTATAAAAACAATCCAAAAAAATTTTTGACGGAACAACCAAGTGGAAACTGAACCCCCACCGAAGCATGAGCTAATTATTTTATCAATGTTGTGGGTTTATAAATACATGTTTATTAACTTCTTGACAGTAAAAAAATATAGTCCAAGAAGTTGTGAAAAACAGAAAAAAATGGGTTAAAAAAAATGTTGAAGACTATGAAAAAAAAATCTGCAAAAAAATAAAAATAAAAATAAAAAAAAACAATCTGCCAAATCTCATCATTTTAGATACGGAACAACCGAGTGAAAATTAAATTAAATTTAAAAAAAAAATTTTTTGCAAAATAAATTAAAAAAAAAAAGAATTTGTAAAAATTTGATTGTTAGCTTTTAAGTGTTTGTGGAAAAAAACTTGAAATTTTTAAAGCCTACAGGTAATTTTGTTTGTTTAAAAATAAATAACTTTTTTTTTCTTGAAAACGTTGTTAACTTTCAATAATCTTTCTACCACCCAACGAATATAGAAAAGAAATATTATAAAAATATTGTTGATTTTTCATGAAAAGAAAGAAAAAAATTGATAATTTTGCTACCCCTTTCGGTTTTCGCAATGAAAACACAACGTGAATTTTCTGGAAAACCAGAAGCTTTTCGAAAATTTACCTTAAATTACGTGAAAAAAATAGCGGGTGAAATTTCAAGTTTTTAAGCCAACTGGAACTGGAAACCGAGGGAAATTCGGGTAAATAGGTTAACTTTTTTTGGAAAAATTACTGAAATTTTCCAATTCGTATCGATGCAGATTTTCACCCCAATAAACATATTTAAATTCTTTCAAAATACCCTTATTGCAATGCATCTGCACAAAAAGCCAAAAAGGGGATTTTGGATATGTTGAACAGGTAAAATTCTGCATCGATACCAATTATAAAATTTCATGAATTTGCACTTCAATTCCTAGATTTCCTAGACTAATAAATCCCTTTGAATTTTTCAGCAAATAAAAATAAGCATGCATAATTTAAAAAACCAAAAACTGCATTCCGTCAAACCTTTGCCACAAGAAACCGGTATCCTTTTATTATGTAACAATAGACACAAGTGGTAACACTCAAACGCCGCCGACCTTAACTCAGCCAAATACAATCAGACGTTCTCACAGCCAGTTTTATTCAGTGCGGTTCATATTGTGATTTGTTTACACAACTGGCGCACTGGGGCGTATGAGCAACTTTATTTTTTTTTGTATTGTGCCGATTCCATTCGAATTCTTTGTTTCGCTTTCTTTTCAAAATTCTTCTTCGACCATTGTTTGCCACTGTGTGCTCTGTGTGTTGTGTTCATTTTATTTATTGTTTTTTTTTTTTTGTGTCTGTATTAATGAAGTTGCCAGCAGCATGGCACAGAGAACAGGGAGTATATTGTGATAGGGGGTGGTTGGGAGTTGGGAGGGCAGGCGACAGGCGGTGACGGTGACATCGACATCTTTGATCAAATTGTGACCCATTTTCAGTCATCGTGTCTGTCGTCGTTTGCGTTTATTGTGGCATCTAAGGATTCATTTATGCCATGGCATTCTTGGTTTGTGTTGTGTTTATACTCTCTGAGCAGTTGTAGGCGGGGAACTTTTATTTTAGGTCATGAATAGGCATATAGTCGGGATATTGTGCAATTATTGCAGCTGTTGATCTTGTGGTCGACTGCTGGTTGTGGCACCATTTAAACAAGATGAGTGAATATGCAAAGCGTGACGCAGACAATAAAATAATTTTCTTGGGTTTTCTTTTAATTTTTTTTTTGTTTCTAGGAATATCCTTTTTATGTCCCTGTCTATATAAATCAGGTGTTTTTTTTTTTTAATAGAGACATTTAAACAAAGAATACTGTTAATTGTTTAGGTTTTCATCCAGAAATGTAGGACAAGGTGAGGCACACAAATCACCGCACAATATGACTCTGGGATGAATATAAACAGTACCTATATCTAACTAGCAGGCAGGGTTTTGTGGTTTCTGTTGGCCTATTTGATATTGCAATGAATGCTGGTTTTATTGTTGAATATTTTTTTTTTCTGCTCTGTTTTCATTCTCACTCTCTTTATACATAGAATGTTGAAACAGGTGTGCAAAGTCTAGAGAATTCCATTTCTGGGATATTATTGTGTGGTATTTTCTGGAATGGCTATGAAGGATTTGGGATGGGGGAAGGGTGGTGCTCTTATTCGTTATTATAATAGCTGATAGGGATTTTCGTTGTGTTTGTTTAATTGTGAGGTGAACTGTTTTGCCTGATATAAACATAAACGTAAAATTTAATTGAAAATAAATAAAGTAGGGCGATGCTATGCGATAGCGGTTGAACGTGTGCCAGCATGATAAATTTTTGTATTGTTTTGTTTTGCTATGTATCTAACTTGCTGGACTGGACAAAATTGTATTTTAATATGGAAATATGGTTAAAAGGATCTGTTGTTTTAATTAAATGACCATTATTTGAAATAGGAGTTTAGTTTTGATAAAAATTAAAAGTCCTTAAGTTGTAGATTCGATTCAACATTCAATTTTTGTACCTAATCTATTGAATAAACCTTTTAGAAATAAACAAATACGTCCAAGAATATTTATGATTAATTATTATAAGTCAACACACACGATGTTGGGAAAAGAAAATATGATTCTTTTTTCCTTATAACAGAATGTACCTATACTTTATCAGAAAAATAAAACAAATTTTTTTTTGAAAAAAAATTGTTTTTGGAATAAAATATTAGGTATCGTAAAATGCATCAGGGGTACCTTGCAAATGTAAAAATTCGTCCCCCTTCGCTTTTTTCGAAAATATAAACAAAATTCAAAAATGTTTCTGTGAATTATATTTTATAAAATGTGTTGCATTTTTTTTTGGGATGGGGATATTTTTCAACAGTTTATGGTATAACAATTAAAAAAACATTGCAAAATAAAACCAAGCACAATTTTTAAATCGAGCTGTGTTATCCTTGTGTGAGACCTCGAGATGAAACAAACACCTAACACCTAACAATATGTTGCCTCGAAATGTTCGACCTAATTTTTCTAATATTTAATAACTACAGTTTTCTGCATATGTGACTCAAAAACTATGCTTGTATTTAGTAATATATTTGTATAGAGTTCTCACATTCTCAAAGAAACTGTTCAAATGATGAACATTTGGTATATTCAAATTCGATGGTTTCTATTTGCGAACCGGGCGCTCCTTAAAAATTTCCAAATTTATCTTTTTTTTATTTATGAATTCTAAATATTTAGGAAAGTGTGGCAACACTGAAAAATGTCCAAAATATCCTACTTTTTTTAAACCATACCGCCTTTTTTTTACCAGTTTCTCTTCCAGACGCAATTTTCTCATACGATTTTTATAAATATTTTCTTGATGATAAGAAAAAAACCTTTTTTTTACATTTTTTTTCAAAATTTTTTCAATTTCTTTTTCGAATAAATATATTTTGAGAAAGGGTGACAAAACTAAAAGCTTTTTTTAAAACTAAGTATTTCAAATGAGTGAGATGAGCCACTCATCACTGAAAAAAGTGAGTGAATTATTTTCTGTAATGTTGTCCACGATTTCGGATTCACTCATTTCACAAAATAGCTAAGCTAAATCACTTTTCTAAGTACAGAAAGATGAGTCGGTGAGTAAAGTCAGTCAGTTATAGCTGAATCTCGAAACAGGTCAGTGCTGTGACAAATCTAGTTTGCTTAGAAATATGTTAAACAAACTTTTTCCGCCAATTAATTCTCCCCAGTGGAACCATACGCACTAAGCGTTGCGCTACTGAGGTCTCGTGATCAGGTTCATCCCAAATTAGGTTTTATTAAATAATTGCATTTACACTAGCTACACAAGTTCTACCTAATCTGAGAAAGAAATTTAATTCATCTATTCATTATATTTTCAGCTCTAACGATTTTTGAACCTTTTTTCATAAATTTAATAAGAACTTATGTATCTAAGGATTTATTTATTTTACCTACATACATACATATATTAAATTTCAAAGAACTCCACCAAAAATTGTAATAATAATAACATATCCCATTAAATGCAAATTTGCGTATAAACATTTCTCCAAATTCATGTGATCCAAATTTTATAAATTTATAATTTTTTTGTTCAGCTTCGTGAAAATGATTTAACGGCTTAAATAAATAAACCATAACGAACGTTTTCTTTTGTATTTGATTTTTAACTTAAACTCCGTAATGCATCATTACCTATATTCCTGCTTGAAAATGTTTATCCTCTTTGAAAGCAAAAAAAAAATGTACTAATCATATCATCCATCATCATATTATCGTTGGGGCTGTTAAAACTTCTTCATTATATCTTTCATTTGTCTGTGTCTAAAATTGATATGCCCTCGTATTCCATAGCCTCTACTCATCACCATTATCATCATTATCATCAACGCCATCAACATTATCAACATAAGTTCCATTGTTATTCCTCCACCAAGGCCAAAAAGTCTATATTCTGGCCAAAATAACAACGGGCCAAACATCACAACCATTAAAAAGTGCTGCGAACTCATTTTTATTACATGGACAGCGCAAAATGTTTCACCAAAAAATGTCCAAGTGGACAGAAAGTAGATAAAACGAGGAGCTCAACTGCCACTTAATTTTCGCATCCCATTATCATTAATTTACTTTTTCCGCCTCAAAAAGGATGCTGGAAGAATATACCTTTTATCCAAGAAAGTCCTGTTTTTTTTTTGTTTTGTTGTACTATAAACAAAAGCTTCCTCAACGGATGGATGGTAATATGCAAACGACCCACCGACGGACTATGGACAGGACAGGACAGGACAGCTCTGCAGCCTAAGCCGCCAATCTGGATAGAGAAAGTCTTCATGTTTCTGTAGCCAAAAAACAAAGAATATTTACATACCTATGTATGTATATAAAAATATAAATAAACAAAAAAGAAAACAGGATGAATCATAATCATAAAGGGAACATCAACAACAATAACAATAAAACTTCTAAAAACATAATGGAAGCTCAAGAGATAAGGGTATGGGAGATTGAGAGCTGAGGAAAACCATACTCTGGGCGGGAAAAAAAATTATATAACAAATAAAGGCCCTTCCTTTCGTTTAATCCCTCCGACTCACTCAGGATTCAGGAGCAACACCAAAAGCAGCGGAAGCAGGATTAATTTTTTTTTTTGTTATAAATATAAATGTAGTCGGGGAAGGGCTGTATAATCTTTTATGGTATCTCCTTTAACGCTCATTATAATATCAGAATTTCATGCACATATATACAACAAAAGAATACCGGAAGTCCGGAAAGATTTAACACCCATAATACTGTTCCCGGTCACTTGCAGTCTCGCTCTTTTTGATAAATATCAACGGTATAAGCATTACTTTATTTTTATAAGGATACTATGATTATCCTGTATCTTTTATATCCGGGTAAAACAGCAAGCAATTTTTCGCTAAAACCCTTTAAAACGATTTTGAGGATTTTTTAAAAACTGATAAAAATATTTAGTTCGAAACTGGAAATGCAAATGTTTTTTTTTCAAAACTTTATTTTTTTAAATCGCAGTTTTTTTTGAAAAAAAAATGATGAATTAATATCATTGAAATAATTTTTGTAAGAACAAATACGAGCATGTTTCAATAAACAGAATAATCTGCCTAGTATGTAGATTGAACTTAATTTTAGTATTATTAAATTATGTGTTTGAAAAATGAATAAAAAAAAACTAAATTTGTGATTGATTCAGTCCATTTTCTAAATTTACGCCCTCATTTGATTTCCTTAAATCTCTCACACAAAATTCATTTTTTTTTTCAAAAAACTGAACTTGTGGCCTTTTCGAATAAAAATTTTCAAACTTGCGTTTTCCCAAAAAAATCTAGTTTGTTTTTTCGACCACCAAAAAATTAGAAACTTCAAATTCGGAATATATATATGCCAAGCACAGACGTCTCATCAATTTGTATTTAGCAAAAATCTCGAAAACCGCAACTGATTGACTATGGGAAGGTCAAAATACTGCGTATGTCAAAATTCTGTATAACAAATTCTGGTTCGCCATTTTGGCTCGTGTATTTTTAAAATTCTAAGTATTTTTTTCGTATAATGGACCAAATCACCGATTTCGCTCCAGATTTAACTTAAAATTCTAAAGAAATTCTGTGTTTTAAAATTCTGTATTCCAAAATTCTGTATTTCAAAGTTGAGTATGCCAAAATTATGGTAATAAAATAAATCAACACAATTTTTCTCTTAAATCATTTACATAATTTTGCATCAAAATCTCAAAAAAAATGTAATTGATGCTGAACAAGCAAGTTATCTCATGGTGGACCAAAAAAAAGAGCCAATAAAATTTCGAACATTTTTCTGTTGGTGGTTTCTTAGGATTCTACCGCTGAACCTATGAATATTTTTAAGTGAAGATCCAAAAATGGGATATGTTCCTTTTTTAAACATTTTTCCTCAAGCTACCTGTAGCAAATCATTTAAGACTGTTGGAATTTTTTTCAGCAGTCTATTTTACTCTTCGTTATTATTTTAAAACCAGTTTCATGTATACGCTTTTATATTGAGCCTTTAAAGTTTCACGTTATTTATTTTGCGAGGGCATGACGTATTTGAACTTCTGCGAACAAACATTAAAACATTATTAAAATGAAACTTAATGCATTTCGGTAGGTATCATCTTTCAAATCAATATTATTTAACTAATAAATCAATTTTACATTTAAAACCCGTTTTTCGAGGATTTAAATTTCAAAATACACTTCAAAAACTAATTCAAAGTTTCAAAGTTCAATTAACATCAAAATAAATAACTTTCCTTAGATACATAATATATCCAAATTTAAATACGGATTTGTTCGCCTCTGTGTATAACATCATCAACTTTTGAAACAAGACGAACAAAGAGAGAAAGGTTAAATCTATTATATTCGATTTCACTGTAAGTCAAATATAATCTCAAATATATTTTTTTTTTCGAATTAAATCTAGCTACTTAATTTTCACAGCAATACTTCTCTCTCAATGTTATATCTAACAAATTTTCCAATTTCACACAGTTTTGGAGCTGGGTAGAAAACTTTTCAACACTTTAAGTGCTGTGTGCCCTCTAAAGGAATGAAAATAACATTTTTAATCACTCGACCCTTCCCTTAAGCCCCCTTATAAGCCGAAGCAATAATAATAAAAAAAAAAACAATCACAAGAGCTGATGCTGGAATTTATCTGGAAAAAGTTACGAAAACAATTGCAGATAAGTTTTGTTGAGTTTTCACTTATATTTTACGTCCATTTCACAAACAATTTTCGACAGAATAATGTTGGCAAATTTTTGAAGACAGTATGTTAGTCGCACTTAAACAGGGTGTTTCGGGTCTTAACAAGCTTTTTGGTTCGAGTCGAGCCCAACGCACTCAGAAGAAAAAAAAAAAAGAAAAGAAATTGTGGTTTCAATTTCAAGAATTATTATTTTTTGGAAACTGTCGAAACATTGCACGTCTTTAAACAAGCATGTCGAGCATACCAGTTAAAATTGGATTTTTAAAACTTCAAGATCTGTTAATTTTTAGCAAATTGCTGTACGGAGTTGGCATGACTGTTTTCCAATGTTTTAATTCAAAAGTTTCAGAAGTCAAAACCCAATAACGGACGGTGAGAAAAAATTGATTCAAAGTAAGAGTTTGTCCAAATTTCAAAAAAGCAGCCGTAGCTCAAAAACGGTTATGATTGGGTTTAAACAAGTACTATATTCTGAGAAGTTATGACTTGGTCATCACCATTTTCCGTGACTGTATATGTAATTAGGTATTTCATTTTCATTTCACATTTAATTAAAAAAATTAACCAATCTCTTTTTCAAGAAGGTCGCTCTTCCCTAACCTCAAAAATCCCCAAAACTCGTTTTTCTTATTTCATTGAACTATAACTAGCCGATTAAATTTCGGGAAAATTGCAAATTCCCCTCGACAATCCCAACACACACCAATTGAATCCAAGTTTTAGCATGATTCTTGCATCAGTGGTGAAACACCCTGTGAAACAAAATAATAATCCCACCATCTAGTTGGCAAACAAGTTTGGTGACATACAGACAACGGACAGTATATATAGAGGGCAGAAAAATGTATAAGCAAGTACCTATATAATTTAATTTGTTTCGCAAATTCTTCAAACTTATTATCTAAATGTTAAATACCCCAAAATCACAGACCGACAAAAGAATAACAATAAAAACTAACCCACATCACGCACAAAAGCACAAAAGTTCAACCGCACATTTTGGAGTTGTAGGGTTTTTCTTTCCAAGGACGACACCAACACAACACGACAGCAAAAATATTTCAAAAAAAAAATAAAAGAAAAGAAAATAAAACAAACAGGACACTAGACCCGGTACACATAGCACCACCCCACCATCTTTTGGCTAAAGAGGTATAAAGTATCCTGAAAGAGAAAAACTTGTACTTTCCGACAACAACCAGAGTTCTTAGATTCGAAAAGGTAGTACCTATGTATAGGAACAGGTATTGATGATGGTAGGTGACAAAGGAAACACCGCTATGCCACTACAAACGGTAAAGTTGAAAAAACAAACCAATGAACGAACACAGTCACATCTCTTAGCAGAGTTTGGCATTGCAGAGCGAGGCAGGTGCTCTTGGTTCAACTTCAAATCAACGAGCAATTTTCCATTGTTTATGCAATTTTATACTTTACTCTTGGCAAACATTTTTCAAAAGATAACTGAACTGTTTTCTAGCAATAAGGAGCGTGGTTTGAGTTTTTTTTTCTTTCTTATTTTGCAAGTACATACTTTGAACAATCTAGCCGTTCGATTGTATTGAAGGAGATGATGGGACGGATACGGTGCGTGAGGGGGAAATCGAGGTTTCTTTTTTTTTTGGAATCTGTTTGATTTAAAACGAAAACGACAACAACGTAGGTAGTAGAACTAAAATAAAGACCTTTGTTCAACTTTCTCATCTAAAATAGAATATTGCACACGACAATGACGACGGAAAAAATCGTGAGCAGGAGTGGTTCTGGGAACTTGGTGAGCCCTACACGTTTTTTTTTTTAATCTAGATAAAATATTACTAATCTGTGGAGTAAAAAACATCGCCTTGTTTTTATTTAATATAAAAAATTTGTTCTTCTTCCTCTTCCCCTTTTGAACCAATATTTTTATAATATGGCTCTGGCCTGATTGGTTGGCCTCAGGAAATTTGGACAGGCTTCAAAGATTGTTGCATATCTGAGGCCATTGGGTATTGGTTTTTTTTTATCATGAATGAAAGAGTTATACGCTAACGCGATGTTTGATGTATTCAACATAAAAATTTAAACCAAAAATTCTGAGCTCAATTTCGAATCCAACACACTGAAAACCTTCGGAAGTATTTGGTTGCTAAAATAAAAACCAAGTTGACCAGTGAATGAGTATGCATCCCCTGTGGAAATCCTGACTACAACCATCGGGCATGGAACCCCTAAAAACCTTCAGGAGTGATATAAAAAATACCATATTTAAAGTTTTATTTTTTAATTAAAATTATCTTATTTTCCAAATACATGTCTTTATTTGTGTTTACGTTGTATCTGTATATCTTAAATCTCTTGCGTTAATAAAACCTCCTTTTATGCTAAATTCAATCAAAATAGTCAAATAAGTTATTAGAGCTGAAAACACGCCCAATAAAACTTCATTATTTAGTTCAAATAAGCCACAAACATCAAATCTTAACTCGAGCAAAACTTGTTGAAGTAAAAATGTTTCCACCTGCAATAAAAAAACAAATCAGTACATTTATAATATAATTTTCTATTTACTTACACTTTTGCTCCATTGATTATTCGTATCCATAACTAAACCATCCAAATTAAGTCTTTGTGGAATTCTGGATCTTCTAATTGTTAAATCAATCAATAAAGTCAGAGATATAAAATTTGTTATATTAATAAAACAGTAAACCATCTCAGACCATATTATTTGTCTCGAATTCAAATAAGTTAAAAAAATGTGATGAATATTGACACACGATCCGATAAGTTCAATGAAAAATATATAAAATACGTGACTTTGAAATAAATTATTTAATTCGTCCAAGATCTTAAAAATGTCCAAATACAATTCTGAATAAATGTTAAATTGTCTAGAAAATCTTAGAAACATTTGCTGCCGATTATATGTTGACATTCTATGAGTTGCTTTCTTTTCTACAAGTCTCACCAATAGCAACATATCATTTCCGATATGCAAATAGATTCCTGACGCTATAAGATACATCCAAAAGATGAAGTCCAATACCACAAGAGATCCAAACCACACATAATAACCTACAAAACAACTTATAACTTCCCAAAGATCGTCTGTATATTTCAGTGATTGTATCAGCATAGAGATACAACTTAAATGTCTTATTGTGCGAATCGAAATCAATATGTAAAATTCAAAACCGAACAAATTTAAATCACGTGAAACAGCAGTTAGACGAATAATAATGTTTCTTGCCTTATTCACCAAAAGAATGAACCGATTGTAATAACAAATTTGACAATTTAGATACACTAAAGAATATATTACAATAGATACATATTCCATAAAATACAAACAACGAAGATAGAGAGGACTGACTATTTGAAGTCCATTGTAAATAGTTGGTAAAAGTGAAGCATAACCAATTATGGTAATTATCCTGCATGTTATGGAACAGCAATAAATTTTAGATGAAAATTTCAGGCGTCCATTGTTGGTTATAGAAAAATACGTCATTCCAAGGAAGTTAGAGTAATAGTACAGAATTTTCAGCAATAGACGGGGAATATAGTCGTCAATTTTGAGAGGCATTTTTGCTAAAACTGATAAATAAAATTTTATAGAAAGGAACATTTGATGTAACAATTGAGGTAGGCAGTAAGATAAATTGTGGTTAATTGATTTAAATGAAAAGACATTACTCAGTATGACAGTTTTAACTACTAAATGCTTTACGATTGTATTTTTGCATTAGAGTCGAAATTTGATGTTATCTAAAAATAATTTAATTGCAATAAATCTATTAGGAGCCCAGGACTGGTAGAAATTCGTACAATACCAGTCTGGATGAAGTTTTTCTATTTTTTGTTCGATTTATATATTCGCACTTATTTCCGACGGATACCAGTTGCAGTTGACTTAAAAGGAATGGAGCGGACAATTTTATGTCGTATCCGAACAAATTCGAATTCGACTTGCGAATTTGTCAATTTCTCGAAGAAGCAGCAGTCCTTGAAAGACCATTTCTGTTCTTCAGATGGTCAGTCCAACTAACTAAACATTATGCCGGGGACTACTACAGTTTAACTTAGATACATAAAATAACGCAAAGTGGTTGGTTTTTATGTAATTAGAAGAAATTAAAAAAAAAATATAAAAGCTTTTAGTTTTCCAGAAAATTCGTGTTGAGTTTTCAAAAAGCTCATGGAAAGAGACCCAAAATTATTGAAATATATTTTTTTTTTCTTACATGGAATTAGAATAGAACCATAACTAGACATACATATGTATATACTTGGTAATGAAAAATTATTTAAAATCAGTAAAAAAAAATACCTAAAAAAAATGTTTTTTTTTTCAAAAAAATTATAAAAATAAAAAAAACACTTTTATTTTTTTTTCAAAAATTCAATAAAATTTCTAAAATTGTATTAATTTTTTCCAAAATATGTAAACTTAAATTACCAATTCCTTGTATAAATTTGAAGTTTTTAAAAACAACCCTTAAAGAGATGAAAACGAAAAACTTCAAGAAAATTGACCTAAGTACAATTTCTTTTTAAAAATTAAAAAAAAATTACTTTCATCTCACCTGTCAGACAGTCAAGTCATATAAATTACGTCAAAATTATTTCAGAATATAATTTGAACCTTTATTTAACATTATTTAAAAAAAAATTAACTCAGAAGCAAATTTTCATTACTTCAAAATGCCAAAATGGAAATTATTTTAACTCTCCAATTCATTATTAAGTTTAAATTATGTATATCATTATGTTAAGTTCAAGACGTTCTCAGGTTTGCGTTTTCGCTTTATTCCAGCCGGAAATGGATCTCCTGCTCCCAAAAAAAAAACCGATCTGAAAAAATTACGAAATTTTTTTTATTATTTTGAAATAGCTTTTCGACTTTACTCAAAAATAAAGAACGGTCTAATAAATATGCTGTCAAACAAAACACTAATTTTCTGATGAAAATGTAAGAGTTTAAAATTTGGGTGATTTTCTTAAACTTAATACGCCCCTGGTAATAGATCCTCCCACAGAGCTTATGGGCGATGCAATACCCATGGTATAGATATAAGATATTACTTTTTACCTACTCCATGGCATGTCGACAATGATTGTTGTCTTACAGCAAAAGAGTTAGAGAAGCGGAGGTGGTCTATGTATTGTGTATAGTGGAAGAAAAATAGCTTGTGAAAAGTTGGTTTATACTTTTCTTTCTTTGTTGTTTTTTTTTCTCTCAACTTTTCAGCTAATATTTGAGTTTTTTCTAACGGAAAATGGGTATGCTATTAGAAGGGTGATATCTTAAAACTTTGCATCATCGTCATCGTAGTTGTCGTGGTCGTTGTCGCTGTTGCTGTCGTAGTCGTCTAGCCGTCCAAGGATAAACTTTTAGCTTGCTGCCATTTTTAATATTAGTTTGGCTCTAGCGGTGGCATTATGCGCGAAGCAAGATTATTTGTGTACTTTGTAAAATGTAACCCTTTGGTTAAGGTCTGTTATTTTAATCTTTACAGACCTGGTACCTACAATAATAATACAAAATTGGATAAAGAAGGACGATGAATTATGACTGCACATAAAGTCCAGTCGTCGTCGTCGGTTTTGGAAGGAATATAATTTAGATTGTAAGATGGATTTTTTTAGCATTATGGATATATTATACTTTATGAGTCTCTAGATATTTATGTATCTTATCTTTATTTTAAAGAAACTTTATTATTTATTTTTAAGTTAATTTTTTTAAAGGATGGACTTTTAAATTGAATTTTAAAAAAGAGTTGTACAGATAAATACATAATTTAGGAAAACCACTCAACACCCAAGTAAGGGATTTATCATACAAAGTGGGTATTTCAAAACTACAAAAAAGTCAGTAGGTAGTTGTTAAAAAAAAGGTAAGAAATTATTCCCCACCTAACTATGATGTATTATTGCTACCTTATTTTTTAAATAACTAACAGCACATGTTTTTGATGCGTTAAAAAAATTATTCGAGATATTAATCAGAGTTAACGTTGCGATATAGAGAACAGGGAAAAGGGGGCCCCGCAATTTCTTCAGTCTATTTTCTGTCTGTCGGTGTTTCGGTCTGTCCGTTTTTGACCTGCACGAATAATTGAAAGCCCAAAGGAACGATGTTCTTTAAACTTGGGGTTGAGGTTTTTGGATGAGTTCCTAGAACAGAAATTAGCATCATTTTTTTGGCCTCGAAAATAACGGTATCTGTCATAAGACGTGCAATTTTTTCTCCGGGTTTGATCATATGATTTGAAACTATATTTCACAAACTATGTTTAACGGTACCTTCCATAATGCTAAGTTATTGGTTTTCGATTTTCTCATGAAGGGTAACGTATCAAATTTTGAAAAATGAAAACTCAATATTTTGAAAATGACTGGATAATTTTAAAAAATTTGAAATTTTGTTTTCAAGTGTATATTTTTGAATACTAACTGTTCTATAAATAAGAAAAAAATTGAAATTTCAAGCCTCATACTCAGGTTAAGTAATCGATGTATTAACGATTTTCGGGACTCAAAACAAAGGTAATTGCATTCTCTGCCGTTCATTTCACCCGCTGTCACCCGACCTCTATAAGGTGTTCTGTAGTGCCAATAGGGAATTTATCTGGCTTACTTCATCAAGACTACATAAATGATGGATCCAAATATCAAGTTCTGCATAAGGAAAGGTTGTCAGAGGAGTCAGAAATATTAAGTAGTGTTAGGCAAGGTAGCATTCTGTCACCAAAACTGTTCATTTTGGCGATAAGTGACACGCACCTTTGTTGACTGAAAATGGAGGAATTCGATGGACTACGCTGACGACATACATACGTATGCTTGCACTCCCATATAGAAACATGGATACCCATCAAATAACAACAAAGGTGGAGTGAGAAGTTGAAATCGTTGGGCTAAAGATCAATTTACGAAAAACAAAAGGATCTACAGGACAACCAATAGAGATGGTTGAAAATTTTCAACATCTTGGTAGATATTGAAAGTATTGTCTCTACTGATAATGCTGCACTTAGAGAGTCACAGTTGCTATCCGAGAAAATTGCAAAGTTTCGTAAATAAATATCACAACACATCGAGGATTCTATGGCCAAATTGTTTGTATCTCTGACGATGAAGTTCATTGGAAATTAAGTCAGGAATCCATTGACTCTATCATAAGAAGAAGTAAGAGACAATTGATTGGCCATACACTTAGAAAATGTAAAGAGTGCATTACAAGTCAAACAATGCAGAAATGGAAGCTTTTCACTTAAACAGACAGACTAGCAGGCCGACCTGGAAGCACTAGGCGAAGAACAACATAACTGGGGAAGTGTTTAAATACTTCTCCCAATACCATTTAGCAGGGTTTCACATAAGACCATTTTTATTATACATTTATATATACAAAAATGATAAGCTCCAAACTAAAATGTAATTCCTCTAAAACGGTGCTTTAGAGTTAAAGTGTTTTTATGCCAAGAGATACTATTGCCCACTCGTTTGGGTATACCTATAATACCTACTTTTAAAACCATTATATTCTCCTTTGAGCTAAGCACCATTCATCTAAATATCAATCCTACATCGAACATAAACCCTAATCTTCTAAACCAAGCAAGCTTATTCAAACCTTAATCTTAACATTACCAATTAGTAGGTAAATCAAAAAAGATAACTCAACAACAACAAAAAAAACACATCAAATAAAATACTTATCATCACACCAAAAAAAAAATTCTTTTAATCGTTAACTAACCGTCGTAAAAAGTTCAAACCCCACCGCCAACTAGGTATACCATTAAATCAAATAAATAAAAGTCAACTTCTATAATGCTGTTGATGCTCTTTATGAAGCCATCCCTTACAATTAACCTCCAAAGTCTTTTGTCCCTTTGTCTCGATTGTTATATTATACCGTCTTAATGTGGTAGGTACACGTTTAATGACCTTCAGCTATAAATTCATTTCAAACAAAGAAACAAACAAAAAAAAATTCAATAAAACTGCAAAAATAAAAATAAAAAAAAAATCAAGAGAACCTCAATAAAAATAAAAACAAAAACAACACCAATTCCAAGTCCAAGTCCCATATAAAACGACGACAAGGACATCAACATTAAGGAACCAAAATAGAGGCAACAATATCATCAGCACCATTAAACATATTGCATATAATTTATTATTATTTTCTTAATCAAAAAGATCGCATTCACAGGGACAAATGACCTTTCTACTAAAATGTTATTTATCGCCCACCGCCAACCTCCTATGCTCATTTGCAGCCAGGACTCTGAATGAGGCACTTTTCTTTTTTTTTCGTACACCTCTCTACCTCCGTTCGACCAAATACACATAAAGCATTTTTATTACAAAAACAGGAATTTAAGCTTCCCTTTTTTTGTTGTTGTTGTTTAAAGGAAAACAGAGATAACACGAAACAGAAAAATGAAGGCAAAAAAAAATACATTAACCGTACATATAGGTAGGTACCTACAGCGGAATCATATTGTCCATCCATCCAGAGTGCTTTAACAGTATATGGCTCCTTAAATAGACCTGTCCTTCAATCTACGTCATAGCATGATAGTCATAGACAAAAGCCAAGAGCAAAAAATACCGTCAACGTTTTTCTTCTTCAATAAATCCAAGATAAGACAATTCGCACTCGGATTCAAGGCTAATAAAGGAAATTGTCGTAAAACCTTCGGTATCACCGTAACGACCAAAAAAAAAAACTACCAGAACTTCCCCCCAGGAGGGTAACTTAAGCGGTATACATATAGGAGTAGGTGTATATTGTATATGGTCAGGACACATAGAGATGTCGTCGTCATCGTCGTCGGTCGGCTTGAACAATAACAACAACAACAAAAACAACGGCAAAACCCAAATTACTTGTGTGGACAAAAGCAATTTACTGTTCCAGTCATTTAGCTGGAGCCAATTTAGACTTGAGACTTAATGGCCACCACGTGGAGAGAATGGTGGGTGCCTTAACTAAGATGTGTGGCGAGGGGATGCTTGACTCACATCAGACCATCAGACTCTTAAGGAGCATCCACCCTAATTTGTAGAGGCAAACATTATGGCAAACTATTTTGCACTGCAGTTTTGGTATAGTTTTTGTGGACATACCGGACGAGGACTGTCATCAAATAGTTAGACAGTGAGATGAGGATGCTCGATTAAGTTTATGTAAGCACAATTAAGTGGCGCGTTCTTGCTCGCTCTCGTATCTCGTCAAACTGGATGAAACCAAAACCAAAAACAAAAACAAAAATCCAAGGAAGGAAAGAAGGAAGCAATCGTGGTATACTATAAAACGCTGCTATCCTGATGACGAAAACATTTGAGGAGGACAAGGATAATGCGGTTGATGTTGGTGATAATCATTAGTGTTAAGTAATTTTTTGTTTTTGTCTTCAAAGTTCGAAGCAACGTCCTGGAGAGATACCATTGCAATAATCTTTTATGGTAATAAATTTTGTTTAAACATGAAAGGATTTTTTTCTTTAAATTATTGGAATGGATTTTTTGTGAACTCAAATAGAGCAGTTGTATATGGTTTCGAAACGGGATAGGTAGAACTCAAAATTCTACATGAAATGATAAAAGAAATCACAAAAAAAAGAGAGTTTATGGTCCTCACCGAGTTTCCAAAAATACTTTTTTGAAATACAAACGAGACTGGTTTGGACACGGGGCAAGTTTGTGGATCAAGAGTTGAAGACCATGGCAAGACATATCAGATCGTGACAAGACTGAAAGAATTTCCGAAGAAGTGATTTTCATATGCATTTGCTTACGCATCGAGTTTTATTTTGCGGTTACGGCTTTCGCCAGTAGGCTAAGCCACACCAGTAAAAAACTGCGGTCTTCAGTCAGGCTATCTGCAAGTACACTTTCAACATTTGAAGGATTTGCGTTAATTGTTTTGAATGGCTGCCGATTGAGAATATGTATTTTTTTTTAATTTTATGATTCCTATTTTTCCCAGAAAAAAATAATTGGCATTCAAAATCGTGTTTTAGTAAAAATTCGAACAAAAGCACAACCTCTAACACTGTCCAATTTTCCTGATCAATTCTCAAATTTGATTGGCAGCCTGTTTCATAGATAATTTCATTTTCTTTAAAGTTTTAGCTGATCATTTAGTTGTAAATTAAAATGCCAATGAACTATTTAATAAAATCGCCTTATCAAGATATCTCTTCCCTTATCACCCTAAATACCTAAACAAGTAAACAGATTTTCTAAATTGACTACGTTTAAAAAAAATTTGGCTAAATTTTGAAAAAAAAAACAGTTTGAACGAATAATTTTTGGTTTATTTTGTTAACTTTTGAGTTTCAAAATTATTTTTTTAGAAAACTATTCATTAATTCAACTTTATTTAAAAAGAAAAGCTATGCGTTTGAGGTAATTTTTCATTTTTAAATATTTATATTCTTAGAAAATTGGACTTCTTCCTGAACGGGGGAGATAAGGCCAATTTCCATGCTGCAAAATTCAATCGTGCAAACGATCTTTTAAATAAAAAAGGTGAAAATGTGTATTTTTTAAAATCAATCATAAATTCTCTTTGCACAATTCAGATGAAAAATAACTTTTAAATGTTTTTTAATTATGTAGTCGAAAAATTACAGATTTTTACGCTATGAAGCTTGAAAACATTAAAAATACTGTTCTTTTGACAATATATATTGAAATTTTGAGGGGCTGTAAAAGTTGTCAAGTGGTGTAAAATGACGTTAAGAGTCATAACTGCAACTTCTTCTTCTAACCTAAAAAATACAATTTTGTAGGGCAGCTTAGCCTTTTTATGTCAACGTTCTAGAAAAATATATATGTACTTTGGAAAGATTCTTACCTTTAAATAAAAATTCCCTTAAACTGCATAGCTTATTGTTGACCTTCATTGATAAAATATATCCATAAATGATGTATAATAAATATTGCAATTCTAACAAATAATTTTATCTCAATTTTGTATTTTGCATTATTCCAAGTTTATTTACATCATTGCCAATAATTTCATACCAAATAAATCCCATTGATATTATGCGGTCAAACATTTAAATCTTCCAATTGAAATCTATTAAAACGTTTTTTGCCAACAAATATTTATCATCATCATCATCATCATTATTAAAATACAAAACATCGAAAACCATAGTTTTCTGGCTTATCTCTCTCTATTTCCACCAAACAGACGAGAATTGATTTTGAAATTAAATTTTAACATTTGAATTTGAAATACATTTATATAATAATAATATGCTGTATGTTGAATGAAGGTATGTTTGTATTTAGTAAAGTCCAATATCTGTGATCTCAAATCAACGAGTAAATTTTCAGTACGCCAATAATAATTGTCGAAAAATTTAAATATTCGATTGGACGCAACGAAGCGATATAAGGCGAAGTTATATTGGAATGGGTGAGTTGTGAGCTTTCTAATTTGTAAGCATTTAATCCGCAATTCTATTTTTTTTTTTTGGCTATGTAGTGTGAATAGTTACTGGATGGGCCTATTATTCCATGGACATTGTACAGTACTGTGTTGGCTATGTAAACAATTATTTTCGAAATAGATTTTAATATATGCGTATTATAATTTAATTATTTCTGAAAACTGTCTATTTATTGTAAATAACACAAAAGCAATTTGCCCAAATATTTAAAGTGCTATACGTTGCGTTGCAGTATATAAATTTAGATGAAATTAATATTTTTAGCTGATCGTCCAAAAATTGAAAATTGCTGACTGAAGTGAAACGGGTAGGTCATAGCATTATGGTGCATTGATTTAAAAGGAAAAGGTCCAGCCAAGACGAGACTTTTGGAAGTCTCTACTCGATTCAAAATATTTCAGTCTCGTTGCAGTATTTTAGTCCAACAAAATTGTAAATTATAATTTTGGCTAAGTTATGAATTTTGATTTGGGCTTTCGATATACATACATACCTACATATATTTAAATTCAATAATTTAATACTGCTGAAGATTTGCACCTCAATTAATCAAAACTCGGAAACATTTCAATTTGAGCTTATGATCAATTTGAAAAATTCAAGCAAAGGTGAATAAAATTAAAAAAAAAAAGTACGCATACGCCACAGTGTTCAAACATATAGAATGTCACATTTTTAGAAAAGTATAAATCAAACATCTTCATCATTATTCAATATGGTCTTTCTTTCAGCCTAAATGCATTTTTCGATCACAGAACATGACAGGGTTTTCCCGCTAATACGATATCTATTTTCAACCAGAAAATATGTATAACCAGCAGTTATATTAAAAATGACGTATCCATCATTTGCAAGGATGGATACGTCGGTCGTCAGCAAAAAATAACTTATTTACTTTCGCCTTATCCTTGTTCAAAAAGTATAAGGAATCTAAAAAAGAATAGAGGAGTCATTAGGCTTCCCTAGTGTACACCAAATTTGATTGGATTTAATTGCCTTATTGATCTCGTGGTTGTCTAACGAATGTTCTGTCTTGGCAAAGATATTTGATTTTTTTTTTTTTGATATTCTGTTTAAAAATAAAATGGCATGGCCGTACATTTTGTGCGTAAGCTGCCATTTTGAAAAACGCATTTTAATACTTATCAAGGGACCTTCATTTAAAAAAATATGTATTTATCTTACTTTTTTTCACTAAAACATTCAGAAAAAAATGATATAACTCATAAATTACATCCAGATGTTTGCTTGTACATTCGTAACCCTCAATATCAGGAAAAAAAAAGGTCTTGTATAAAAAACAACCTGAGAAAATAATAATCTTAGTCGCCTTAACTTAAAACCATAAAAAATTTGTTCGTTTAACTGTAATACTATAAAACCTTCTATGGAAACAGTCACAACAAATTTCATCTGCGAAGAGCGAAGATATTGGTTTTGACACGTTTTTCAAAATGGCGGCTAACCATTTTTATAAATTTTTCAAAAATTGTCATTCTGGTTTTTTTATAGTTATAATACAATGATCATTGATCATTGAGTATTGGAAAACGCCAGATTGATCAATTAGAAAATTTACCACAACTTTTGAAATCATTTTTAATATTAGACTTTCAATCAATATATGTAGATCAGAAAAAAATGTATGCTATGAATTTTCCGGTTATATTGGATAAGAGAAAAGCGGTGTTTTTCAATCAAGATCAAACTTCTAATAATCGTAAAAATTCTTTGACTTTGATTTTAAGAAAATTGAAATAAATTAAAGATTTTTAAGTTGTTTTATAATATGCCCCTGTAACTTTATATATATCAAAGTTTTTTTGGAAAGTGAGTTTTGGAAAAATTGTGATTTTAATAAATTTCTCATGAATTTCCAGAAAAAAAACCTTCTCTAACTACGCCCATGTTATCATTTTATCTCACTATTAACATCCATTTTGGAAACAAACAACAGCAATAGACATTTTTTTTTTAATTTTGCAAAAGTGAAGCGTATCCATTCATATTCCTGTTGATGTACAAAGGGACATACATACATTTTCATGCATTTACAATTATAATACAGATACTGATTTACATACATTTTGTTAAGAAAATAACTGTTTTCGGAGTATTTTCTTGATGTTTCTATGCATAATACATTAAAAGTCAAATCGATAAAAAATCGTTCTGCATTTGCAAGTTCACGAGCAGACTATCAAGTGCCGTGATTTCATGTGTCAATAATTAGAACCACTCCTGCCATCCTATGTTGAAAACATATATGTATTCATTTTTATGTAAATATTTTTTTTTTATTCATGCAATGATTTGAGGGAAAATTCACACTTCAAAAATAACCATCCAACACTTTTAAAATTCAATGTTTAAGTTCTAAGAAAAGTACTCATACGCCCGAGTGTACAATAACTATAAAATTAATTTTCGTAGAATAATAAATTTTATGTCAAATATTGTTGCATATTTTTCAACACAGTACTTTAAAAATAAATGTACAAAATGTATTTTATTCATCAGCAAAGTATTTTCATTTTTTTTTTCAGATATTCACCTGAACCAGGCGCTATTTCTATCGAATTTAACCGTCCCTCGAATTATAGACTCTGGACAAAAAGCCAAATTATTCTGCAGCTATGAAATGGGCAATCGGACGTTGAATTCCGTCAAATGGTACAAGGATGGCCAGGAATTTTTTAGGTTTGTACCAAATATTTTAGTCGTCTGTACATCCCATCAAAACTTACAAACATACATATACATTCTATACATGAATGCATAGAAAAATTATCAAAGGAAAGGGATGCTAGTAACTGCAGTAGCATCAGCTGCATCCCTTAAAATATGCAGATCTGTGGTGTTTAAAAAAATAAATTCACGATATCACTTCAGCTGCTCCTGCTACGCTGGCTGATGCAACTGCAACTACTGATGCTCATTTAAATATTTGATTAAAAATGCATGTGTGTGTGTGTGAATGTTAAGGACTCGTTTCGATGGTGGTCGTGTATTGGTTTTAAAAGAGAAATGGATTCAATGAATACCGCAAATTCGATTTTCGATATTTTTATTTTTTTTTTCAATTTTTCATTTTTTTTCATTTGGATTTTATTGATGGTGATGTGCGTTACCAAACCAACGAATGGTTAGCCCTGCAGGTAAAATAATTTTTAAATTGTTCGTTATTCTAGGACTCAAGCCAGAACACAAAAACAATATTAAAAAAACCCACACACACACACACATAGGTAAATATTGAGGCAGAAAAAGTTGAATCAAAATTCAATTGGACATCAACGGACAGGAGGACATCAGGCATAGTGTATAAAGTATAGTCTAGGTCATGTTGTGTGTCATATGAAAGCCCAAAAAGGATAATGGACAAGCGCTCTGTATTATTATACTCAGTGATTCACATAGATATACACTCAGTCCCTTGGCCCATCAAGTGGAGTGGTTAAATGCGTTTAAGCCACATTGTTATTACTATGTAAATGATTTTGCGGTGTCAGGAGCTGGGTATGGAGATAGAGGTGAAGCCACCTTCGGCCCCATCGGGCTGGAGGGTAAGTGTTTTATGGTTTGGCCAGTGACATTTTGACACCGATGTGTGAACTGAAATAATTGCACGAGAGTGCGTTTGTTCAAAAGGGTGGTAATTGACATAGTGTTGTTATGGGACCTTTAGTTTAAATCCGTCACTTTTAAAAGGGGTATGATAGAATGTTTGTAAAGTGCATGTGCATATTTATTATCTAGATTAAAAGGTTAGGTGCTCGGCTGAAATTATGAGATGAAAACATTTTTCAATCAAAATGTCGAAACTAATTCTCATTTAAACTGGGAGTATATTTTGCGGTAGGTGCAGTGTATGTCTTAACTGGATTTGCTATTCAATCTTGTTTTTCTGCTGACGAATTCTTTGAATGCTCTATTATTATTATTGTATGTTTATTATGTTTTTTTTTTATAGAGAACAAAAATTTCACTCATAAGCCAAAAACTATATTAAGACATTTATTCAAAAATACAAATACGAAAATAAAAAAAGATCACACACAAGAGACCATTCAATTTTTTTTGTTCAAATTGATTTTTTTTTTTTCAAAATATAAAGTCTAACTTTTTATTTTTTATATTCAAACAATGAAAATGGCGAGGTACTCGGAATTATAGTTTCAAAGATATGTTAAGCAAATATATTTAAAAAAAAAAACTTCGAAGAAAAAAAACTGATGGGAACTAGATTTTTCTTCCTCTTCATTTTATAATGTTTTAAATGTGTATTTAAATCTTTAGGGCTGGTATTCACCAAACGTTTATAACTCAACAAAATGCCATCATTAACTCAAAAAATTTCCTTTATTTGACCTAATGATGAGAGACTTTTTGAGCTATGAGCTCTCAAAAAGTTATAAACACTTAGTAAATACCGGCCTAAAAGTATAAGTCCTAGAACCATCCGGTTTTAACAATTTGACTTCAAATTAATCAAAATTGGATTTTGAACATAAAATGTAAAAAAAAAACTATTCTAGTACTGAAGAACTTGCTTTAAAAAGTGAACTAAAGGGAGGAGCCTTGGAAAAAAAAAACTAGACAATTTTTGTCATTTTTTTTAGAAAACTTCGAAAATTTAAGTGTTAGATAATTTTTATAAATTTTAGGATGCTTTTGCATAAAATTTTGATTACAATCAGATGAATCCTTGTTGAGAAAATCGAAAATCAAAAAAAAAATTATTCTATGGGAAATAAAGGTGCCTCCTTATAAATTTGAATTTATTGAATTTTTATCTAAAAAATTCTGATTTTCCAAAAAAGCCAAAAAAAATACTTATATGACAGGTACCGTTATTTTTATGTAAGATTTTTTAATGTGGAAATACGACTCAAAAAACACTATAAACCAAGTTTTAAGAAAATTGACAGCTTAGGTTGTTCAGACATAGCTCAACACACAGACAGACAGAATTGCGAGACCCACATTTTTCGACGCCCTTGTTATAGTAATGTCATAATTGTGACTTCGACTTCTTAAGAATACGAACTTGCCCTATTGACACTTGGTAAGTTGCTTTTCACGACCACTGGAAGTCAGCACACGAACCCGCAATTGGAGATAGATTTTTTTTTGATTTGACGTTGAATGTATTTCCCATTAGAAAAAACCAAAAAAGGGCTCGAAAAATATTTACCCTACTGATAGAATTCATATGAACGTTATCAATATTATGATTATAAAAGCATAATAAAATGTGTTTATTTCCAAATCAGGTGCAAAATATACCAAAAAACATAAGTAATCATGTGTAATCTGTCCTCAAAAAGTGTGAAAAATCGCAAGGAAACAACAACAAATACCAAAAAAAAAATTTAAGTTATTTTGGTTCGATTGATTTGTTAAACTTTGTGACTGATTCTCAACCATACTTGGTAACCAAAACACATATTCGTGATAAACAATAACAATTAGTGTGATAAGCAATATAAATAAATAAAGAAACAATTAAAAAAATGTAAAAAGAAAAAAAAAACATATGAAGTGTTTACACTTTTTGAGGGCAAATTACACAGGATTATTTATATTTTGTATATATTTTCCATCTGATTTGCAAATAAACACATTTTTTATGTTTTTACAACATAATATTGATACCCATTCATGTAAATTCTATCAGTAAAGTTAATATTAATATTATATCACCAATTGAGCGTTCAAGCTTTGACTACCAGGTGCCGTGTTACCAAGTGTCAATAGTACCTAAAGTGGCAAGTAAAAACGCTGCATATAAATAATCTTCATAGCTTATTGGTTAAAAAAAATCAACATAACTTCATTGATTAAATTTTCGAGATAACGCAAAAGTTTGCATTAATAAAAAAAATATCTGTCAAACATTATAATATCTCGCCCTATACTTTAATGATCATTAAGAGCTCTTTTGTATAGTTTCAATATTTAAAAAAATAGAAATTCATGTTTTTTTTCTATTCTGACTCTGAGAAAAAATGTGATTAATTTTTCTTCTGAACTGACCGACCTATGGCTACAATATATTATGCATGAATGGACTTTAGTATCTACAATTAAAAAATTAATTTGGTCTACTTTTTGTATGTTCCGCAGGTTTTTCAAACTTCAATTATACTCTTTTGGATGCATTTCCACCCTACGGTGGTTTTCTTAAATTTTTTTGTTGAAATGAAAAACAGAAACAAATGAAATATTTTTATATAAACAATTTTTTTTCTGAATTTGAGTTATATTTTACCTATTTTAATATCTTAACCGTTACAAAATTGTATTGATTTTTTTTCAATTTTTGGAACTATTAAAAAAATAGCACTCTTCGATCAATGATCTCAGTAAAATCACCCAGGGGTACGTTCTTTCGTGAACATAAACATATAGTAAGGTGGAACGGTTCCATCATGAAAACCACAGTTGTTTTATTTTTTTATTCGTCAGAATATAACGGAATTTATTTTCTCCAACATTTATGATGACAATGCATTTTTTGAATTTTTTTTATTTATTTTTTTGTTCCATTGCAGATACTCACCTCTTACGCCACCCACAACAAATAGATTTCCAGTACGGGGTGTAACGATAGCAGATGGATCTTATGTTTGCAATCAATTTATCTGCAACGTCGAACTGGAAAAACTCAATTTATTTTCATCGGGTGCATACCGATGTGAAGTATCGGGAGATGCACCGGAATTTAAGCTCATTGATAAAACCGCAAACATGTCAGTTGGAGGTATGTATGTTTATAAATGTAATTCAAAGTATTTGAAAAATATACCATACGTTTGACAGTTAATGTTTTTTGTGCTTTAAATGACGGAACCATTAAAAAAAATACAATATAATGTTTTTGTATAAATGATGTTAGGAAATTGTGTGTGTTTCAAGCAAGTGTGAGTTTTATGTTACAGATCAAAGTGAAAAATTGTATATGCATAGAAAGAAGTAATTTTTCCATTCACTCATGAAAAAAGACGTAAGTGAATTTTTGCGCTAACAGGCAGATTACGAGTAAATAACAGTTGCAAATAAAACGAAATACTAAATGCAGTTTTTTTTATAAATATTTTATTGTTCACAAAAAAAAACTGCTATTAGTTCTAAATTACTATTACTACTAAATTACATAGAATAAACTCTAGTTTTTTATGAAGAGCTTTGGAAATTTTCAAAAAAAGCATAGGACTTTCGGATTCATTTTTTTAACCTTTATGATGTTAGTTTATGTTTTAAAATGGTTAAAGTGTAAAGGACACAATTTTCTACAAAATTAATGAACTTATAGTGGTTATAGTGCATTTAACGTTAAAAAATATATATTTTTTTTGAATATCGAAAATTTTGCACAAAATTTATTGATTGAACGAAAAAAATATATACACATATTTGTCTTTTTTACGAAAACGGGTCGTTCTTGTATATTTCACAATCCTGTGTGATTGAAATTCGGTTTATGGACTATTGTCTATGAACACAATTCTATTTTCTATTATTCTACTTGCACATTGTTCTGCATACCAAAATTTTACAATTCCAGAATTCTGTAAATGCAAAATTCTGTATTTAGAAATGCTGTAAATTCAAAACTCTGCTTTTAAAAATTCTCTAAATCCAAACTTCTATTTATTAAAATTCTGGAATTGTTTTTGAACAGGTTTTTGTTTATTTTGAACAACTTTAATTCAATTAACAATAACTACCTACATACACAAAAATTTTCAATTGATAACAGAAAGCCAAAAGTGACAAAAAATTAAATATAATGAATAACTAATGTAATAAAGATGAAAAATCTTATATAACCTTTTCAAATATTCTGTTTGTCTTAAAGTACTTACATATTTCAACATTGCCAAATGTGTTCCTTGTTCAGAACTATAGCTGTACTTATACCGGCCAAAAGATAGGTTTTGTAAATGTCTGTATTCCAAATTTCTATAAATCAGAAAAACAAATTTTTTGTAATGGAAAAAAATGTGAACTATTTTTTTCATCAATCAAAATATTTCGAATACCAAATTTCTAAAAATAGAATTCCTTTTTACAGATTTTCATAATATAGAATTTAAGGCTTACAGAATTTTGAAAAACGGAATTTTGTTATTCGAATTTTCGCACAGAATTATAGCCCCCTTACCCCTTAAAATCCACCTTCAATTTTTTTCATAAAATTTTATAGTTTTCGAGTACTTTTCAAAAATCGCCAGAATTTTACCCCCTTCAAAAGCATGATGCCTTAAAACCAAATTAGTTGCTTACGTGGTTACCGTGCAGACCAAAAAAAGTATTCCTGATTTCAATAAATCCTAATATTTAGTTCACAGACAAACATGTGCAATTTTAGATAGGCTTTGGAAATTCATGTTAGATATCTAGATCTTAATTATACAGTTTAATCATTTCGGGAATTTAAAGTAACATAATATGTACATAAATCAGACGATAAGAATACCATACAAGAACCGAAATGTCAAACATCAAACTGAGTAGTATATCATGCAAGAAATATACCATGCATGAAAATGTGTAATTTCTTTTATATGTAGTTAATAAAAAATATTCATTAGGTAGATATAATAGGAAGTAGGTATTGCTGAGATAAGAATTATAAAATTCTTTGACCCATTTCCTGCTAGCGTTGCGAAAACGCAACGTCATAGGTGAGGAGGTCTGGAACTTAACGGATGATCAATTTAAATTAAATTAAACTAAGTAGTAAATTTGAGAATTTTGTGGTAGCATTTTTGAAATTTTGAAGTCAACTGGAATTGGTAGCCGCCGGAAGTGGGTTAATTCAAATATGGTCGGTTGAACCAATTCCCTCTAAAAATTTAACACTTTCTAAATTTAAAGTGACGTTTCTTCCATAGAAAATACGTCATTTAAAAATTTAAAATCTTTTTAAAATATTAGGGCAACCGAACATTAGCCACTAGGTAATACCTAAGATTTTATATTGTTTTAAAAAACACAACATAAGCTCATTGGTGGTAAACAATTTTAGTATTTCCATCCAGTTAGTGCCCAACCAAACCATACTAAATCTCAGAGAATATCCCTTTAAATACTTCAATAAATTATAAGCTCTTTTCCGTGATGACTTCTATATTGACTGTCATCATTGACCCTATTTCACATGCCATTTTCTCTGTGGGAATATTTTTACGTTAGTGAACTTTATTATATTTTTGTTTCATCAAAGGTTATCCTCTCTCTAGAGACTATTTCTAGCGATTATGTGACAAAAACAAAACAAATCGCTGTTTGCTCGATTTACTGATGCCTTATTGGCAAAAATACCCTCTGCATTGGCTGGCCGGTTGGTTGGTTGGTTGGTTCATTCTTTGTTCAAGTTTTGTCTATTGACAATGATGACGACGACGACCGACGAAGAAGACGGACCGGACACGTTGTTGTCGGTCGTTCCCCCACAAACACCGGGTCATACAATATACTATACTAAACAAGGAGTAAATATTTTGTATGTCCTGGTTGTGATAACACACAAAAATTCCCATTGGGATAACCATTTTGGGGTTCTGTTTTCTGAGTTAAAAAAAAGAAAAACTTGTTAAGAATAAAAGAATCCTTTTGGGTGTCATCGTCGGCGTCGTCGTCTTCTTCGTTGTCGCTTTTCTCCTCTTCCTTGTAACAGACCAAGGAAGATTTTGTTAAGTGTTTTCTTGTTGTCCACTAAAATATTCTGTACTCTGTGATATGGTCGAAAGAAGGGGTGTAATTTACAAGGATTATTTACAATCGTAACTGAACAAACAGTGATGTGCTAAAAATGTTTTTTTTTAATAAAAAATTTTAACTTTGAATTCTTTATTTTAATGAGTTAGTCCTGCAAATTAAATGATCCCCAGCTAACTCCAGATCACTTTTTTAGAGGAGGGATTAAAAAGTAGCATTAGCAAAACAACGGATTTTTTTCAGTTAATCTAGAGTTAATCCAACACATGTGGGAGTTAACTCGTGTTTAACTTTAATCAAACTCTTAAAAACAAATCCGTTTTATATTTTAACACCGGTCAGGAAGAAAGCGTAAAACTAATTATGAAGTATTGATTGTTCAGAAAAGTTTAAGAACTGTGCATTAATGTTAAACAATAGTTATTTAGTGTTTAAATGGATGGCATTTTTTTAACCATTTTGTTTATTTTCATATCAGGGTTGATAAAAATACGTATCTACCAACCTATACGTACTGTAACTATGAACACAACACGATGAGAATTCTGATCATTGTATCCTTTTTTTCACATCCAATTTTTATTTGATTTTTGTTCGATTTGTGCCATTTTCGCCATTGTTGATGTTAACTCTTAGTTATTTCTTTTTTTTTTTTGTCTCTCTTTGTATTTTATAGTTCTTCCAAAATTTGACCCGTACATCAGTGGACTCACACATCCCTATAAGTATGGTGATTTTTTGTTGGCCAACTGCAGTTCCGAATGGTCAAGTCCCCAGGCGACACTAACGTGGTACATCAATAACAAAACGGTACGTGCTGAAATTTATCAAATAGAAAATACAATACACACATACTATAGCAACAGTGACAGATAACACATACATACATACACATTTAAAAGGCGAGATATTATTCCACAACAACCTCCATCCCAAAACACAAAAAATGAACTTACGAAAGAGTATATTGTTACAGGAGGAGTATATACATATATAGATTTAGATATATATGTCCCTTCAAAACATGAATAGTGTTACATATCAATGCGGCACTTTCATATGAGAAAGACTCAAAACGTATAGTCCCATCAAAAAGTAGTATTTTTTAAAGCGACAGCGTTGTTAAACAGGGTGGTACGAAATTATTTGTTTTGATTGTATTTGTGTGAATTCTAAGGGTGCTTCAAACCATAAATGCTTTTTATTTCATATATGAGTTTCTGAGATTATCGAAAACTGGTAATTTTTTAATATTTTTCGTATAACTTGAAAACGAAGCCAAATTTTCTATGCAAACGGATGATTAACTTTTTTTTAAATAGAAAACTTTAGCAAAACCTTATCTACCACCACTTTGAATTTTTTAAATGAATTCCTCACATTCTTTTTTTGTAAAAGGTAGGCTCACAAAACATTTTATTAAAACCGAAGAGTCCAAAGCCATTCATATTAGGGTCGAGAACGCTAAAAAATAGGTCCCGAAATTCTGTCTGTCGGTCGGTCTGTCTGTACGTCGACTTACAGTCTTAACTATTGAAGCGATTTTCTTCAAACCTGGAACTTGAGGTTTAAAGCTTAAATTTTTTTAAACTTTAAAAATACACAAATCATATTTTTCTCCAAAGGGCTCTAAATATTTTGCTGAAAATTGTACATATGTAAGTGGATTTTTGTAAGTAATAAAAATTATTTAACCAAAAACTATTTTTAAAAATATTCCAATTTATTTTAAAATATACCAATTTTTTCTGCTATCAATACTTAAAAAAATTAGGTATGTATATTAAATTGCATAAGAATTTTTTTTTTTTGAAAAAACGCCTCTTACTATTTTTGATTTTTTTTTTTTCAAAAGTTTACATTTTTAAGATCCATTAGATGGCATCTTCAGTTTTAAGCAATTCAAATAAGAAATTTTATTCGTTTTCATAATTTTCACTAATGACACATGTTGTTTTAATATTTTTTTAATTCCAAAGTACAGTTTCGTGCGATCCAGTTCATTTATTTTATTAGAAAATGTACATGCTGATCTCTTTAAACAAAAAAAGTTACTGAGAATTTAGTTAAGCAATTAAAAATTTATGTTTTTTGATTAGTTTTAGGTTGGCTTTAGTTTTTGAGCTATACCAAAAATATTGAAAAGTGCATTGGTCACCATTGGTCCAGACAATTATTTTTTATTTTAATACAATGTTTTGTTATTATTAAGAAAACGAAACTTACTTTTGGCCTCGGAAAACATTATTTGGAAACATTTTGACGGATTAATGAAAAATTTCAAAAACCAAAAAAATTGAACAAGGCATAGCTTTTTTATTGAATAAGACATTTTTTGTTACTCTGGCTATTATCTGGCAATTTAGAACTTATAAAAAATTGTATGCATCAGCCAAGGAAAATCTATGTACTTAGTGCAAATACAATATTCTAAGGCCTTGAAAAGAAATCCATGTCCCAATCAAACATAATTACAGATGCCTTTTTTTATTTCAAACACGATTCTTACCTTAACTTTATTAACACAAATCCATACCTGCAATATTAAAAATGAACACCAGGTGATGTATGAAGTTTTAACGATACGAATCTAAAATTGATAAATCCTCAGCTGAAATGGACATGGATTATGTTATATCTTAATCCTAGTCTGCAGTTCAATCGAAATCCTTATGGGAAGTTCTTAAGCAAAACCATACCTAAATATTGTATGAACCTAGTTATAGAAGAAGGTAGATGGATGTTGAACTTAAACGAAAAATAAGAAAAGAAAACTCAGCACGTTTCTCAGACGATAATTTAATTAAACAGTTTTCCCTCGTGTGCTGCTTAATACAACTGACGCAACATACAATGTGAACCGAATGGATATAGAAAAGTTCCCTGTCGAGAATAATAGAAAGAAACCTGAAGGCTTAATAGCGTATAAGATAGAAGAAGAAAATTGAAAATAACAAAAAAAAAAAAATTGAATTTACGTGAATTTTCTATAAAAAAGATTTTTTTCATATAGAAATAGAAACTTGTGTTGTAACAAAATATGTATTCAAGGCTATTCAGTATGTTATATGTCTGGCAGAAAAAAAAACATGAACAAAAAAAATATTTGATGGATGGAAAGAGAGTAGGTGCGCTTTAAACTGAGTTTAATGAAAATCCTGTAAGGGAAACTTTTTAAGGATTTCCTTTACTGTGAATAACATTTGATTTGAAATTTTTATTTATGAAGACCATATGAACATAATGTTATAGGTAATGAAAAAATATTCAGTGACAAAAAAATTTAATATCGATAGATCGATTTCTTGTTGAGAAAGCTAATTTCTTTACCATAAGCAGGTATTTTCTTAGTAAAAAAAATTCAAAATAAAAATAATAACGGTACCTGTCATAGGATTTTCTTTGTCTTTTTTGAAAAACTTGATTTTTCTCAAAAGCGGCTCCGATAATTTAAAAAAAATCTAGGTATTAATTCAAAAAGATGTTGGCTCACTTTAAATGAAGCAAAAAATCAAAGAAGTGGGAAGTACCGTTACTTTCCATAGAATCATTTTATGGATTTTCGATTTTGTCAAAATCGGTTTATTAAATTAAATGATGTGTTAAATGATTGTTATTAAAAATTTTCAAAAAAAGTACTTAAAATGTATAAAAAGTATTCAATACTCAAATTTAGAAAAATGAATGTTTTTAATTTTGAAAAAAAAAAAATTATTTTTTCGGTTTAAAAAATAGATCAAAAAAGAAGAAGCTGGGGATCGCTGCACTCGATTTTTTTCTTTCCTTTTAGAATTCTAGTTATCGAAAAGTGTCAATGGTATTTTAAAATGTTAAACACAAATATGTTTGGTAGTTTGTCTGCTACCCTGGGTGTGTGGGTTCGATCCCCAGTCTAAACAGCAATTTATTCTATATTCTCTCAACTAAACGTCACTCCTGTGATTTAATGAGATAGTCAAAACGTAATTTCTTAATCCATTGTGCCAACAAAAATCTGTCCTATCCTTCTATTCCTTCTAACAATGCCTAATTTATAAAACCCTAGGTCTTATTGACATAGGTATTCATATATTTTTCTTTGTATATTTTTTTGAGACGTGCCCCAAAATAATTGTTTTTTTAAATAAAATAAAAATTTTACTGTACAGAGTAACACTTACTCTAGAGTCAATGTTCCTTAGTTTTTTCTATTATGCGTTTTTAACCATGTTACGTCTAAAAAAATAATAATTTAAAAATTAATAATTAAAAAAAAATTGCGAGATAAAATTTCAAAAAACTAACGGACATCGCCCTTGGAAAATGTGATACTTGTGAAGATACAGCTCAAAAACCACCATACTTACACAAAGTTTCAAGAAGATCCACTCACTAGTAAAGGCTGTAGCTCACCAGACAGACATTGTACAGAATTACGATTTCATAGTTATGACAAGTTTGATCAAAATCTCGAGTTCGAATTTTTTCTCGAATCCAAGACTTTCTCTATAGTCGTACTAAAAAGGAAAAAAAATATTTTTAATAAATATATAGGTACATATGTATTACATTTTACAGGACAAACATACATAGATATTGCAACAAAGTTCCAATGAATTTCGATCCCAGGCTGTCTGCTTCTCGCCCCTATTAAAACACAGAATTACAAAAAAAAAATGAAGACTATTTTTTTTAATCATGTTTCATGTACTACATCTATCTTTATGAACCAAAAAATTATGATTTATTTTTTTCTCTTTCCAATATTTGCACCGGCGTAGGCACCTGCCAGCACATTGGCACCACACCAACAAGAGATAACAAGGAATGCCGATGGATTCCTCCTTTACTCGAGCAATTTACAGATTCGCATTCATATAGCTGATCCACGTTTCATCTCGAATACGGAAATATTGGAGTTGAAATGTGTAGCCGATATAATGGGCATTCCTTCACTAACACGTAAAAATGTAGTACGAGCCACAATCCTAGCGCTTAAGGACGCCGGCCTCAATCAGAGACTGGTGGAAAATCACTCAGGTGAGTACACACGGGTGAGCAGGTGTGCTATGTCATGCAGTACAAGGAGCAACACCCAGTATAGCAGCATCAGCCCATACCATACTATACTACCTGCTCTCTGGCTTCGCACAGGAGGTTGTGCTTCAAATTTGAAAAGATGATTGCAAAATGCAACATCGATTGTTGTTAAGCACACGAACTATGCGATTGCATCTCCACCTGCTATCTTTATCCATATATCCTTTATTGGATCATCTAATGAAATGCATAACGATAAGAAACGATAATAGGGGGAGAGTTTGTTGAAGCGGGATGGCTGGTTGGTTTGGCTAGTGCTGGGTATATTGGATGAGGCTCGTACTGGATGACTGGATATGCACCATATCTCAGAACCATAGGTAAAGACGGAAATTAAATTCAAATCGATTATTTCCAGGTCATGTACAGCCGATGCCGAGTCTCATTGTCACGTTCTTAATTATTTTCTACGGTATGTTCTCATTTAATGAAAGAACTTTCGTGGATGCAACCAGCAGATAGCTCCTTTTGGCCAATGTCATAATCACTGTGTAGATAGTGTGCGATATGGCAATGCGAGCAGAGGGAAAATATTACAGCAGATGCATGCATATATGCATGCAACATTGAAGAAGAAAAGAGCAAACTAAGAGGCGACTGCACTGATGCACATACACATACATACATATGCATATACATATATGTATAAACTAACGGATAAGGATTCTATATTTATTTTTCTAATTATAAAATTACTTAGTTTTTAAAATTTTAATCATATAAGTGAACAAGTCGAAGGAATAAATGTGACGTGACTGGAAAGAGATTAGAAAATGTTTAGCAAGAGTGTGTTTCTTCTTTGGAGACTTATAGAAATATCTAAATAGATTAAAAGATCATGACTATAATTATTTGGATGTTTGTTTTTTCTAAGAAAAAACTTTGTATTTATTGAAGTGCACGTTTTAGGAATTTAAAGAAATTGAAGAAAAGAAAACTGCAAGCTTACAAAAGCTATATTGAGATAATATCTTAACATAATCTATAAAACCAATAAAATGGAATTTTTGTGAGGAAAAAAAATAACGTAGTTTTTTTCAACGGTTCTACATACATATATGTATATGTTTTAGGAGGCTCTGAATTCTATTTCCACCGATATGGCTTCAGGACAAAAATCAACAGAATTTTCTACATTTTTTCAAGTTCTTGCCAAAATTTAAAAACTACCAAAATAAAGATTATTAAATTTTCTATAAAATACATACGTCCCAAAATCATGTTTTTTGGCTTAACCATTTGGACTCTGTAGACAGCTTAAAAAATTTGCCTTTTTTCATGTCAAAATATAGGTTTTGGATAGGCTCAGTTTTATTCAGTACGATAAAATATACGGTTGTAAAAAAAAATTGGACTAGATTCAGTTGACTTCATGTTTTCATTTTTGTAATTAGAATCATTATTTTTGATTTATGAGGGAAAATAAATCGAGAAAACTAACTTGTGAACTTCAGGCCGAGGGGATCTCATTAACCTCTCAAGTCTCTCTAAATAGATAGGCCAAACTAGCTTAATTGGACCACCAAGCTGAGAACTTGGGGTCGACATTTCTACCTACCTAACTTATTTTTATAGTAAACACAAAAATGCATAGTTTTTGAGATTTTGGCAAAAATTTGAAATAAGTTCGAAAATATTGGTGTTTAATAATATTTTAGTCTTGAAGCCATGTCTTTGGGAAGTAGCAAAGTTGAAATTCTCCCACTATAAATATGAAACGAAAAAAATTCACGTGTTTTTTTTTCCTGAAACAGCCGCGTTCTGATACGATTTGATTGGACAAATGCTAGTACCATTTAAAATTGTTAAGAACCACAAATGCATAGGAGATTTCTTTCATAAATCTAAAACGAATCTTTTCTTTGCAAATAACGGTTTTCCTCGCAATTAATTATCAAACACATTTTTAAAGCATTTTTAGACAAAATGTTGAAATGAAGTTGGGCTACCAAATGTTGGGTACCAATGTGAAAATACCAATAATTGGTCACCCGAAAAAATGTTAGGAAAATGAGCTTAACCTTTTTTTAATTCACAATGGTATACAACGATGCGAAGAACAGAGAACTCTAGGATATGTAATGTATATTGGGGGAGGCTTATGTCGAGTAAAATTTGGAAAAAAAAAAATAAATAAAACAAGAATCTTAACTCAAACCTGGTAAAGTAAAAAAACAGAACAGTTTTGACGAGTACTTATTTGTTAAATTGTATCTAATAACTTAATGGCAATAGTAAAAAAATTTTATATGTAATAACAACAATAATAATAAAAAGCATTTAATGATTTTGATTTTGATTCTGACAAAATTATTTGGCACCTACTTATACAACAATCTTTAATATACATATATGCCTATCCAACTTAAAGCAATTTACATATAAATAGAAAGTTTATAGTCATAAATTACTACCTTCAATCTTCTTCTGAAACATACCTACAACTTTGAGAAAGTTTTCTTTCCAAATGACATTATTACTCACTCCGCTCACTCCTACTAATGCTATATCCAAATTTACTGCCTTAATAGACATATTTATTTTCAAAGTCTAATTGAATAAATTTATCACCGAACTTTATATCATTTAGTTAATAGAAATTTTACCGTAAATTTATATCATTTCCCCAACAACACATATCCATACCATGCAGTGCTATACCCATTCACACATTCATTTTATTTATAGATATATGTAACATTTTCAAATATCCCACAATAAAACCGCTATCACTTTATAGTATCTAAGTTACAGCCACAATGACGGATGTCCTTTCGAATATCCTATACTCTCTCTTACTCTCAATATAGTAAATCTACACAGCCGATTTTAATGTCCTATCTGTCATATTCACAGTCACTGTTAAAATGAGAAAAAGACATGCACAAAATGTGTGAAAGAGAAAGGGATAACTGGAAAAGTCCAGCATGAAGTATCAGGAACAGCAGCAACATACAGAAACCAACAACAACAACAAGGAAAAAATGCTTCCCATATGACCATAAATTACCGACCTTATCGAGCATACATCCTGACATCCTGATTCACCCCATAGAAGCTTATAAAACTTTATAAACGTAACATAGACTCCATGTTTTTCCGTTTCCCGGCGGGTGATTTGTCATTGCGCAACGCATAAAGTTAAATTTGATATCACTCGCAGCACTGAAAGTACAAAATATTGCCCGTCTATTTTACAGCCCCCATGCCTTCTATACCTACCTACCCTTTGTGCGATTTGGAGCCCTCACCTAACCTGTAGTTATCTTTATATTATCCTTTATCAAAAAGCGGTCGATGCTATGGCACATGATTTTATTACATGTCCTCCTCTGCCTGGCGTCGCGTCGTCGCTCGTTGTCGTTCTCGTTGTCGTTGTCGTTGGTCGTTGTCGACGTTGAATTCTTTTTACCAACTCTGACAGGAAACAAGCAAAGATCCTCTCTTTTGAAATACAACACCCTATAGCTCTAATAATAGTAGGTAGATATAGAGGAGGGGTGCGGTCCGATGAGATATATGAGAGTGCTAAGCAATTTTCCATCGCGGAACAAGCGATTACATTTCACAGGAAGTGTTTTTGATTTATTGTTCACACGAGACAAGGACTTTTCTAAAAAACAAAATTTTCCAACTTCTGTGGTGGGCTCTTTTTCTTTGGTAAATATACGTACACAGGCTTGAGGTAGACATTAATTTTAAATTCGCTTGTACCTTGATTTGTAAATCACGTAAATAGGTAAATTTTCACATCCAATTTCAGAATCTGATCTGCCTCTTACAACCATCTCACCTATACCTACCCCATTTTATTCTTCAGATATATGAATAAAAAAAAAAACAAAGAAAAAGAAGGAAATTGCTTCCACGCTTATTATTTTTCTCCAGGGCCGTACCCATACCTGAAAGAGAGTTTTATGCTCGGAGACTAGCCCAACGGAAGTACCCACAGAGTCATAAATTTTAAAATCCATAAATCCATTCCTTAATTTTATTTTCAAAATTATTGTTTTTGAAAAATTAAGTCAAAAATTTATTGATTTCGAAATGTTTTGTAGTTTTTGAGAAAAGCTAAAAAAAAAAATATTTTTTCTAAGAAAAATCTTTCATTTTAGTATTCACGTTATTGGGTTCTTGTTGATGGTCTCGTAATTCTCTTAGTTTTACGGAACAGGGAATTAGCCTGTTGCTAACCTGTGGAACCAGACTGATCATATTAGCTAAACCTTTTAAAGGCTTGTTTCTACCTGCTAGCTGCCGCGCAGCGAAGATGCTATGATCATTTCCACCAGTCCCAAATAGTTATGAAACGTGCATGTTTTCCTATGCTACATGGTTATTCCCCCTATTCGACAAAAGTAAAGCTCGGTAGACTCCGGTTGTCAGGGCACCTAGCTCGCATGAGCGAAGAGAAACTGGCTCGGAAAGTCCTTTGTGGTAAACTGTATGGTGGAAGGCAGCGTGGTAGACCTTGCTGCGCTGGAGAGATGGCGTAGACCAGGACGTCTGAAGCCTTGGGGTGCGCAACTGGATGGCTTTGTCGTCGGCTCGAGACCTGGATAAGTGGAGAGACTTAATGAAATAGGCCAGGACCGGACCCTGGTTATCGAGACGATGATGATGATGTTTTAGGTCTCTTAGGTGAAGTTTCAAGTTAGTTCCCGTTGTCGGGGTTCTTATGAACTAAGGATATATGATTTTGAACTTACGTTATATCGAGGTGCCTGGTTATAGATTTCGTTATGGGTCTTTGACGAAGCTGTCTGAGAAGCTGATGGACCTCTAAATTGACAAAAAGACTCATGTAGAAATCTTTTTTTTAAACTATAGGGAATTTTGTTAAAAGTAAAGTTTAAAAAAAGTGCGTAAACGCTCAGTGTCCACTTTTTTTCTATGTTTTTAGAAGAAATAAAACAACGTCTAATCAACGTTATTGTTAAAAATAAGATCCGATAAAAATATTGTTCGATTCAAAACAATTGCAAAGACAAAAAAGATTAAATATTTTTACTATTTTGGGCAAAACAATTCATTGATCTCCATTTTTTTTGACACTTAAGTGACATACAACACACAACATCATCAAACAATCTTTCTATTCAGTCAATAGAAGAAGACACAATGAAAGCCTCTAAAGCGGGGATTATAAATACGCGAGCCTCAATCCGGATCCTAAGGGTAGGTATAAATCTGGATCGTTGGCTTTTCAGTTTTAATTTGAAAAATAATAAAATGTAACATTTATTTTTTTTCGTTTAATCACATTATAAGTTTTTTTTTGTAGAAGTAATGAAAACCAAGTAAACGTTTTTTACAGCCTTTTTTATTATAAGGTCAATCATTTAACAAGTTATCGAACTTTAAAATAGTAAAGTATTCAAGAGTATGAAATTATATTTTGTTTCTCGAGTCGTGTTAAATTTGTTTTTTATTTTAGCAGAGGATTTCATAATTCGTTGTTTTTTTAATGTTTGAATTTCAGTTTAAATGTAGTGCTTCAGTAACATCATCATCGGCTCGACAACCGGGGTCCGGTCCTGGCCTCCTTCAAAAAGTCTCTCCAACTATCCCGGTCTCGAGCCGACCCATGCCATCCAGTTGCGCACCCCAAGCCTTCGGGCGTCCTGGTCTACGCAATCTCTCTAGCGCAAGCATTGTCGATCACGCTGCCGTCTACCATAGAATGTACCACAAAGGACTTTCCGAGCCGGTTCCTCTTCCCTCATGCGAGGTGGGTGCCCTGCCCACCGGGGTCTACCGAGCTTAATTTTTGTCACTATGTCTGCTTCAAGGTAGATTGCGTACAATTCATGATTGTACCGTCTCCGATGCTTCAGTAAGCGTTTTCAAAATATTCTTAATCTGATATTTCTGGAAGCTCAGATACATCAGTAAAAACCTTCCTGTTACGGGCTTGTCAACCTTCTTCCAAACATAATAATTATTCAGTTGTATTTTCATCTTGGTTTCTGGCAGTGTTTACCAAAATTGTGATACAAAAATAATATTCTAAAATTTATTGTCAAAAATAATAAATCATCAGAAGAAGCAGAAGGCAACGCCTTAATGGTATAATATTTTTTCAATAAATCGTATCAACTTTCTAAAATGTACATACCTACGTACACAATGTATGCAAACATTACATATTTTGCCATATATTTATATATTTAAAAAAAAAATACAGACAAAGCATTTTAACTCTAAATAAACTCATAGGAACAAAAGAAAGATATAACTCGTACAACACGAAAAAAAAGTAAGATACAAAGCAATTTTCCGTGACAAACGAAATGAGATAGGAAAAGTCCCAAAAGAAAAAAAAAAGCATGTGAAAATAAAGTGGCGCGAGCGAATACATTGATTAATCAAAGGACGATTTGTTGCGTTTCCTTTTCTTTCCTATTTTTTTGTGTAACTCAAAGAGAGCGGAATTAATTCAAAAATGATGAAGGAAAATTTGTCACAGTTTCTTGTATTACTTTGTCTTTCTGTCTGATGCTTTTATTAGGAAAAAAAAAAAACAAAAAATCGCAAAGGCAGAACATCAGTTCCAAACAAAAGCAGCTCACCCGACAACGGAATTCCAATCAAAAAATCAAATAAGGAAAAATCCTTTACATAAAATAAGAGACAAGGATTTGTTTCTTCCTCTTTTTTTTAATTTTTTTTTTTTTCTGTTCTTTATAGAATTTTAGAATTGTGCCTGTTTATCACGAAAATGAGGCAAACAGTGGGAAAACCCAGACGATTGTATGCTGATACAGTATGTTTGACAAGGGAAAAACTCTTTTCATACCGATACTAACATTCTGGTTAATATGCGAATAAATTTTTTTTTAGAATTTATATATATAATTTTCAAATTCAAAATTTTGAAAAAAAAACTTTCATTTTTTTCTCAAGCTGGCACTCTTCAGAATTGTATGTTCGGAAGTTTGAGCTTTATTTTTAATATTTTGTTTTGTAATCAACCTTATTCAAACTAGATAGTCCTAGGACTTATATTGTTTCAAATGACAAATATACAGGGTGAGTCATGAGCAGTGCGCCAAAATGCTAGGGCGTGTAGGGTGGGTTGAGATAGGAAAAAAATCGTATAGACCCCATATTCCCCCCGTTTAGCTAGGAGGAGCAATTTTCGAAAAAATTGACTTAAAATGGAAAAAAAATATTTAAAATCAACGGCTTCATCCACAATGCTGTACGATACCTTTTTGTTTTTAAATAAATCTATTCTAAAGAATAGTATATAATGCAGAAAAACCTAATTGACTTTCATATAAGAAATTTGCTTTCGAAAAAGTATGAGTTTTAGGACCATCTGGTTTTTAGTATTGAAATTTGAAAACAAAAAACGTTCTGGAATGAGGAACCAATTATTTCTATTTTTTAAATATAAAGTAAAATAATGATTTTGATGAGCAAGTTACAACTTAGCTGAAACGGTTTTCCATTACGGTAAAGTGTAAATGGAATTCAAAACATTCAATAAACCAAAATATTACGCAAAGCCAAAGTGAGCATCAAAATAACTAAAATAAAAAAATGCTCTTCAGTTAAACTGCTAAAAGTGTAAAATTTCTTGCAAAACATACTGTTTTGCATCGCAGAAACAACTTGATGCCTTAAGCGCAAACGAAGACAAAGCATCATTGAATGCAATTCACCGAAGTGTCACCCACATTTCTGGTAATGCCATAGCACCGAGACTCAACTGGGAAAATCCACTATATGCTTGGATGTGTTGCTGTGTTGAGTGGAGAACACTCGGTTTAAAGCCTCTTCCCAGCGCAGCGGAGCGCAGCGCCCATATCTCTATGTTTAGTTTCCGACGACGACGACGCCCGTTCTACCGCCCCCTCACTGTTTTGTGTATGCATGTTGTTTGCCCGGATTTGCATAGATTCAGCCGGAAGCAGTTGTTTCTTAAGCCTTTGTCTGCCAATTGATCGGAAACCATGCTAATTCCAATTGAACATGGTTAAATGCCTCGGAAGTGCGTTTTCTCGGAGGTGGCATTGGTGGGCGGTTGGTGGAAATGGTACACACTGTAACATTTGCACATGAAGAGCCATTGAGTCTGTATATGGATGGCATCTTTTGTAGCCTTTGGCGTAGGCTGAAGAGCTGAAGATATGTGTGTGGATTGGTGCGGATTTGGACGTAGCAAGGTTTTGGAATGAAACGACGATTGTGTATTGGCTGTGTAATTAGCATTGTAGATGGCATTGAATTAAGACTAAGAGCGACACGAGAGGGTGGGAATTCGGTGAAGAGGATGGTTTGATATAGAATGGTGACATAGCAAGAAGGATTAGTGCGAAATCATTGTTAAGCACACCAAACGGGTGTCAGAGATGGCGAATTTGGATAACAATTTATTAAACTAATTGTATTTCGGAAAAGCATTCAAATGGGATTTGGACAAATGACTGGGAATCGAATGATATCGTTGTTTAACAATAAATAACAATTAGAAAACATTTACTCCATTTACATAATATACGAGTATTGAGACTGGTTAACAATGTTTGGAGCTTAATCATCAAAAAGATTTACATTCAAGGTCTTTATTGATACGATAATGAGTCGTCTATTTTAACGTTCAGATTAAATGATATGTGACCCGTTTATTTACGCATCCGGTGAATATAAAAAAGGATACGAAAATAATGGGTATTTACGATTTCTGTTTGAAAATAAGACTCCAACCATAGCTTTTTTTATCCAAAAATTAAAGGTTTGAAATTTATTTAATATCAACACAAGAAAATTGAGAAAAAATACAGTTTAACGTCTTAGATTCCTTGATCTTCAAATAAAGGAAATTCCTCTGACAGCCGCATGATTTAAAAACCGGCTTTGCGCGGGGCAACTGCGACGATTGTTATTATTTTAACAAAAATAAAAATTAAAACATTCACCAATAATATGGCATCCCTGTTATTTTGAAAAGTAAACTTATTAAAGTTCAAATCTTCCAAATAAAAGTTTGAAGTATAAACACAAAAAGTGGAATGTAGTTTCCAATATTTGGTTGAAGATGATTAACTGTAACTGACATTTTATGTTGCAAATTGTTGGGTAGATTAAATCCACAATTTAGAAAATGTTGATTTTTTTTGTGCAAAATGATCTGAAAACAACTTGTAAATGGCACATTTATCGATTAAATGATATGTCAACAAGCTCTGCAGGTAAATTTTGATTACTTTTTGATTGATTTAGATAAATGTCTTCTAGAATTTCTTTTCAAGACATTTAAACAAAAACAATCAAACTTATCTCAGTGGTAAATTTCTCTAATACAGTCTTTAATTTGATTTCATAAATGCATTTATTAATGTCAATCGTTAAAGTTGACAATTTGTTCCTTTAAATGAATTGAATGAACTTTTCACACCTAAATAGGTATGTAGTAGGTACCAATATGTACCTACATTAATCTTTAAACATTAATTCAATGACCAAAGGATAAACTTTTTTGAAAATAACAAAATATTTTTCTCAGAATTGGGATTCTTCGTAAACGATATGCATTAATAATGACATTACTCCGAAGCACACTAATCATAACTGATAGATTCTCAAGAAAAAAAAATAATAAAATATTAATTCAAACTTTCACATTCTATAAGTGAAAGACAAATAATACAAAGTGAGAAAGTTTAATAAAAAAATAAAAAAAAAAACAAATAAAAATCATACGATGGAACATCTTCAAAATTGGACTTGGACAGGGACACATTGGACACTTTGGACACCCATGATAGCTTGACAACGACAGTTGACGAAAACTTCAACAAAGTAGACATTTTCACTATAATTTGAAAGACGACAAATGAAACAAAAATATCTTATTTTATTTTTTTTTCTCTCAAAAAGCCATTCCATTCCCAATACCAATTCCAAAGCAAAGCAAAGAAAGACTAAAAAATAAAAATAAAAATAAAAAAAAACAACGATTCTCATAAAAGTAGCATTTAATAAATCAACATTTTCTTCTGATTCATTTCATCCATGACAGCTTAAATAGGCGTTATGTGACATTTTGTTTTGTCAAGTGCTAGAACAAGGACATTTCTTTTTATATCTCTTTGTGTCCTTTTAAAATGAAATAGGTAGGTTTGGAGAATGAGATACAAATATGTATAACAAATATACACTTTACTGCTACTGCTGCTGACTGTCTTTCCGGTCCCTAAAGGAATACAACAATACAAAATAGCAGCAACAAAAAAACAACAACAACAAGAAAGTAAAAAATAGGGAAAAGTAATTTTCAAAGTTTATCTCAAATCTGTGTGTGTTCGGATACGGATGTTTGTTTGGGAGAATTTATCAGAGAAATGTATCAAAGTATCAAGTTTTTTTGTCCATTGTGTATCAACTATCTTACGTACTATTTTTTAAAAGTAAATAGAAATTAATAACAAATAAATGTTATCATTAGCTGTGCTGTTATAAGTAAATGTGAATTACAGTGTAACAGAATTCAAATGTTTAATACAAATCTTTTATTTATTTACTGTAATTTACAAAAAACTCTATTAAATATTTATTATTTCTATGAATTTAAATATTACATTTATCGGATGCAGCAACTAATTTTTGTTCTAAAATACCAGTAAAGGAACCAATAAACCGAAATGACATTTCTCTCCAGATAAACTTTTACAGTTTTTTTATTGGATTTCAAATACAGCGAATCGAACATTCGAGTCAAAGCGATCGTTTAGAAGACCCAAAATGTCGAATAATTAGGAAAATCAAACTTTGATGTTGGAATAGATCAACATCTTCATTTAATAACCTTTTGCCTTTTAAGGCGAATATAAAAATGTAAGTCGTGAAATGAGCTATTTATTTTAAAAACTAGTTTTAGGCCAAGTTTTTCTGTACTGAGTTAACTTAAGTTAGCTTTAAGTCAGTTAATTATGCAAGCAATTTAACCCAGAGTTAGCTCTTAAGTATTTTTTCTATCAAAGATAAACTTTAAATTTTACCTGCCAAAATCTGGAAATTGAGATAGCGACACTATCGAAAATGACACATCCATAGTGTCACAAACAGATTATTAACAAAAAATTATCAGAATTTTCTTTTCAGTTAGGCTAACTCGGGATCTAAATTTATTTACATGAGTTAGGTGAGGGTTTAAGCCCCAAAGACGGAAGATCTTCCACTGAAAAATTGGACCTTAGTGGATTGTGGTGCAACTAGCCATCAATTGTAAACTTAAAAAAGAGGCTGGGTGCGACCCACACTGATAACTTCCCATTCGTGATCTTGAAAACTTTATATTTAGGTTTTTTCAAATAACCAAATTTTCTGCGAAACAAACTTTGGCTGTTAAATTCAAACAATCATTATTTTAAGATTTAAAAGCATTTTAATTATTTAAAGAGATTTACGAAATGCACATATATTATAGAGATTGTTGATGTATAAGTTGTTTCCACTTGACCCAGGAGGTAAACTTCCACGAGTTTTTTAGCGAATGTGGAATTTTCTTAGTTCTGTTTAAATTTTTAATTAAAATGTCAGTAAAGTATATGTCAAATATACATATACCCGCTGTAAAAAAAATTTATTATGTATAAAATTAAATACCTAATGGCAAAGTCAATATCATTGCTCGTCCTCAAGATATTCGAGTCGAAAAACCAATTTTACCACTTTTCAATTTATTTTTTTTTTTATATTTTTTGTCAAAAACTTTCAATTAGATATTTGTCAAAATTCAACCTTTCATAAAAAAATTGTACTATGTATAAAATTAAATATTTTAGAAGGCACAATCGTTGTTCGTTCTCAGGATATTCGAGCTGAAATACAATTGTAACTACTTTTCTTTAGAATTTTTAACAGTTTTTGATTTTTTGTTAAAAAACTGCCCATTCAATATTTGTCAAAATTTTATCAGTTGCTGACAATTATGGTTTGTAGAAAATAAAACAAACAAGAATTTTTGGTAGAATTTTTTGTAGTTTTTAATTTTTTGTAAAAAAATTGTCCATTGAATTTTTTTGAAATTTTCACCAGTAGTTAAAAACAACATTTTTCGTAAAATAAAATTATTTTAAAGTTAATATCGTTTTTCCATCTAAGGATATTTGAGTTATAAAAATTTTTTTTTTAGTTTTTTTTTTGATTTTAAAAAATAACGGTATATTGATTTTTTTCCAAATTCATATTAAATTTGTATAACGTCATAATGTGTCGAATAAAATTTATTTCAAGTCGATAGCATTATTTGTTCCTGAGATATTTGAGCCCAACCAAAATTTTAACTTTTTTTTTAAACTGCTATATTAAAAAAACAACTGATTGAATATTAATAAACGCCCTTTCAGCATCTTTCGAAGTTATTATCTGTAAAACAAAATTTATTTCAAGTCAATATCTTTACTCGTTATTGAGATATCGACGACGAAAAATGTTCTGGTACGGACGTACGGACGTACGAACGTACGTACACACGCACACACAGACATCTCTCTAAAAATGATTGATATAGGCTCTAGGGACATTGAAACGTCGAGAAATGTCAAAAATTTCAATTTGACAAATCGGACCGATTACAATAACTCCCTATGGAAGTTACAAAAAAAATATCTATTTATTTATATATGTACACAAAATATTTTAAACAAATATTTTATAGAACCCTGTCAAATGTGTAAATTTAAGAGCAAAACTAGTTATCCTGGTAAATATGTGTTTTACATTTAAAAAGTTCGTTCATAACAAATATTTTATGGAATAAAATAGGTATTTGTAAAATAGTTGTAGGGTATTAAAATAAAACGTTTTTTCAATTTTATGACAAATAACTTTTTTAATATAGCACACAGCTAAAATTTCTTCTTTTTAATTATATATTTACAAAAACTATTTGCACTTCAAAATAAAAATTATATTAATTACTCCATCTATAAATCCACAGTTAGTTAATCCTGCAAATTAAATGATCGATAACAAGCTTCACAATCTATTTCTTAATATAAAAAACGGTGAAACATTTTTAGTGATAGTATTATTTTATAACAAAATGCGAGATAAAAATTAAATTTGAAATTTGTAAATTGTTGATTTGGCGAAAACATAACATGGAAAAATAAAATATTGTTAAATTAGTGTTATTTGCAAAACACGCAAATGCAAAATGATCTATTTTTTGTAACCAGGGATGTGAGGCAAACTCAATTTTAACTATTTAACGAAACTTTCCACCGGAAACAAAAAAAAAATAAAGTTTAGAAGGAGTTCAGATAACAGCGATAAGTATGAATTTTTTTTAAATTGGCCACGAAAATGCTTATTTGCAACTAGCTAATTGAAAACGAAGTCTCTTCGACCAGTGGCTAATAAACAAGGAACCCCCTATCCATAGATTCTTTATAGTTAGCAGGATATGTGCTGAGATAATAAATATTCTGAGTTTCAATTTTAACTTGTGCTTTTCCAAGAAGTGACCAATACAAATAAATAACCAAAAGCTTAAAATAATACCAACATAAATAATTCTATGATTTATTTATTGATCAACTTATGTGTTCCCATCCCATTCATCATTGATATCCACAAAAGCAATATATCACATTTTTTCGTGCAACAAAATGTGAATAAAGTAAAGATTAAAGACAACTTGGACTCTTTTTCAAGTCAATTAAATTGCCCTTAACCAACAAATTCGATGGATATTGAAAATTGGAGGAGAGCTTTAACCACAAATTCCTCATCCAATTTCAAATCAGATTTTATTTCATTTTTTTTTTCGATTTATAAGGAAAACGTATTGCATACTATTGCAAGAGTCTGCTTTTATATAATGTTTGTACTTACTTAATGCCATTGCCAAAGATCCCGCTCTATAAACCGACATCATTGAACATTGCAAGGAACCATACAAAAAAATAATCTGCAGAGCTTTGATCATGGTCGCATGAAGTAAACTAAAAATTTATTGAAATTATACAAATCTCTCATATATTACATTATTTTTTTCTCATCACGGACTTAGACACTGTCTAAATATTTTCAAATTGGTGCAAATATGCTTTATTTAATAAAAATAATTGAGGTTTATTCATGGTTAAGAAAGCCTACTCTTGTGTCTAGGTTTAGAAGCTATTAGACAACAACAACTTAACACATTTTCTAAAGGTGGACAGCTGTCTAAAGTTAGACAAAGTTTATAAATAATTTTTGAAATCCACATGTTAATAACATTTTATTAACAGAAGCTTACTAAAACATTTCGGTTCAAAATCTAAGCATACATCTTGAAACCAATACTTGACACCTTAGACAAAATTTCTACGAACAGAAAAAAATAATCCAAAATATATACGAAATGCAGAAGTCAGTTTTACTTACTTCGCGTTGTTTTATTTTCTATGTCCCTGTCCCTGTCGTTGGTTGTCTTTATGTTTTGCAAGGTGCAAAATTTGGAAAGACAATCAAGAAAAAAAAAAACAGAATACCGAAACAGGAAGAGAGACATACATAAGTCGACAAATTCCAATTCATTCAAACTCGAAGCTGTGTGCATTAGATGAGGAAGGAAGGATATCCTTTTGTAGCATAGCTGTTATGTTTAAACATCCTTGTGCATCTTTGCCTCGCATCATCGATTTTGGGTGGTAGGATAGAGGAAGCGACTAGGAATTCCTCTCCATTCTACGATTCTTTCAGAGCATTCGTAGAAATCAAAAAAGGTCCTTTGTGAATATGCTATGAAGAAGAAAAATCGACGATATGAAATAACTATCCTTTTGCATGGACAGAAAAAAAAACACTCTAAACTATTTCATTCTATAGATTATTTCTTGGTGTTTTTTTTATGAATTTCATTACTTTTCGTGTTACAAAGATGTGAAGGGTATATATTTACAATCGGACAAAGATACCCATTTGATCTTTTTAACACATCAGTTGAATTTTTATGGTCAATTACTTTTTTTTTTACAAAAATAATGGTAGGTTTCGATTTTAATGTTTGGTTTTTATATTTGTTCAAGTCGATTGTGTTCAAACGGTATGAAACAGAATTTATGTTATGATGGAAGCTGTATTAAGAGGCAATAAGAGAGCTGTATTAAAATGCAATAAGAGAAGAGAAATATGTTTCCGATGTTATAAGGCAAGCCCCATTTAGAAAAATTGGAATAAGTTCAAAACTGCATTTTAAACGAACCAAATTTGTGCATTTAGGTTTGGAGTGAAAATTTTGGAGATTTATAAAGATGATTTTTCGAAATGCTAAGAAAAAGTGACTGTATATGTTCAAATGAAAATTGCAAAATAGTTTTTTGTAAGATAATTTAAATAAATAACTCTTAGTTTAAAAATAATTTCATAATGTTTTATTTTGATATAAAAGATGATTGTTAACACTTCTTGAGAAAGTCTTTTTCCGTAAAAAGAAAGTAACAAGTATGTATTTGTTTAGTTTTTATTGTTTATAAAGCTCTTTATATACCTAAAGTAGCCCCTGGCATAATGGCTATTGCGCATCAGAAATATAAATTAACAAAGCTGATGTGACTGTTCTATAGTTCTTAAGTAGTAATAAGTAGTTTTGAATGGTATAAGGTAAGTTTTAAGTTAGTTTAATGTAGTTTTAAATAGATTTAATTAGTTTTAATTAGTTCTAATATAATTTGTAAGTTTTAAATAAAATATTTTAAAAAATGATGAATTTTGAAAACTTTTTTGGTGAAAAATAAAAACATTGAATTCTAGTTTTACAATAGTTCGAAGGCTGAAATGCATTAATTTTAAGATATTTTAAAGTATAGAGCGCCGGTCTAGGGTCAGTAAATTAGATGTAAGTTATTGAAACTTAGCCTAGTTTTTCATGAATTTTTACCTAACTTTAAGATAATAAATTTCGATTTCTATTAAAAAAAAAAACAGATATATTTTTTTCATGGGCTGCTGCTTCTTGCGAGAAATTGACCAATTCTCCAAGAGTATCACTTGGCAAAAAAAAATGTTTCTCACCCTAGCCATTCGGATTCGACATAAAATTGTAAATTCGCTCCATTCCTGCGATAACACGCACAGAGAAGTGGTTGAGAATTATAAGTCACTCACGCGTCACCAAATTTATTTGTTTATTCTTTTGAGTGCACTGTATTTTTTATAACAGATTTTGAAAACACTACAATCAGGCAAAAAATAGTGGGAAAATAATTAGTTTTTTGGATGAGTTTTGATTGAGTTCTATAGATTTGTATACGTTGCCAAACCATCAAAATAAATTAAAAGAGGAAACAAATATTTTTGAGTTTTTTTTTCAAATATAAAGTATTTTGAAAATTTTGATGATGCGATTCTATTTCAACATATTTGCAAATTAATATCAAAGGAAACTAAAACGTTAAAAAAGGTGAAATGGGGTCTTAAAGTATTTTCCTATTACAGCAAGGATTTTTTATACATTATTTGTTATTATTTTAAAACCTTCTGGAGGTGGGAACAATTATTCGTATTTTCATTACAGCAAGTACTATAGTTATATTAAGCTATTGATTTAATTTAATAAATAAAACAAAATAATAAATTGCAAAGTGGGGCAACATGACACAGAGTGAACTACAATTTTGAAATCAAACTCTTATTAAAAAGAACTAGATTTAAAATAACACAAAATACTAGGTTTCTGGCTCTACAAAATACTCCTCGACATAAATAATATGTTATTCCACTTTGAAAGAAAATTTCCCCATCTTGCATAAACAAGGGGAAATAAACCCTACTATAGTAATTTTTTTCTTATTTTACTTTAACCTACACGTTCAATGTCTAGTGGTCCCTACTGCAAATCACCCTACATATCCACTTTCTAAAATTAAAAACTCAATTTTTAGTGTGGCCAGAAGTTTTACCTTTTTTTTAGTGTTTAAAAGTTATACAACAAATTTGTATCTTTGGCATCCTCATTAAAGTTCTTGTCATTATTTGTCTTAGATTCAACAACATGTCAATGACAGTGACCTCAATTTGTTGAAGAATTTCAAAGCATTCCTGCTTTTCCTCAACCACAATAATAACCACAACTTCTACCGAAACTGCATTTCAGTACAATAGTTGTTTTGAGCAGTAAAATTTATTATAATAAGCTTCAAGATATTTCCTTTCCTAATCGAGAGAGAAGTTCCTTAAAAAGTTAAATTGAACTCCCATCGCAACATAACTTTTAGACTTTTTTTCTTTCAATTTTGTTTGGGATATTCTTGATTCTTGATAATCGACATCGAACTTTTTATATATAGAGGCAATTCCTACACGCGATCCATATCCCATGCAATACATTTTTTCTAGTATCATTTAAATTTTCATATTTATTTTAATACTTATTCTACATTTTCATGTTTTCAAAAAATTAAAAAAAAAAATGTCTTTATGGTTGCAATTAGAATCCTCCTTCAAAGTTATTTGAGTACTCTACTTCCACATAAACGTTTTAATTCTTTTTGCTTTTAATTTTAAAATAAACTTTTCTTTTTTATCGTGATGCTTAACATCAAATTAAGTCACCTAGAAAAACATATATCCTCTTAAAAAATAATCTTGTCCATATTCCTCCCTATTTTATAACTACCTGTTTGTCACTGTGATGAAATTATGAGTCCTATTTTCAGGACTTCTTATCTCTATTGTTCAAACAAAGTGTAGGTACTGAGGGGTTAGAGTACTGCCCGTGCTTGTAACCATAGCCGGTAAACGTTGCTGATGGGCGGTAGAGGTGTAGGTACCTCCGAGTAAAACATGAAAATATGAAACATAGAAAAGTCAACAAATTTATTTACCTTGTACCCTCTAAGCTTAACGCAGTGTAGCCTAGTTTGTAGCCCGTGTTGTAGTCATGTTGAAGTCGACAGCAGGAGGAGTAGAACGACACGACTACGACAACTACAACTACAACTACACGGTCATGAAAATAATTTAAAAGTGCTCCATTCTGGATGTTGGTTTAACCGTCCAAACACATCATAAAATGGCTTTATTATATGTTGGCAACTATGGCTTCCTGAGTGCCATCATAAAGGTAAATAAAGTGAAAAGTTATCTTTTATGTAGTTAAATGTGTGCGTGTGTATATTTAACCACTATACCGCTACAGAGTATAGGTAAAGCTATAGGGATCCCTATACATTCTTTTGGTCCATGATAATATTCTCTGCTTTTCCAAAAGATGTCTTAAATCATAAACACACCAACGCCAACGACAATGTCAACGACAACGAGAACTAAAAATGGTTGTTGTGGAGTGGAGTAGTCTTACCGGAAAGAGAGATAGCTTTGCACTTGGCCATGAATATAGGCTGCTTAGCAAGTTCGTTTAATTGCTTACTACTTGAGGACGACATTGCTTTTAAGGACATCTTGCCAAATGTGTGTGGTTGTTGGAGCAAAGTAAGATTAACAATATTTTTAAACTGTTATGGTATGATGGCCTTGCGCCAAAATTATAGCAATAAAATTGGCGTAGAAGTTTATTATTTTGTTTACAATTGAAATTTTAAGTGTTTATACAAGTAAGAGAAGAATAAATTTTTTAATTAAGTGAAAATTATTGACCTTTTACTTTGTATAGTAGGAAATTCGTAAAGGAACTTAGTTTTGATCTCGTTCAAAATATCACTTGAGGCAGCAGTATTTTAGTAGGGTAGAGAGAAAAACGTGAAATGTCAAAGATTTTAATTAGGTAGGGAGGTCCACAAAAGCATAGACATCCAAGACGAGAACTTGTTTCTCAGACCGAGACTTACAGAGATCAGAAAATAGAGATTTTAAAACATGCAATCGAATATTGAAATATTTATATCAGACACATTCAAGATTCAAAAAAAGGAAAATTTTTGAAAATTGAAAATCAAAATTTTAATTACATTTTTAGTTTTATTTTTTAAATAAATAATTTACACTCCAAAAAAAAGTCTTACATTTTTATTAAATATAATAACTCGAAAAAAAAATTACAGTAAAACCTAATTTCAGTTCAGTTTCGTTAAATATCCTTCACTTTTGTTAGCAAGAGCGACAGAAATATCAGTTTGACAAGAAGTATAGTGGTCAGCAGCTGCTTAAGTTAAACTTCATTTTAACGATGTTTTTGATAGCTTTTCTTAAAATTTTGACACTAGCGCAAGCCCACGTAAGCTGATTATGATTAACCGTTTACAGTTCTTATGTGCAATGAGCCACCCTCTGAGGCATACCATTTCTTCAACAAAAAAACATTAATACAAATTTTAGAAAATTGTATCAAAATATTAATGCATTCATACTTTTGAAAAAAAAAATAAGATAAAGGTACATACATATACATCTATATTATATTAAACACTATCTACAAATCTTTCATCCTAAAGGCAATCTTTCAAAAAAAAAAATCCCCAGACAAAATAGATGAAAGTAAATACAAAAAAAAAATCTGAAAAAAGACATTTTCTTCGTCGCCACTGGCAGTAAGGATATAGGGAAAGGGATACATTTTTCAAACACAATAAATATATCCAAAATACATGTGAAGCAAATATGAAATGAAAAAGAAATCTTGGTTTCGTCATATTTGTATGCTCGATATAGGATAGACAGAAGGGAAGGTCGGAGCAGGAAATATGAAATACGATACTATCCTATTGATATTCATCATTTTTTTTTTTAGTATAAATAGACATATTGGGTACAGGAAATAACCTAAGGAAATTTTATGAAACTTAAAAAAGAAACAAATAATTTCTTAGCCCAAATCCAAGAGTTCCAATACCTGGTATTTGTAAGCCCCAGTACCTATGTATGTATGTATACATTTATATGTAAAATTCCTTTCCTTTTCTACATTTGCTCGCAAGACATTTATCTCAATTCAATTTTTTGTAAAATGAGTTCTAACATCATGGGCTCACCGCCTTTGAAATTCAATTTTTTTTTTCATTGTTATAGGTACAACTTAGTTTGTAGAGCTTCAGGTTATAAGACTTAATACATAAAATTTAATATGAACTGATTTTATTGATGATAAATTGAAAAGGAGAAAATATATAAAGTCCTAGGCCGACTTAACATATTGTTTCACATTAAATCTAAAAGTCTTGAATCACAGCTATAAAAAACATTATTCGTCTATTTTTCAACAATCAATTACTAAATTTAAATAAAACAAAAATTCTGAATTATCATCTTTTAGCTATATTATATTATTTATTTACTATATTTAGTGCAAAATGTTTTTAAGTTTAAAAATATAAAGAAAAGTAAAAATTTGTATATAGATACATATTCAATTTATGCACGTATAGCTGTTAGCATTTTTACCAACATCCCATTACATGGACAATGGACATGAAGGGCAAACTTAATTTATTTTTAAAATTGATTTTTTTTTTCACTGCAATGCAAGTTTTCTGATGACTTTTTCAATCTGATGTCATCAACCCCGTCCATTCAATTGACTTTTTTTGTAGACAAAACTTACTTTACACACGCATTGGTTTTGAAGGCATTACCTATGTACGTACATACTACGTACATGTATTTTTTTCAATATTGCAATAAATTTTGACGGCATAACGAGCTGATCCATCACTTTATAGAGGGCGCTGGGGCTTTTGTGTATACGAAATCAATCTAAAAATAATTACGTTGGTTTTGTTGTTGTTGTTGCTAGGTTTTTTTGGTTATGTAAGTGACAGTAATATTGTTTTTAAGCTGACCAAACAAAAAACTGGTAGGTAACTGCAGATGCCATCACTCACATAATTTTTTTTTTTTTTTTAATTTTACAATATGTTCAGCTATAAAGTATTTCCGTAGTTTGATTTTTTTTCGTGGATTATATGGATTCATGCCGATATTTGTGTTCTTTATATATACCTAGGTTTGTTTGTTATTAGATTACATATATTTACTGTTATAGGTATTAATGCCTATACATATCATTAATTTAAAGTTGGTTTATTGCTTTTCATTGATAAAAATATCCGGGTTTAACGCACTTTGGTTTTAAGTATGTACAATTTAATTGTTCTGATTCATAACATTATGTTTACGTTTAAATCAAATTAAACTTACCAATTATATGAATTCCCGGGTACCCGACACTTGACGGGTAAACCCAATCATGTCTCCGGTACCCGGGTAAAACCAGGAAATTTGGTTTCCCAGATAACCCTTCAGTGTACCGGGTACCCCGTCAAAATCAATAGCTCTAATATGTATGTACCTCTTTACTAGTTCTTTGATTTTCCATATGCAACATACTATTAAAAACCATATAAATTTAGTCAAAAGACTAAACAAAAGTTAAAAGACTTAAAGTTAATTAACTGCAGTCAAAAGACTTAGTCAATAAGTCCAACCTTAACCAACCTTAACCAACCAACCAAAACCAGGCCAGTACTGAAAACTTTCACCTGACTAAAAAGACTAAGACCAGTTAAAAAGTACTGCAGTTAATTAACTTTTAGTCAATTTACTGCTTTTTTTAACTGCCAAGTCAAAAAGTAAGTACTGACTCAAGAAAAAAAGTCTTATTCGTGACTTAACTGCAGTCCCAAAAAGACTGCAGTCCTTACAACTCTGCTTGGGGGTTACCATAATAGACTAAAATACAATGAGAAATGATAGAACTATAATATCACTTGCTTGCATCTCATTGAGTTTCGTTAACTTACATTTGGTGAAGTGTGAACGAGAAAGCCAAAGATGATTTATTGTGTGCGATATGACTGACTTATGCTTGCTGATTCCCGCGGAGAGCTACATTTTGTTGGTTTTTGACATTAGCATCCGACAGCACCCGTCTGCAATGGTTGGCCATATGTTGTTTGTTTTTTTTTTAAGTTCAATATATTCCAAAAATTGTTTGCACATTTAAAAATTCAAAGTTTAATCAAAATAAGATTAAATTGTTTTTCCTCATTTTTCTTACGATTTTGGATTTAAATTAATAAATGTTAAAATTTTATGAGTATCTATTTAAGGTAGAATAACAACAAAATAAATTGTTTTCTTAAAAACCATCATAATGGAGCAATAACCTTAGTTTATACAATTAATTTAACTCTTTTATCACATTAAACATTTATAATATGTTAAGATTTAAAAAGTAAAACAAAACAATTCAATTCTCAATCTAGTACAAGTAAAATCAGACAAAACAGAAAAATTGTACCGTCATGAAACTTGGTGAAATTTATCCATTTATACCAAAGGATTGACGAAACAAAACAGTTTATAAAAATTAGAATTCGCATGGAAGATATTCTTTCATTGCAGAAAGAAATCGTATCGACTTGGTTTTTTGTTTCATTTAAGTCTAAGTTAAGTTTCATTAAGATCTATAAAAAGGTACCTTTCTCCATTTTTTCGTTTTCTATTTGTGATTTGGAATAAACTTGAAATAAACCTAAATAAACAACTTTTTTACTGAGAATCGATTTAGTCTGTAAAAGTGAAGGAATGATTTTCTGTTTTGTGCTAAAAGTTTTAGTTACTTTGATTTGTTTTCTCTGTCTCACTCATGTCTCTCAAGTGTTTAAACATAAATTCGTACCTATACCCATATTACTCAATAGTGAATTCGCTTTTGCAAGTGAAGTGAGATAAGTTGACGAGTCATCTAATTTTGCTTGCCAAAAAACCTAAAATCTTGACACTGATATCGACACACCACGCGAGACTAGTCTGATTCAGCCATTAAGAGTGCTTGATAAATAATAAAGGCATAAAATCAACCACTACCAATAAAACTTTTATTCCGAATCAAATTGTTCTTTCCAAAAAAAAAACTGCTAACATTTACGAATGCCACAATTTGTATATTTTAAATTTAATAAATAAATTCGTATATTTTTTTTTAATTTAACGGTTTTTCAATTTTGCTATTCATCAAAAATGTAGTAAATTTTTTAGTTCTTGTACAATTTTGCCTCCCTTTTGACATACGAAACGTCACTCTAAATGTCACTTGAAATCGATTCTCAAAACGAAGCAAACTTCACTCGTTTCGCTTACGACGAAAAATTTTTCCTGTACCACCAACATTTCTGAGTGGATCTTTGATTTGTCCATCAAATAAAATCCTCGATCTTGAAATAGAGATTCTTATTCCAAAGCCATGGCGTTGCGTGTGTTAAATCTACCCCAGCATTTGCGACAGCTTACCAAAGGAACCACCTTTGCTCAGGTAAGCACAAAATTGAATTTCATAATCTCGTGTGGTTGGAAGTAGAAAAAAATTGACATTACGTAATTTTTCCAAAGAAAATTTGCGTTAATTACATTATTTATTATTAAATAACAATTACAAGATATAAATTGCAATAACTTTAAATTTTAATTATTTAAAAGTGGAAATTATATTCATTGATTCTGGAAAAAATCAGTCTGAAAAATTTAAGGTTATGTTATTGACCAAAGACTCTATATTTTTCTCCAGCGCTACAAGGCTTCGCATGCTGCCGGCCTTAAGAAGACCCTGGTGAACATTCCCGCAACCCAGGTTACTCAATTGGATAACGGTCTTCGTGTTGCCAGTGAAGACTCCGGCGCCCAGACTGCCACAGTTGGTCTTTGGATAGATGCTGGTTCCCGATCTGAAACTGAGGCAAACAATGGAGTTGCCCATTTCTTGGAACACATGGCATTCAAGGTAACTGTTTGTCAATAATTATTACACAACCTGTGTTTTTTTTCTTAAGGAATAAAAACAAAAACTTATATTTAGGGAACTGCTAAACGATCACAAACCGATTTGGAATTAGAAGTCGAGAACATGGGTGCCCATTTAAATGCCTACACATCTCGGGAGCAGACTGTCTTCTATGCCAAGTGTTTATCCAAGGATGTTCCAAAAGCAGTGGAAATCCTTGCCGATATCATTCAGAATTCAAAATTGGGTGAATCAGAAATCGAACGCGAACGATCGGTTATTCTTCGTGAAATGCAAGAAGTCGAAAGCAATTTACAAGAAGTTGTATTTGACCATTTGCATGCAACTGCCTACCAAGGAACTCCATTGGGACAGACCATTTTGGGACCAACCAAGAATATTAAGTAAGATAAATATTTTCTTTTGAATAATTTAATAAGTGGCTCCAATGGCAGATAAGACTTCATAGGTCTTTAGAGCTTCAGAAATGTTTTCACCTGCTTCTTAAAACATTTTTTTAATGGCCGATGATATCCTAACATTTCTCATCTCCTCAATGATTTTTTTCAGATCCATTGGCAAGTCAGATTTGTCAGACTACATCAGCAACCACTACAAGGCTTCCCGCATTGTATTGTCCGGAGCTGGTGGAGTTAATCACCAAGAGCTCGTCCAATTGGCCAACTCAAACCTAGGCAAATTGCAAAATACCTACGATGGCAAGCCCCCAACAGTCACTCCATGCCGTTTCACCGGCTCTGAAATGCGTGTCCGTGATGATTCACTGCCCTTGACTCATGTTGCTATTGCCGTTGAGAGCTGTGGATGGACCGACCAGGACAACATCCCTCTGATGGTTGCCAGTACTTTGATTGGTGCATGGGATCGTTCACAGGGTGGTGGTGTTAACAACGCTTCCAACTTGGCTCGTGCCAGCGCTGAAAGCAGTATGTTTTTAGCTAACTATTTTTTTGTCCAAGTTTTAGCAGTATTGTTTTTTTTTTCAACAGATCTATGCCATAGCTTCCAGTCCTTCAACACATGCTACAAAGATACCGGTTTGTGGGGAATCTACTGGGTCTGTGATCCACTCCAGAACGAGGTATACAATAAAATTAATTATATTTATCTCAGGAATTTTATGAATAATTTTTACAGAACATGCTTTACAATGTTACACAAGAATGGATGCGTCTCTGCACCATGATCACTGAAGCTGAAGTTGAACGTGCAAAGAACCTATTGAAGACCAACTTGCTTTTGCAATTGGATGGAACCACACCAATCTGTGAAGATATTGGTCGCCAAATGCTCTGCTATAACCGTCGTATCCCATTGCACGAATTGGAACAACGTATTGACTCTGTGTCAGTGCAAAATATTCGTGATGTTGGTATGAAGTACTTGTATGACAGGTGTCCAGCTGTTGCTGCTGTCGGACCAACTGAAAATCTACCCGACTACAACAGAATTCGCTCCAACTTGTACTGGCTTAGACTTTAAGCAGTTAAATTACCCAAGCAATAGAAACTTTATCCAAGAAAATTAAACTAAAAAAAAAAACAATTTCAAACCAAGCTCCTGATGTAATCGATACCAATTGATGAATAACATGTGTATTTAATGTGAAAGAACGCACTACAATGATCAAGAAATATTGTTAAACAAAGAAAAACAATAAACTTAAATTAAAATTTATATTAGTTTGTTTTTATGGTAAAATATTTAGATTTGTATAAAAAAATCGAAAATGAAATTTTAAACGGAGGTTGAATGCATGAAAGTGAAGGTGAGGAAAGTGCGGATTTAAATTTTGTTAATTAAAAATGAAAATATAATATACTGTGCATAAATGAGAGCATATATGTTATGTACATATTCAGCTCCATTGTGGGCAAAATTCCTCCCGAAAAAAATCCCTTTTTTCTTGTGATGAAATATTCCTAAGTCAAATTTTTAAACCGCAGTTTTTTTTCAATAGATATTTTTAATTTCTTTAAATAATTATTTTTACAACAAAAGCGAAAAGTATAAAATTCCGCCTAACAAATTTTTATTTGCTAGACGAAGTACAAGGTACCTCAGTTTTTTTCATCTTCGATTCATTTTCCTGTTTCAGCTTGGGGGAAAACACAAAGTTGAATTCTGTTGTTCAATAAGCAAATCGTGATGTCATATGTAGCCCTTTGTGTCATTGGGTATGAAACACAGAGAATCGAACCTTACTCATGAAAGGTTCAAAACTTGATTCTGAGTATTTTTTGCCTACACGCTTTTAAGCAAGCAAAACATCAAACGAAGAATGAAACTACAAAAAATAAGACTAGCAGCCTCGTCATTTGTTTAACGTGAACAAAAGTAGGTGTTCGCCAAAAAGGGGAACATGACATTTCTAGTGGAGTTTCGTCCACACGGAATTCATGATAAGGCTGTAGAACTTAAATGTCATTTTTCAGCACAAGATAAATAACCTTTTAAAGATTTCGTTGAATCATTTTTGTATAGGATTTTAGCTTCAATCTTAAAAAAACAAAACGTTTTCCATTGTAAAAAAGAGCAATTATGTATTTTTATTCAGAGAAACCATAAACTTTTAAATTTCCAGCCTCTCGGCGCCTATCGCTATTGTCTTTATCGTCACATGCATAAGCCAGCAAATACTGCTTTGGATGCCATGCTACTGTAAAAGTTGCTGCATCTACGGGAATATCAGATACTTTTTCGCCTGGAAATGAATAAAAACCAATTGAAATTCGATCTTGGATTCAATTCTTTTTGAGGTTCTGGTTTACCTGTTTCTGTATGAGCAATATCTATTAAGAGATCTTCGCTAGCTGATGCCAGAAGTTTACCATCATAACTAAATGAAATAGTGCGTACAGGCCAATCCAAACGGGAAAGAACTCTCATACAAGCAAGTTCATTGGCATCCCAAATAGATACAAGCGCATCTGCTGACCCAGTAGCAAAATACTTCCCTGGGAATTAAATAAAATTCATATGTCACAGAATTGTTAAGAAAAAGAAAGGAATTAATATGAACCTGTAGGGTCAAACTCAATGCAAATACAGGTGGCAGGATGAGCTTTCAGAACGTGTTGTAGTTCTAGTCCAGGGTAATTTAGAATATGTACACAACCTAGACCATTTGTTAGAAAGAACATATCGCTGGTGTTGTTCCATGCAATTTCATTTACCTGCAACAAAAAAGCGTATACTTGTATTGCAATTTCTTTCAATTGCTTTTAACATACCTCAAAATTGAATTGTTCCTCAGCCCGAATCTTATTTGTTCTTGTATCAATGAAGGTAACCAAATCTTCTTTATTACCAACAGCGATTGTCCTACCATCAGGCGACCAAGTTATATTGATATTTTCTCCCTTAGTGTTCGTCACCGTTGAACATTTTCCTGCTCGTATATCCCAAATTCGGACTGTTTTGTCTCCACTAGCTGTACTCAGTAGCTCTGGTGTAAATGAATGCCAACATAGTTGATCAACTGATCCAGTATGGCCACGATATGTGTTCTCTTTATTCTGTGAAGAAGCAGATTAACTCAGGTTCAAAGATATAAATTTCAATATGACTAGTTACCACACGTTCCCGATCTAAAGTGAAGACTGCGACTGTTTTATCGAAAGATCCTGATGCGAGGCGTTTACCATCACAGCTCCAGCCAACCGAGTGAACCTAAAATCAGAAAAATATTTGGTAAGTTGGAGGTTTTCGACGTGGTAATTCAACTTGAAAGACCCCGCAAATTTACTTTAGAAGTATGTGCTTTTTGCTCTTTAATTTTGCTGTGAGATTTGAAAAAAGTCTGTAACTCTTCGATGGTAGCATTTTTACGGGTCATTTTGTCGAAGAAGACGTGAATTAAAAAAGGTAGAATAAAATAATTATTTTTGGAAAAATAAACAATAAACTCAAAGATTTTTTTAAAATTGAAATGCCAAAATGAGAAGCCAGGGGTGTTAAAAGTGATATGCATCTGGCCATTGTATATAAAGTCTGTTTGGTTACTTTTGTAGCACGAAGTGTTAATCTGTCAAATTCTTGAAAAGAGGGGAAAATTCTCTCAGAGAGAGTACAACTTGTCGCAAAGTAACCAAACGCTTTTGTTTCACTTTGTGCATGAACGTCAGTATGATATCTCAGTATGAATCTTTTTTGTGAAATTTTGATTTATTTATAAAACCGAAATGTCTTGAAAGTATTTTAATCGTGTTGTCGGAAATTTTGAATTCGTCGGCATCCAGTGAATCAGAAAATGATTCAATAATAACCGAGTAAATTTTGAAAATGATGGATGGATAATTCAGCCGTGGACATTGTATATAAAACTCATAGTACTATCATCACGATGATTTTTGAGTTGTGCGCTGTGGTCGTCTGAGGGCGCACTTGTATATACACAGAAACAGCAACCAGAAAATTAGTATGCGCTGTGATCGCTTGGGGCCGACGTGGTGGAACGTGCTGATGATAGTACTATGCAAATTTATATACAATGGCCGTGGATTCATTTGTAATAGACGAGGCAATGCAACGAAGCAGTGCAAAAAAAATTGCATCAAAACTACCTTCCCTTTCCATTTTTAAATTTCAAATTTTCAAATCTCAAAAATCCACAAAGGCAGTGACAGTTATTAAACTCCTTGCACTCGGAAATTCTTGTAGCAGAAAGTTGCAAGATTTTTCATGGAGGGGAAATTTTTTACTCTCTCATTGTGCTCTCTTGTTGCAACTTTTTTGAGTTAACAAACAGGAATTTGTGAAACGTTGTGCGACGTCGTACGACGTTGTACGAAGTTTGTGTAACCAAACAGACCTATAGATTTGCACAGTACTCTCATGAACACGTTCCACACGTCGGCCATCTAGCGATCACATCACTTACTAATTTTTTGGTTGCTGCTTCTGTGTATATACAAGCGAGCCCTCAAACGACCACATCACACAACGATTGGAACGTGTTCATGAGAGTACTATGCAAATTGATATACAATGCATCTGGCTGACATTGTATATAAATTTGCATAGTACTCTCATGAACACGTTCCACACGTCGGCCACCTAGTGATCACACCCCTAACTAATTTTCTGATTGCTGTTTCTGTGTATATACAAGTGCGCCCTCAGACGACCACACCCCACAACACAAAAACCATCGTGATGATAGTACTATAAGTTTTATATACAATGGACATGGGTCTGTTAAACAAAAGGTTTCTACGCATACTTCCAGACTTGTATTCGAAGCTAGCCTCTTTTTTTCAGATCACAATTTAATTATATAAATTCGGTTGAAAACATGATAAAATAAATTCTTTTAAATGGTTGAATGTATTTTTTTTGGGTTAGCATTCTTTAATCCGAATACGTACTTTCCCATGAACTGAACAACCGGCAGTGTAGATTTTTTGACATTGATCTTTGGTACAACAGGCTTGTGAGTACGTTGTAAACGTTCGACTTTTAAAACCCATTTTGGGTTTTGGCAAAATTAGTATGGATTGACGAAGTTATTCACAAGTATGTAATATGCTTTACACACAAATTTTTAACAAAATCAGATTAAAGGAATGTGATTTTTGGAGTGCTGGATTATGACATTTTAAGCATAAAAGTGGTTCAATGCATTTGTGAAATTCTCTCACTTCTCTATTTTGACAATTTTTATTCATTTTATTGGAAAAAAGAAGCCAAACAAACCTATTCGACAAGACTCGGTTCTGTTCAGTGCGGCCTTGTCTTTATTTCTGCTGTTCATTATTTCTGCTGTTCATTATTTCTATGACACCCCTGCTTCGTTCTGTCAAACTAAAAGTCAAAATTCTCAAAAATCTTAAAAGTTAAACTGCAATATTTTTATTTTTACCTACAAATAGAGAGATTAATTTGTAAATTTAATTAAAAACTTAATATCAAAATTAAATAAAGAATGACCGCATCAGCTTTCTCAACATCAGAGAGTGTTTCTTTAGAACGTCAAGCAGAAACCGACAACGATCTGGACACTTCGTTCGAACAAATTTGGTCTGAGAAACATCTGAAAGTCTGCTGCGGCTGGATAAAACAAAATAATTTTAGAAATGTTTGTACATTATTTTTTTTTTAAATATAAATATTTACTTAAAAATAACATCTTTCATTTTCTTAAAATTTTAAGGTTTGCCTGCAATTCCCTGATAACTATCTCCCTTTTAGCGTTAGGATTTCGGACAGCTTGAAGTCTGAGTGCAAAACAAATGTCTTTGTTCTGGCCGATACATCATATGGAAGTTGTTGTGTTGACGAGGTAAATTTCTTCTATTTCAAGTTTTAGGCCTTGGGGTCTTATAAATTGTGTTTAAACTTAATTTTTTTCTGAGGTGGAAGCATTTTCATGCCTATGACTCTGTTTAGACTATCACTACTCACTTGCCTTGGAAGGTGAGCAGCTATGCTTCTCTCAACGATCTTATTAAAAAAAAAACCATCGTCATGGCCTAGTGAGCAGTCGCAATCTAAACCGGGTCAATGAAACTCAATGATGCCTACATAAACAAATTTTTACTTTTCATTAACAGATCGCTGCAGCTCATGTTGAAGCCGACAGTCTTATTCATTTTGGCAATGCGTGTCGCAGTAAAGTTTCTCGCCTTCCAGTGCTCTATATGTTTCCAGAGCTTCCTTTTGCAATTGAAGACTTTGAAAAACATATGAAGTCATTTAATAGAGATGACAAACCGGTATCAATATACTTGGACATTGGCTATCATTATCTACTCGAACAGGTAGCAGATAATATGTTTGGAAACGTAAATGTGATACTGGGAGGAACACAAATTTCAATTAAATCATATCCTTTTGATGAGGAATCAAAAGAAGAACATGAAACATCAGACGACAGAATTTGTATTTTTATCGGTGCAGACAACAACCGCTTTTTCAACCTTTCGCTAACATCGAAAGCTGCTAAATGGTTCATTTACAACCCAAAACTTAATTCCTTAGAAGAAAAGAATCCACTGACAGCTGGTTATATTCGTCGTCGGTATTTTTACATTGAAAAATGCAAAGACGCTCAAATGCTTGGATTGATTGTGGCCACACTTACATCCGATGGGTATTTGGATGTCGTCACTCGATTGCAGGAAATGGCTCGAAGCCATGGCATTAAAACACAAATTATTTCAGTTGGTCGGATTAATCCGGCAAAATTGGCAAACTTTCTCGAAATTGATTGTTTTGTCATGATTGGATGTCCCTTCAACAATATGTACACTTCAAAGGAATTCTATAAACCAATTGTTTCGGTATTCGAAGCTGAAATGGCATTGAATCCGGCTTGGCATATGAAATATCCAGAAGCGTATGTGACTGATTTCAAGGAAATTCTACCCGAAGGAAGCAACTACATGGAGTTTAAGGCTGCCGAGGTCACTGAAAATGATGTTAGTTTAGTAAGTGGGAAAATGCGTAGTTCGGGAATCAGTGATGTAGAAGAGGGTTCGCAGAATGGTACGCAGGCGGTAGCACAAGTTGCTAAAATGCATCTCATGGAAACAAGCAACGGGCTTACTTTTGAAGATCGAACGTGGAAGGGATTGGATCCGGAACTTGGTTGTACTGAGCCGGCTAAAATTCAAAAGGGTTTAAGTGGAATCCCTACCAATTATACACATGACTAGGACTTTTTTTATTACTACATATGTTTTTTTTCTGACAAATTTTATATACGCTTTTGCAATAAATTCCTCGCTTAAAATGCACCATATACAAATTATTTAAAAAAAATTGATTCAGTTCATAAGATGGAAGCACAGACCATATAATAATTATAAGACAATGCGCTTCATGCAAAGAAAAAGGGACAAATCTAAGGTTGGATCCCTCATCAAGGACGAAGTTCTTTTTAAACTATACATCATGATGTTTTTCTCTCTATGCTCTCTAAGTCCATTCCTTTATGAGTTATGAGCATTTAAAGTTTTCGAAGAATTTAAAAAAAATGCTACTCTATTAACCCTAGAAAACCGTTAGGTAGAAGACGTGAGCGATTAAAGATTTTTATAGAATCTATTTTTAAATCATATATCAATGAAAAGGTCTGATTCCCTAGATCACCATTAATTTAAAGTATTTTTTTATTTAGGAAAAAATTAAAATTTTTTAGGTAGAATCTATTATTTTTTCATTTAGCGAACTGAGGTAGTATCGTTTTTGATTTCCAAACAAGCTCACAAATTGCCTCTTATTCCATAAAAAGTCACATTTCCTAAAGAAATAATTTCAACCAAATTCGCACGAAATAACATAGGAAATTACTTGAACGCATTTAGACCACTGATCTCAATATATGATGACAAGCAGGTTGCCAGCTTTAAGTTTCGACAGTTCACCTATTTAACAACCTTTATTGGCAACTACAGGATTTAACTATTTTGTATAGAAAAAAAATGGTCGGTTTTAAATTTTGTTTTTCACAAAAAAAATCTAACATTTTCTATTCGAATATCTCTCAATAAAATGTATTATTCCATTCGTTCTCTTTGAGATGAAACTAAAATAAACTGAAAGTAGGTTTCATTTTTATTTAGTGTTATAATGTTATTCAAAAAAACATCGATTTTGAATACTAAAATTATAATTCATACCCGATTTTTTGATAGCACCTGTTCGGAAATTCATAACATCAGAATAAAAAGTCTCGACAAATAGGAATAATAAATAAAGCCTTTTAAATGTTAAAATCAACAGTTATCTTTTTTTTGCATATTGCAATTTTGTAAACTTTTAAACATTAAAAAAAATAACCACGCCAGTTTCGGTGGAAAAGCAATAAAATTATGAAAGAATTTATAATTGCTAAAGGAAATGGGCGAAAACCCTACTTAGCGGGAAAAAAGTATTTAGTTATGTAATAAAAAATTATAGCTCGATAGTGGATATCTAAGTAAAGAGGTAGGGTTACCATGAAGAGAGTACCCGAGTTGTTCTTAATTTCTGCGGCGAGAATCAGGAATAGGATAAAGTCGGCAAAATTTCACTCGATCAGTTTAGTACAGAAAAAGAGGGGTGGGTTTACATGTTACATTGCTTAAGAATTTTCAAGGATAAGAAACAACTCAACAACTTAAAAACGAATAAAGAAACGTATTGAAACAAACAAAATATTTATTTTTAAAAGATGGCCAATATGAATAGCGAATCGAAAATTTAAAGCGAACGTTTTTAAAATCACTCATTTCGCTATTCGCATTTTTATGTTCACCTTAAAAGGCAAATGTTTTGCGAATGAGATGTTACTCTAATAAGACTTTCATGTTCCTTTTTCCTAACATTACGAAACCTTGAATTTTCTAAACGTTCGCTTTTAGACGAAATTTCTATTCCCTGTTCATAATGATCATGGGATTTTTTTGTCGGACCGTCAATGTGTTAAGACTTATGAAAAAATGAACACCATTTCTAATTTCTACGAAATTTATTGTAATCTCTTTTCTGATAAAAATAAAATGTATATCCAACCCCCATGATAACTTTTAAAGAAATATTTGTTATCTACTATTAACCAACTTTTAATCCATAAGTGTTTCATTTTTAACTCCCCTAGTTTGAAACATAAATTTTGTTTGGAGTTCTCTTTCAATACGAAACTATGTAGGCAGTAGGTGGAGTTGATGATATTTATAAAACGTTTTTTTTTTTCCTTTTTTTTGCAATCCGCTTAACATATTTCTCAAGAAATACGTAAACACATATATACCTACCTATTTATAATAATATCGATATCATCAATAACGTTGTTCAGTTGTGATGTTAAACCCAATACATATTTTGAATCTCAGTATTCACTTTTCGAAAGTTTTTTTCAATCCTAAATTAAAAATATTAACAAACAGTGCATGTAGATACTTTCGGAATTAAAATGGTTTTACTTTCGAATAAAATTACACAAGTTAAGTCCCTGATTTCAGTTCTGAACCAAATCCGTGTTTGCGAAGATTCTAGATGAGGTTGAAATTGGCGTCACAGTGATCTTTTCTTTTATCTCACTTGAAATATGTAGGTACCTAGTTAAGAAAGTGGACAAGAATTTTTGTTTTTCGAAAACTTTAGGACTTTTTTGATATTTGGTATACCTACCTATGAGTGAGGAAAAAGAGATTAACGTCTTAACAAGTCAATAAATAAAAACTCCAAATTTATGTACATACGTGCGTATTTGGAATTCATTTAAAACAAGTAATCAATTCTGTTTAGAATTTTTTCAATTATTTATTCCATCAAGGTATCAGATTTTCGAGCTCATCTTTGTATGTGTTCTACAAATCAGTAAATTTATTCAATGAATTCAACTCATTCAAAGGTCTACAATGTTTTTTCTTCAGACAAACACTTCGATTTTGTTCAAATTCTATCTGTCTGGTAAAGAATTTCAACACTACACAAAAATAAGAGAAATTGTAGAATTCAACCAAACTTTTAAATATTTTGGAAGTACAGTAGAAGCTCGATATAGTGAATCTCGTTATAGTGAACTGTCTAGTATAGTGAACACACATAATTTTATACAGGCTAATCTAAATAGTGAAAAATTAAACTCTCGATTTAATAAAAAAAAAATTGTCTCAGAAGTAGTCAATGCGAGTAGGTGGTGTGGGATGTAGATTAGCTTTTCTAAGACAATTAACCTTTCATTCTACGCTCGCTCACAAAAGTAAGTATCCATCAATACCAGCGAGGCACACGTTTATGGTGTTTTTTCTTTTGTGATACACTGTATTGTGAAAAGAATTTCAACCGTAATTAATTACCATATTCTTATTTTAAAAAAATCAATTCAGTTATGTGTTCCTTTGGTTTTCTTGTTTAAGTTTTTTTCATTATTAATTTTATAAAACGTTTATTTTTTCGATTGAAATCGTTTTTTTTAGCATAATGAATTAAAAGAAAACTTCACAGTGAAAGTAATGTGTATATTTATTCAAACTCAACGTTGGAAATGCTTTTTATCTTCTCTATCGAAATAGTAAGAAAGACCTGGTTTTTATTACACTATATCGAGCGTCTACTGTATTATTATTTCAATATCAATATCAAATTATCAATTGCATAAAGAAGACAGTAACCACGAAGAAAACATAAAAGCTGTTTCATCTGAGATTTGTATAGAGATTGTTTCAAGAGGAACGAAGTACAAATAATCATTATTAGGAAATTCTGAACTACATGGTACTGATACATCCTTTACGGGTCTGTCACCTATTGACAATTTGTTGCCCGTTTTACTTGGCAGGTACAGGTGCTGTTGAAGTTAATCAAAAAAATACATCTCTTTCGCAATCAATTTAAAGAGTTATGTTAAAGATTAAATTCTTTTAAATAATGGTCAATGGTTTTATTATTCAGAATTTAATTATTACGGCAATTCTCAACTACATACATAGTACATTTGATAAAATCCACTTACTTAAATCTTTATTTGAGCCAATTAAAAAAAAATAATAAAAACAAACATCCACCCATGAAAACAAAAATGTTTATCAAAAGAAAAAAAAAAAACAATTTTCACAATTATGTAATTATGTTTTCTAGTGCAATCTTTCTTATTTATTCAAATCTCAAACTTACAAATGTAGTTTTTGTTTTTTAACTTTTGTTAAATGGTTTCCGTTTTTTCTCTATATAAATCACTTCTATATATAATGTAAACTTAAATAATATAATGAACAGAAAAATGTTTTTTCTTTTTTAAAAAATATAATATCCTAGAAAATAAAAAAAATACCTAATAATAAAAATTATTTAACACAAATTGAATTGTAACTAAATCAGGAGGAAATAAGAAACAAAAAAAAAATCAATATTTTTAATATAATTCTTATTGATGAAAATAATTCTTATACATACAAAAAAACATTTGTTTTTTCTTTTGTTTTTCATTTTATTAATATTATTATTTATTTTACAACAAAAATGCTTCAGTTAATTTATTATGTATTGTTATATCATTTATTTTTGTTTGCTTTGTTTTTGTTTTTCTTTTATTTTGTGGTTAATTCTATGAATGAATTAAATGATTTTGTTTTTTGTTTTGAATGAATTGTATAATGAATTCCTATCTCATTACGATATTCACTTTTATTAATTAATGTATTTATAAATTTGTTTTTTTTTTGTTTTTCTTTTGTATTTTAATATTTATAGCTAAGAAAACTAAATATTAATAAGAGAATTATTATTTTTTTTTTTGATAGCAAAACGTTTATTTTTTAAACAGGGACGTTCCGTTGTCCGTTTAAATGTTTTGTTTTTCTTGTTTTTATATTTTTAATTTTAGTGTGGGTGTATGTATGTGTTGGTTTGTAGGATTTATTTAAGATCGTATTAATTTTGGATTTTGGGAATTCAAAAGCAAAAAGCCACGAGCTGCTTATTTCACAGATGAAGTTTTGCTTCTAATTCACAAAAGATTGCCTAGTTTTTTTGTTTTTCTCGTTTAACGTTAGATGTTTTGTTTTAAATCGAAATGTGTGGCTGCTAAGCGGAGCTTTTTTTTAATCTTCAACAGGGGGTTAGAAAGAGTAAAATAAAATGCACAATTCTGATCCTGATGTGTGTGTAGTTTAAAAAACTCTCCTTCACGAAGCTTAAAGTGCGACGATCATGCTTGCACTTAAAAAAATTCTTATATTTAAATCATTTTTGTTTATCTTCAGTAGTATTATTTTTTTGTTTGTTTAAATAAATACCATTTTTAAATGTGTGTATGAACCAGTTGTTTTTTAGACAATGTATTATTTATTGTTTCTACTGTCATTGACAACGACCGTGGGCCCTCCTCGAATCCGGATTGACGGACGCCGCTCGGGCGTGTCGTAAGGCCTTGACGAATTTGTTGCAACGGCCATTGCGTCATCATTAGCACCTACAGCACCACTGCCAGTGCCGCTAGCTCCTACCATCGGTGCGTTACCACCACCACCGGTAGTATTAACCAGACCAACTCCGCCACCAGAACTAGGCACCACAGCTGTATGACTGCTAACAATTTGTGGATTCTGTTTATTTGCTGCATTCGCTTCCCCAGTGCCATCTTCTTGCTGCTGCTGAACTGCTGGGTTACGAGGCCCGCCGAATTTCAGAAGATTCCAGTCGAAGACATAATCATAGGTGAAGCCCAAACGATGGAAAAGATTGCGGAACAACTTACGCAAATAGCAGTAATCTGGACGCTGTTCGAAATGCATTTGACGGCAGAAATTTAGATAGTTGACGAATTCACTTGGGAAACCCTTGCATAAAGACAATATCGTTGTGGAGAGTTTCTTCTCGGAAATGCGTTCATACTTTTGTCGTTTGTTCGCAGCCTTGAGACCCTGCCAGGGTAGCGCACCCAAATTGAAATACATGAGAACATAGCCTAGGGATTCTAGATCGTCACGACGTGATTGTTCAATTCCTAAGTGGGTGTTAATGGAGGCGTAACGAGCAGTACCAGTGAGATTTTTATTTTCTCGATACGGTATATGTCGCAGGGTTCGTGTATCACGGAATTTTTTCGCTAAACCAAAGTCTATGATATATACTAAGTTACCCTTTTTGCCGAGGCCCATAAGGAAGTTGTCTGGTTTAATGTCCCGGTGGATGAAGTCTCGTGAGTGTATGTAGTCGATACGTGATATCATTTGATCGGCCAGCAAAAGTACGGTTTTGAGAGAGAAGCGTCTCGCACAAAAATTAAAAAGATCCTCTAGAGATGGACCAAGTAGTTCCATTACCATGACATTGTAGTCGCCTTCAGAGCCACACCATATTATGCGCGGTATACCAATACCGCCTTGCATCATTTTATAGAATTTACTCTCAATGTGCAATTGTGGGTGTTTTGTTCGAATACATTCTAATTTGATGGCGACTTCTTCGCCGGTGTTGATTGTTGTGCCCAGGTAGATATCACCAAATGAACCAGAACCGATTTTTCGGCCTAATCTGTATTTGTTTCCAACACGTAACTCCATTTTATTTATTTTTTTTTGTATTGGTTGGTTGTTTTTTTATAAATTTAATATTTATTAATTGGATATTTGTAATCTCTTTTTGAATTATTTGTGATTAAATTATTGCTATTTTTTTTATCAACTAAACAAGAGTTTGAATTCTAAAAATGGAAAAAAGAATACAAATATGATTACAATATTAATATTTAAGAAATTTGAAACTAACCTTAAGTGGTATTAGTGTTTAATTTTGTTTGTGTACAGTTCTTAATTTTAATACAATAAATGCCAACTTGTTGCACGTGAGTTCCCCAGTGGTCTGAAAAAAATTAACAATTTTATAAAATAAATCATTCATTACAATATTTTATTGAATTAATACGAAATTTTATATTTAATAATTATGGTACTTTATTGCAGTTTTTTTTTTAATATACTTTCGCGAAAAATGCAGTCACGAAACACATATTTTTTATAATATAATGCTGGTTTTTAATATTTTGCAAATAAGCAATATTTCGTTGAAGCCCTTGGGCCATATGCATAAAAGGTAGTAAATGCTTTTACTTGAAAATGTCTGCAGTAGTTAATGCAAATTTCCCACTAACTAGCACAGCAATTTACAAGTAAAAGCATTTACTTTTGTTTATTCATATGGCTTCTTGTCTACATCAGACTGTAGCGCCACCTTAAGAAAGGAAGCTAAAACTTGAAAGGAGATAAAACGTAGTAAGAATTGAGACACACGACATGCCTTGGATTATATATTTTTCGGCAAATTTGTAAGCAGAGCACTCTCGATAAGGCTAACAGATGTCAGCTAATAGTTATTATAAGACAGTTTTTTAAAGGTTTCTATGAAACTGCCAACCAAACCGACATTAGTCAACAATTATAGCTTTTAAACACCCATAAGAATTTCGACGTCTACGCATAACTTTGGGTGATAGAGAGCATTCTGCTAAAACAGACGCCAAACCATTAGCATTTTTACTGACTGTGGTAAGGTTATCCACTTTTACTAAATGTCGTCGAACAGCTTTTTTCTTGATAAAGTTCTTAACCTTAAAACTAGGTTTATCAAAAAAGTAAGTATTTATTTGATTTCTATATCAATGCACCAAGTTAAAAGGCCGATTCAGATTGAGTTTTAATTTGATATGGAGCTTCGATTAATTTAGACCTTGAAATTTGAGGGACTGAGTTGCTAGCAAACCTTGAATGCAGGAAGAACAAGAAGAATGGAATAGTTTGCGCTTTTAACCAATAAAAGTCTATATTTTAGTTCCAATAATATATATAGAGAATCGAATGTTCTTTTCAAAGCGAACGGTTTTTGAAACTACTTATTTCTCAGCTGGCATTTTTAGCTTCCCCTCAAAGAGCAGTGGAAAGAAGATGTTGCTTTATTCGAACATTAAAATAATTTTTTCTAACATTACAAAATTTCGGATTTCCAAACATTTGCTTTCATTTTGTTAATTGTTGCAATCAAATTATCCAACAATCAACAATACATACACAAACAAAACAAAACAATTATTTATAAAAATTAATGCAGAAAATATCAAGGCAATGCAATACAAACAATACAATATTCCCAAAAAAAGCTACCGGGCGGTGCATACATCAAGTATATTTTTCCAAACAGCAAATGTGTTCTAAAAAATCTAGTTCTGATGATGCATAGCGCGAACGGAAAGTTATGTTGTAATAATTTACGCACTTATGCACATATTAATAATAACCAAAGAAAAAATGTGCTTCTCTAAGTGCTACTGATTTTTCTTCACAATTTCTAATTTCCAATATTTTGAAATATTACTATCCAAATTTAATAACTAGCCATGTGATACCTTTGAACCACCAGATAATGTTCGACCGATTTTATTTGTATTTTAATTCAATTCAGGCAAACAAGACTAGGCCATGTCATATAGGATATAGGTATTATTTAAATAAAACAACGTTGCAAATAGAGTTACAATCTTACTAAATCAATTACAGTATTAATTAAAAAATCAAAGTTTAAGTTGGCTTTTAAATAATATTTAAAAAAAAAAATTACATGTTAAACGTCTTTGTTTGTTTTTCAATTTCACTTTAACCTTACTTCACATTCTTACCTTAGCTATTAAAATCAATAGGTATCATTGATTATTCGTTAACATATTTTAATTAGTTTCTATGAGAAGATATTAATAAATTTCCGTCTATCACTCATCAGACTTTAGTCTCTTGGCTGATTCGTCTTAATAATGACTAATTTAGAATTTTAAATTCAAACACATTAAAAACACAACAAAACTAATCGAAAAGCCAATACAATGCAAAAGAGAAAATAATACATTTTCATTTCACTGATCAAAGAAATATTTATGTATCTACTGTACAAATAGATTCGAATAATCAAAAAGATTTATCTTACAAACTATAAATTGAATGAATAAGATTTATGATATTTTCTTTATCAATAAGTAAGTAAACAGATAGATTACTACTAGACACTAGAGGAAGATTCTTTATCCGATTATCAAATAAAAATATTGTAATAAGAAACAAAAACAACAAAAATATCTAACAGCTGGTTAACACTTGAATGCTTGCTTCATTTTCTTTACACTCAGTAGCTATTGCTTATATGCAATTAGAATACCAATCGTCTTTTTGATTGCAGTTCATTCAAGACTTTAATATATAATGCAAGTGATTGGGTCGATAATTCTTGTGCTATAATAGTTTTTAATATCAACATGAGTAATTTTGTCTAAACACCAAATCTGGTGGATCAACTATAGATATATTTTTTAAATTAGTTATGTATGATTATGTAGCAAAAACCAAAAACCCTTGTTTCTTGTTTTACAAATTTCAGAATTCTGGGAGAAACAGTAGAAAACTGATTCAATGGCTAGAAAGTTTAGAGTTATGTTGCCTGTAAAGTTCAACAAATGGTCAGGGTTTAGTTTTGAAATCACGGTTTTTTCTTACATTACTTTTTTTTACATTTAAAATTCATCTTCTTTTTTGGTTATACTAATGATAGATACATCGAAAGCAATAAGAAAATTATGAAGAATATCAAAAGATAAATGAGAATTTTTCAGGCGTACTCAACAAACAATAATTATAAAATATGTGTGTAAATACAAAATACTTTTCTGATTTGTTTAGAAAGAAAAAATAACATTGGTCAACAGTGTAAAATGCTCCTATGATGAGGTGTCTTAAAATAGACACCATTATCTGATAAGAAATTCTGTAAGACTTTGAGGCGGTAAATTAAGTAAATCAATATGGAGATGTAGTGGTTTTGATTTATCTGTAATAAACAATAGAGACAATAGCAAAAAGGAAAGTGCTTAGTAATAGATTTAATTCACGATGCACGACGACGACGATGCTAGATATGCAATGCCGCTGCGAGATCACAATATGAGTATCACTCACTGCACAGTATGTAGTTGTTTACTTGAATTATTTTTTCTTGAACTTTTTGATAACTAGAAGAATGTTTAGTTATTATAATTAATAAAAAAAAGAGCAAGGATTTCAAATGGAAATATTATTTTAATAATTGATTGCCAATGTAGAAGTATGTACAGTGGTGGCCATAGAAATAGCAAACCTATTTGTAATTTTTTATCTTTATTAAATTTGAATATAAGGGACAATTAGACCGTGTTTCGTGTCATTCACGACTAAAAAATAGTTTATGCAACATTTAATTTGTTTTAACTCAGTGGTAGAGTTAAAACAGAGTTAGTTAAAATTGAAACTTCAACGGTTCCTTTTGTTTAAATTTAATAAGAGGTAGGTACAAAGTGTGCTATTTCTGTGGCCTCCACGGTATTACCATTGAGTGTCAAAAAATTATCTAGTCTTAAGTCAGCAAAAACTACACAAAATACTAGAAAAAACCATTAACTTTTTTGATTAGATATAATATGTACCTGGTGGAGATCTGTTCGACTAAAACCTTTTCATTTGATTTAAGAAAGAATTTGGACAATGTTTTACAAACACATATTTTGTGTTTACAAAAAAATCTATAGATTTTTTAGGAGTTACTTATAATTTTGTTATTCTTCGTTTGAAGACTATGCTTTCCAAGTGCATTCTTAGTCTACCATATCACGATAAATTTTGATTCATAACTCAACTCGATGTAAAAATGAAAAATAAGGAAGCTCCTCGGGTGCTTCTGTTTACGTAGGTTCGATTGTTTTTGATGATCGATAGAGACACCATGCTATTTCAGTATTCAAATACTTTTTAAATATTTACTTAAAAAGAATGCAATGAAAGGTGTGTATCTTCAACAACATTTATTTTCGATTGTCGGTCTATCTGCATTGCCGTTCAAATTTATAAAAGAAAAAGACATTACAGTATCAAATATAAATTCGCATTTTTCATATGGAAAAGAATCCTATTTCAGATGGACCTTGAAAGTACAATGAATATTTTTTTTTTTTTGCAATATTTTGAGCTTCTTCTGAGCAGAAACAGAATTTTGTAGATTTAACCATTAATATATTTTGAAAGTTGTTTTTTTTTTTTATTGTTCGGACAAAAAATAAGAATCAAAATCGACCCCTCAATAGAGATCAAAGTATAATTTTTTCTATTTAAATCTAAAAAAAAATTAAATAAATAAACTGGTTATAAGACTGTGACTGGGTTCAAATCAAATTCATCAAAAACTGGTTGTGAAAATATATTTTCTTTAGAGAAGCCAAAATAAATGTACTACATCACCCTAAATTGCTTAACCACTTGCAAGTCTAGGGGAAAAACATGAAAATTTGGCGCTTATGTTTGTACAAAGTCATCTCATTGTGAGAGATTATGATCAGAATTGCTTCAAAATTTAAGAAAAAACAACAACGGTGAACATAAAATTCTTAAGAAATTATATAAGCTCCTACTGATTCTAAGCAGAAAAAAATGCATATGTTGAACATTTAAAGGGAGAAAAAAGCTTAAGTAAATTGCAGCAATATTTTGTTGTTGTATATCTTGTTAAATATTAAAGTTTTTAGTCTTAAATTTTTTACGAGCGCCTGTAGCTCACCTTGAACTCGATGTTATCGACAAATTAGGCAGTCAGAAGAGCTCAATATGAATATCTTTTTTAACTGAAGGAAAGGTATTTAAATCCGTTTTAGAAAAAACTGAATTAATTCCACTCAACTCGTAACTGAAATTACAACTGGATTTTTCATCTTTATATAACGAAGTTTTTTGAGATAATTGCCTGTCTTTAAAAGAACACGACTTAAAACTGTTTGGTTTTCAGCGCCTAAGATGATGAAATAATTCAAAGCGTAAGATTCTCAAAAAAAAAACACTGAACAAAAATCAGTTTTTTAAAAGCTAAGAGGCCAAAAAAACTTGGTTTGAAACTAAAATTATATTAGATATACATATGTGAATGGGTTTTAAACAACTCCTTACCATCTATCTGCAATAATTATTTTTTTTTAGAAAATTCCACATCCCATCTTAACCGGGGGAAATAGGGAATTAGAACACGGCTAAATTTTAAAGTAAATAATTCTTCATTCGTTAATCATGAAAACATGTTTTAAAGGAGGATTATGATCTCAAATATTTTTCAAAAGTATTAAAAAAGACTATAGCTTTAGACCAAAATAAAAAACATATTAACCTTGATATGCAAACAGAGAGCAGTAAATCAAAAACATAGATTTGTTTGCTCGTGAAAAATCAGTAGCGATGTTGTTTATTCCTTTGATCACATAAAGAGCTATGTTGTCATTATGCCACTTAAAATATTAGTTTTCTACAAACAAAATTATTGGTTGAAAACCAAAAAAATGGTGACTTAGTGCCTTTTTATAAAACGCTTTTTAGCTTTATTTTTATAATAAAATTATGTGTTTAGGCAACCAAAACGCATTAAGTCAACTTTGTGCGTGACTTAGTACATTTAAATTCTATAACTAATTACTTAACCTACTAAGTGAAAAACATAATCTCAAATAATGTTTAGCCTTCAGTTACGACCAAGATGGAGTACATTATATCACCATTCTAGATCATTATCAATCAATATGTAAAATTCCTAAAAAGTCGACTTAGTGCCCTTGGCTTATATACCAAGGAATTATACTTTAGAGTGGCAGACTCAATCATCCGATTGAAACCCCCTTAAAAAACTTGTGGCGATTTTAAAATGGCGGTTAACAAATAGTAACTTCGAAAATTTTATGGGAAAATATTCCTGTGATATATTCAATGCCTGTCGTTGCCAAGCAGTTAATTGGAAAGTATTTCTCGATTGGTTACCATAATAATTGTGTGTGCAGATTAGTTGATTTAGTTTTTATACAAAATAGAGAAAACAATAAAAATAATTGTTTATTCATTTTTGTATAACGAAACAATTATTTATTGAAACTGGCAACAACAACAGTAGGTATTTTGTAATGAAAATCCACCCACTTTTCATAAAGGTATCTGTGTTTTAGCTTAATTTGCTACCATTTTCGCACAAAGGTGTGTCCAGCTTCCCAGTAAGGTGAGTCTCAAGTCTCCGATGTTTTATATTTAATCAGGCTAGGAAATTGAGAACACAAAATATTTTACTACATATTTGCTTTCTTTTGCCTTCTTCGAATGTTGAAAATTAAATATGTAATTTTTTTATTGAAATTCACATTGAAATAGCTAGTAAGCAATAAATTACTAAAAACTAAATCATTAACAAGCTCTTATTATTCTTCTCACGGATCATGGGTAAGGTTAAATGAAGCAAATACTCCACAACAAACAAAACCTTTCCACAAGCCAACATTCAACCTGTGAACACGACAAGGGCGGCGTCGTTGTCGGGTTAAACAAATTGATCATAATTTAAGTAAAGAATTGTAAATTTTTTTCAACCGCGATAACAAAAAACATGTAAACTACAGATGACCTCCTTCGAATTAAATAGGTTTAGATCAGATTTTCGAGTATCTAGATTTAAGTAATTTTCACATAAAAAACAACAAGTCAAAATGCTTTATACTTTCGATTCCCTGTGGACAGCAAACATAAGACATCTTCTAATATTTCTTTTTATAAATGGTCAAATAGTTTAACCACCTTTGGGATATTGCAGTAGGTAGTTATTTACCAGGTAAAAAATAGTCCTTTCCAAGTATCCCATCTTGTTTTTTTTTTTTACTTAACTTTAAAGCCCAAATTCAGAACTAAAAATTCGTCTTACAAAGTTGAGATAAACAAAAAATAAGGAATGTGTCCTTAAAACACTTCCTTACAATGCGCAGTTAGAACTTAGCAGAACTTCAATAATATGTTAGCTTCTAACTTATAAGTTGCATACGTCAGAAGTAAGAAAACCTACTTTGTTTAGAGGACAACCTTTTTGTTAAAAAAAAAAGAAAATATTTGATACACATCTGATCTACGCATGTTACACACAGAACAAAAAATCAAATAGCAACAGAAAGAAAAACAAAAAGAAAAAAACACATGAAAACACAAACCCCTTTTCTTCTTCTTCCTTTTTTTTGTTATTTGGCACACCAATCAAATAAAAACAATTTTCCTTAAATAACAAAAAAGATGATGATTTAAGAAACATTATACATAAAATACAAAAAAAAAATAAGCCAAACTTACCTCTAAAATCTATGTGCTGCTCCTCAATTTTTTTTTTATCAAACAAATGTTTTGATATCCACCCCACGTCGTGGATAAAATATGTTCCACAGAATTGAACCTTAATTCCAGAACAGGTTTTTCCGTCCGATGTTTTAATTTTTTCTTATAGGACACTTGAGGTTTTATTTGGGAACAGCGTCTGGTCTCGCCAATAACAACAGTTGTTTTGTGTTTTTTCCTTTTTATTCGTAAAATTTTTAGCTAACCAATTGAAATCCTTTCATGCGCTGCGAGTCCAATCAAGGATTACAAATTCATCATCAAAATCGAGAAAATGCACCCGAAAAAGACGATGGCCCAGCTGAATCACAGATTTGCATTGTGCTGCAATTCCACAAATCCGGAAGCTATCTTTTTTTCTACCTCGTCAGAGATGTAGAGAAAGCGAGAACGACGACGTTATAGCTGAGATGTTTTTCTACCAAAGTTCACTGTTTTTTTTTCCTTAGATTCTTGATTTTAAATTAATAATAAATTTTCTTTGAAACGAGAAAAATAAAATAAAATAAATCGTTTGGTGCTTCTGCGAACAATGGTTGGTGATGGTTAGATGATGATGTTGGGGATTGTGCCACCGAACACGAAAAACACATGCGATGAAGATATGGGACTTTTTCTTCTTTTGGTTTTTTTTTCTATTTGTAGTTTATTTCAATTAAAACATAAAACAAAATAAGAAAGTTCTTAATTTGATGTTTGATATTTTTGAAAATTTATGGCGATTATTTTTAAGTCTACTTGGGCATTTTTGAAGAAAAACGAATTAGAAAATTATATTAAAATCTGCGATCGCCATTTTGACTAAAAAAAATTTATTTGACATTTTCTCGACGAATGGATTTTCTTTCAGTGGAAACGCACACAATTGAATAAAATATTGGGCAAAATGACATCTAGTTGTATATGGATAGGGAATTTTAAGGTTGTGTGTGTAAAATGTGATGACGATGTGTGGAATTTTTGTGATTTTTTTGGTTTGTGTGCAGTAAACTTGGGTATTTAGTTCTAGAGAGAAAAATGTTATGTGGAAGCGCTGGATGCATTTGGAAGAAAATACAGGGTGTATATGAAAAAGTTAATTCTGGCGCTACATGGGCAGGTTTTAGCAAGCAAGTTTGTTGTTAAAGGCCAAAGCGAAAAATTTGATGACAGCGACGATGTTATGATGTATCATTTTGATAAGCCCGAGTAATTGCTTTACTCCACCAATTCTAATACATCCTCCACACCACTGTGCTCCAGTGCCAAGATTGAGCTATTTTGCAGTAAGAGAACTCGCTTTGTTATTAAACTACATTCAACTTAAGGCTTAACTCTCAACTTACTTTTTGCGAGAAGTAGAAAAGTGAGAAAAAAAGTGCTAGCCTTAACTACATTCTACATTTTTGTGTTTTTCTTCAACCTTCTACAAAATTGTATCTGTTATCTCAAGTTTTCAAATAGAAAAAGTTGAATAGTTTTTGACTTCAATTTTTCGCAAAAATCACTACACGCAAACAAATAGTTACGAAAGTGATTAATAGATGTCACTATGGTAGCGAGAACAAAGTTGATGTAGCGAGAATCAAATTGAACAATGGTGTTTTTCTACAGGGATGGCCCAAATTAAACTTAAATTACAGAGATGGCACAAAATAAACTCAATTTTTATTGTTTTTGCACATTTTATTTCACTTTATACTTATACTTTTTATTAAAAATATTTTATAATCTAAAAGGAAAATTGGCATTTAGGTATACCTATTGCACACAAATGATACATACATACATAATATCGTTTAAAAGCTAAGCCCTAGTACCTACATCATTTTATGTTGTTAGCATACAAAGTAATAAGCAATCGGATATACTATGGGTAGTATATCAAAGATTGTAATCTTATCGAAAAAGCTTTAATTGCAATAGTATTCCATTAAAATTACATTATAGGTTACTTTATTTATTGATCATTTATTTATTGATTGATTTGTTTATCTATTTATTTATTTATTGTTTATTTACTTACTACACATATTTTATTCCACTGTCTGGTATTCCTTTAGATTTTAAGTTTTATTAGTTGTCTTTATTTTCTTTTATATAAAATTATATATAAATCATATTAAATGAAGGTTTTTATTCATAGTTTTCCTTCGAATGAAATTTCCAATTCAAAATTAATTTTTAAATGTTCAAAAAAATTTTTCAGTTGTAAGATATAGTTTAAATATCAAATCTCTGTGCAAGCTGCGTACTTTAAAAGATTTGTAAAGCCTTTATCTATGAAGAAAAAAATAAAATAATAATAATAGGTTACTTTTGATGAACTCAATAGACCCCAACATAAATGAACATTTATACCAATGGAAATAGTTGGCGCCTTGGCGAATAATTCGCTCATAGGCTTAACCACTTTCACTTACTTTTCAAAAGTGTAAACCTAATTATGCGAAAGACATATGTGCATGGTGAAAAATATTTATTCCTAGCAGTCCATATATAGAAGATCAATGGTAGTTCTCCATATAAAATTATAAAAATTAAAACAAATCGTTTTTGTTTGTTCTAACTTGTAAAGTGTTTTTCTTTTTTTTTTTTTGGTCACCAAATCCCGTGGCTAAGGACAAGAAAACACGTTCGTGGGTACACAATAATTTTCATTGGTCATGTCCCATATATTTTGCCCATTCACTTTTTACATCAAAAATAAATCAAAAGCCATTTAAATATTTTTTCATGAGTTAGTTCCCGCGAACACTAATCATGTATTCGTTGAAAAAAAAACTTATAACCTTTAATAGATTTGGTATTATAAACTCGAGTCGGATACTAAGCACATGAAAATTGGTTTTATTAATTAGTGACACTTCAACTTAATAAATTTCACTATTCAAATATTTTTGTTATTTCCAAAATAATTTTTGACAGATCTATTTTTATTCTTTCGCTAAACCACCTACTTCGGTGGTTTGGTAAACGTCACCTAGTACAATTTTTGTTTTATTAGTAACATTTTGCACTTAGTCTGCAGAATAAGACCTAACCCTTTCGCTATTCTAGGTTTTTTAATTTGGCTGTTTGTGTTTATTATTTAATTTTTATAGCAGCATTTTCTTTCCATCAAATGACAAAGACAATAGAAAAAAAGAACAATGAGTTCACTGAACGTCTGGTAAATTTTCGAATTATCGAACAAACTTTCCAGGACAGCGCTAGTAATTTAGGAGTGGTCGGGACCCACAGTACACATATCTAAGGTATCATATAGCGCAGGTTGTCAAAAACGAGACCTGTCAAAAGGGTAATAAAGATGGCCATGGTCATACTCTGTCATGGTGATATGACAGAGTACTAACACAAACGCAACAACAAAAGTTCAATATGGCCGAATAGGGTGATATTGTAAACAACAATATCAAACAACAACAAGTATTGCACAACAACAAATGAGGCTACCATTTTGCCAGATGTAGCTAACAAAAATGAAAACTCCAATGATATTACCTTCTATATGTGTACTGTTGGCGGGACCAATCTTCATTTTAAGAGCACTCGTAGATATCCACGAATATTCCTTGCTTAATAGGTTTATGAGCTGCTTAGACTGACATTCATCGAACGGTTATTTATAATCGTGTATAATCAACGAGATATCACTTCTTTATTCTCTATCTACCTTGGTAGAGAAATCAATTTTGCGCTGGATAACAATTTAGCTGCACCATAATGAATGAACAGTCCATGACCTGCCGCGGAAATCCCGGGATTAGAACGTGAATAACATATTGGGAAATTCACAGGCAAATTATATCTGTAAGGGTTATGGTGGTTAAGGCATTGTATGGTAATTGACGTGTTCCTAAGAATTATTTTGCTGCTAAAATATTGTGATAAAAAAACAACACTTTTTGGAAAAAGTTGTTGATGTTTTAAATTTTTTTTAAATTACGAAATAAATATCTGTGGCTCACAAATCATTGGAGATAAGACTAAGATCAAGCTTTAAGTATATTCTGCTTTTTGTCTTCTTTTTCAAGATAAGAATAATAATTCTAAAAGATATCAAGTGCGATTTCCCCCCTTTTATATTTTTTTTATAGTTTTTTTTTTTAGATTGAAGGTATACCTATTCTTATTATCTTAATGCATATAGAAATAAGTTAAAGGAAGCTCCCCAACATAGTCTTATTTTTATCAATGATTCCAGGTGAAATAATTTCTTATCACACAATAAAAAGACATTTTCACACGTGCATGTTGACTTAAGAAATTGATTAAGTAAAAAATGTTTTGATAGAAATTGTTAAAAAAAAGTTGAAAACTTAATTGTATTGACAAAAATGTCCTTGAAACATTTCCGAGTGTGCGGTTACTAGCTCAAAAAAAATATACAACGACGGATTTAGCCTTTTTGGGCCCTATATGAAAAAAAGATATTTCCAAAGATAACTTTACAATGATCCCACGACGCTCATGGTTCACTGCTGGAAAGATCATTGTCTATTAAAATATCACAGAATATATCCGGAGCAACGGAGTTGCGTGCAGTGCCACCAAAAAGGGAATTTATATCAGTAGGTATCATGGAGCTCAACTCACTGAACTCCGTCACTTCGCTTAAACTAACCTCCATGGAACTAATCCATTTGGGCCTTCTTTTCCAGCTAAAATGCAAAAAAGGAAAATAAGACCCGCACCAAATATGGATATGATCAGTCGTAAACGGTATTTTTTTGCAGAATTACCTTACGAAGGCTCCACGAACTTTTGCTTTCAATTTGTTGAACATTTTCATAAAAAAAGGAATTAAAACCCTCAACCGTTGTTATCAACTCGAAAGGAATATGAGCCATCAGTTGTAATTTTCTTCTTTTATTTTAGGAATTCATATGATTAGGTGTTAGATCCGAGTGCTTTGTCTCCACACACAGATAACTCCGTGAATAAAAATGGAGAAAAATTAACTAATATTACGCTAGCATAAAAAAATGGATGTACGCCCTAGTGAACAGGAAATTTAAAATATCTAATCGATGTTGATTAAACTTTCAAAATTATGAGAAAATGCATGCCAAATTTTCACTGTACCATGCTCCCCTTGGATGCCTATTAACACCTCACTTTATTTTATTCTCAAAGATCACTAAAACTAAGATTATTTCCTGTGAAAATTTCATAGAATTCAATAATCTTTAGTAATTTTTCAAAGCGAATATAGATTAATTTAAAGAAATTTTTTGTTAAAATTAAGAAACATAAAATTTAGTACTTTAATTGTAAGACTGTTTTGAGTAAATTTTTCCTTTTCCACAAAACAAAAACTTAAATAATACCCAATAAACATGCTTGTGAAAAAAGCGCATTATTTTTGACAATCATTCAATTTTATACCTAACGCTGTTTTTTTTTGGCAATTTTGTTTAGGTTGTATAATTATTATAAATTTATATTTAATTTATATTAACGCCTTTCGTTAGACATTGTTCTATCATACAATTTTAAGTTTCAAAAAGACACTTTTTGACAGAAAATTTGAAAGCTAAAATCAGTTACTTTAACAAAACGGTTTCCAACGTTTTATGAAACAAAGTATGAAATGAATGGTACAAATACGAGTAATATAATCTTACCTACAACCAACCCATTGTATCACAGTGTTTTTTGCTAGGTAGTTAGCAAATATTGTGGACTCCAAATAAATTCGACTCCTCAGTTTCTACCAATAGTATGAGAAATGTTTGCTATTTACGTTTCCAATTTAAAATTTCCATAGTATAACAAAATTATATTATGTTCAGACAAAATTAATTAGTATTTCTAAAATACTGACAAGATGACATATGTATGTATTTATTTTGAATAACAAATATTAAGCACACTCCGAAGAAGCATTTCCAATGTCCATTTTTTGTAACCATAATAATGTTTATGTATGAAAATAAATACCTATCATGCATACAAACTGTAAAATAAAGGCATTAAAATGAGCAATTAAATTTATGACATATTCTCAAAAGATCCTTTTTGTTACGCTCTGGACGGATGGTTTTAACGAGCTATATGTTGGTTATGAGAGTATACTCTTAACTACGAGTAGTAGACCATTTATGTGGGTTATATTTTATTAATCGTTAACATATAGATACAGAAAAGTGATATATGTACATTGTACATAACATAACACATTACAAATTCTGTGTTGGAAAGTTGAAAAAGAAAGAAATGAGTTGGGTTCCAAGGACTTGTCCTTTTTTAATAACAACAACAAGCACTTGATAGCGAATGGTTAGTGTTTTTTTTTTTGATTTTCAAGTGCTTAATTATTGTGGCATGTTGGGGAAAATTTTACACGAATCAAATGAAAATGCGTTATAATTTAAGTACCATAAAGATTCACACTTATATTTTGTATTTTAAATCTATCATTAAAAAATCTGGCACTTAAAAAATATAGAAATATGAAAGGACATAAGTATGTACATAGATACATATATGTATCTAAAGAGAACTATATTTTCAAGATTATAAGCAGTTTTATCTAAAGCATCTATCGTGCTAGTGTGTATGAAAGTGGTTTTCAGTTGGTTGGGTTTTGCAGAGCTATAATACACTTGTTGAATTCTCGCGATGCTTTGCGATGCGATGGTGAATATGATGAAATGAACAAAAAACTACATACAAACATAAACGTATAACGAAAACATAGTTATATGACAATTTTTGCCATTGGTAAAGAGAATTTTATTCCAGGCATATTGCATATGATCGTAATATGAACAAGAAATTCTCAAGAGATTTCAGATAAAATATTTAATCTTCCAATTCCAAAGCAGAAATTCTTTGGTATTTAGTTTCAGGGTTACCTACTGCGTCTCTTATCGCTTCTTTAAATAAGGATTTCAGTTATTTTGGTTATTTCGAATGAACAATCTAAAGTTAATACTGTTTTACCAAGAATAAATGTAATAAGTTAAAAAGAGGAATTTTTTAGTTTAATAGTTACAAGATATTCTACCTCATTTCCATTTCGATATTTTTCAGGAGAACATTTGTGTGTTTCAAATCCTTTCTAGGAATACTACATTGCTTATTTGAAATATTTTGAAATGCAAGTATCGCATTTTTAAATTAAATCAATAATAGTAATATGACGATTAGAAAAGAAATAGCTCAGGTCATTTAATGTTAAAGGAATAATAATTAGGAAGAACGAAAAAGACTTTTTTTGTTGAAATAGGTCGTGAGTGTGTGAATGAGAAGAAATAAAATTTCTTATATTGAGTTGAGTTAAGATCCTTTTGAGCTAACTGTTAATGTTGTTTTGTTTGGTCACTCCCAACATACATAAGCTGTTGATCCTTGATCTAATACTTAAAAAAGGAATTTTGCAACTATAATATTTTATCAATCAAAGCAGTTTTTTTTTCTATCACAGGTAACATTGGTAACGGTTTTTTGAAAAATTATTTTTGACTTAACAGTAGGTGCGTTTTTTTGCATATCCATATAGAGTTGTGCAGTGGTTTTGGTCCACCATTTTCTTCTTGGAACTAAACAAAATATTTCACTTTCGCCTCTAGGGAATTTTTATCTAATTTCCAAGTTTGAGGAAAATCGGTTCTGTAGTTTAGGTTGAAATGCGAAGTACAGACAGATAGACAAACTGACGGAATCAGTCAACTAATGTAATAAGTAGCTCGAGTTAGATTTTTATATGAATCCAAAATTTACCCTGTAGTAGCAAGTAAAAATCTGGGGCGAGGGTGTATACTAGTAACATTAATATAGTATATTACTACATTAATGGCTGAATGAAATAAGTCGATTGCGATATCGTGAAATCGCTTTGAAATCAATTTTGAAAATGATTTTATTGGCCCTAATTAAAATTTTTCAATCGCGGCCTTATTTCGTTTTGAAAATGAAATAAGGCGAGGTGGTCTTAAAAATGACATAGGGCCGTAGCTCACTTACTTTCCATATAGTATACAGATGCCTAACAATAATACAACCACAACAAACCAATCCAATCAAAAATATATAAACAAAGTTTCGGTGCAGAATTTTCAAGAATTTTTTTCATTCAACCAGATTAAGTCCAAATTCTATCAAACTTCAAATAAAGAAAAAATAGAATGCACTCAATCTGGTAAAACTTTGCAGTAAACCATCAGATGGAATGGTGCCAGAAATATGAATCCAATTAATCGGTAAACATTATTATATTATAATATTATTTATAATTTTCTCGTTTTTTATTTTGTCTGTTTAAAAAATGCATCATAGCACAGAATTATTAGTTTACCAATACCTTTATTTTCCTTTGTTAAGTTTAAATATCCTATCCATAAATATTGTATTTATTATACAACTTACGCCATTTTCGCAAACCTCTATTAAGAATCAACTTGAAAATCGTCGCTTAAAAATATCAGACGACAGCGACATGCTGATTGGTCAACTCATCCATGGCAATTAATTAACTCAACGTACCAAGACCGCCTGTCATCTCATCTCATTGGCTACAAAGCTCATTATTTCCCCACAAATCCAACACACATATTCATCTCCAGATAAAAAAAATTAATTAATTAGCAAGTGACGTTCAAGTAGTAGGTACTTTTATATAGGGGCGATCATGAACACGAACAAGAACAACAACAACAACTGACTACAAGGTGCTAATTAGACTATACGACAACATCGCGTTTCCCACCCTAATTCACGCACGCAAACGCTAAACTTAAACCACTTGTTGCGGCCAGAAGCACCCAGGTTGTTGATGGTGTGAATTTTAGCACATTTGCGACCAGAAATTCAAAATCTTATTAGAAAACATCTGCATATTGACATAACAACGCCAAAAGCAATAAGCAAAATAACAAAAGCGGTGCGATTGCTCTCTGACACCAGTTAGATCGTCAGCATCATAATAAAACATCACACAAAATGTCAGCAATGTCACAGTCAGACGATATAATTTGTCATGAGAATTTTTGATTTGTATTATTATGGCTGAGCGGAAGATTTATGGGAAGTAATATTTTTCTCCAAAGCTGAAAATTTTTTCTCAGAAAAAAAAAGTAAACAAAATCGCATTCTCGCGATCGAATTGGAAACATTTGACATTTCTAAAATGTTTTTTTACATACATATATGTAGGAATAGACAGAGGGTGAGAGATGTGCAACTTTGCGTTAAAAGCATTTCCGTTCCATTTCACCCGCACTGTTAGGTACCTATTCTACTTCGCAACCCCTGATAGTCGATATATAGCGGACGGCCGCGGCCGCGGCTGGTGGCGGCGGCGATGACAGCCGCGCCGCCGTTTGAGAGGATTTGGTGCAATATTGGATGATGAGTTGTGCCGCGCGCTTAACTATAGTCAGCCATTTGGTTTCACTTAATTAGAGATGATCCAATTTCACATAAAAAAAGCCAAGCGAGCGGCATAGATCAAAGACTCATATTCTGGCCATTTGTTATGCATTTAAAAAAAAAGTCGGCTTAATGGTTTAGATGCAACGGCTTTGATGATGGTGTCGGTGGTAGGCGCATTTTATCGTCGTTCTTGAGTTTTTATTTTCATTTTTTTTTTGCAAAACCTACACGAAGAGTTAATGGGTCGCTCTAGTTTGATTACAAACTGATATTGATAAATATTTCAATATGTTCGCAAAAAAACATACATACATACATATCTACATTTGTATATTTTGTGATCTAGAATAACTCCTTTAAAGTACCGCACTACTTGCATCATTTTGTTAGATGACAGCAATTAGAATAAAGAAATATTAGGAACATTAGTTTTATTGACTATCCTTGTGCTCTTTTATATTGAATATTTAAACGTAATTGACACAGAATTGTAATCAACCCGATTTTAAGAAATTAGCATTTTACCACCTTTTTAAATACATTTCTTAATTTTTTAGCTTCTTAATAAAATGAAACCGAACACACCTTATTCAGTAACGGTTCGTTAAAGAATATTGCTATTTTTTGCATTTATAAACGTCAAAGTGACGTTTGGGAAAGTTTTAGCTTTAATAAAATGCTAAACGGCAAAATGAATTTAAGAATATAAAATAGGCCTGTTATGATTTTATATTCGCTTAAAACCAAAATATATTTATAACTTAGTATTACACTAAAAATGCTTTGATATCGCCCTAATTCTCATTAAATTTAGTTGGCGTTTTAACAAATACGACTCAAAGTGCTTGGTAGAGAGTAAAACACATTTCTATCAACCAAAAGGCAATGTGCAACCCCTATATTGACCCTTATATTGAACATTATGTACGTGGGTGCGTATTCAAATTTTTTTTTCCATTATAACGCATTCGAAAATTCGCTGAGTGGCCAAAATACCTTAATTTAAATACGATCACTTTTAGCTCACCAACTGTCGTTCTAATGCATAAACTGTTACAAAAGGCTGCAAAAGGTGGGTAAAGCCAAGACAAGAAAATCTTATTAGAGGGAAGGTTTATTTCCCTCCATATATTTGGGAGGGACAATTTTCTAAAAAAACAATCGGAAACGCTTACAATATATGCTTAAGTTTTTTAAGCCAAAAATTATTTTCATATTTGCTTTTCAATTCATTGTTCAAACTCAAAAAATTCAGAGGAAAATTACTATTTTGGGAAACTGAATATTTTTTGAGAAAAATTGTATTACTACGTCACTGTCCTAAAATTATATAATTATGTATGTTAATTGTCAGGAAATGTTTCAATTTCAAGAAAAAGGTAAATAATTCAGCCAATGTAAAAGGAGATATAATCTCACCTTTATTTTATAGGCCAAGGCCCAAAAAAGATTATTCCGGCTGCGCAACACACCGACGTCTTAGTTCGAAAAACATCAAAATCCTTTTATTCATACATATTTACAAATAATCTCAAAAATAAAAATGTTCACAAGGCTCAATCTATAAACAAAAAAAAATAATTCCTAATTACTTATTGTTATTGGTTATTACTAAAAGTAAAACACTTTCATTAATTTCTATATTTTGAAGTTATTTTTGAAATTATTAATGATAGAAAAATTAAAAGTGGATTCAACAGGTTTCTTATGATAAGGTGACCTTTTTTATTCAACAGGTTTCCACGTTTTGACGAAAATATAAACACGACCTATGCATTTGTTTTTAAAATGTCAAGTCTGTAACTGATGTTCATTAGCTAAACGGTTTTGTGTGTATCTAGTATGTTAAATGATTCATTATTTTTGGTAAAAATTTGTTGCTATGCGAAAATAAATGACTTAAGAATAGGAATTAAAAAAAAAATATTGGCTTTAGAATTCGGAAAATCTTTTCCATGTACTTTCTTTTTAACCTAACATTCGTTGATCCGAAGTTACAAGGTCAAAAGTTTTTTTTAAATTTTTCTTTGAGTTAACCATGAAGGTTAACACATTAATATACAAGTTTTAAAAGCTATGGAACATCGTGCCTGTAAGGTATGCTACAAACAGGACAATATTTATTTTGTTTTTAAAAACAGTTGAGCTAGATCAAGCTGCACGTCTAAAAAAAATAATTTTAAAAATTTAAAAACTCAATACTTCTTCAAATAAAAAAAAACAATATTTCAAAAACCGCTTGATCGATTTTTTTTTCGATATTTGGCCCTAATAGTTTTTTTAATAGGTATTTCAAAAAGTACATATCTTCTTTGGAATTTAGTTTAAATCTTTCCACCATCTCATTACCGTTTTCTTTAATATTGTATACAGAAAAATCAAAAAATTAACAAATAATGACACTTCATGGAAGTCAACCAAGTGTATTAAGGAATTTTATCCTTTCCTGTTTAAAGATTGATGTGATAACAGTTAGATATACCTACCTATTTTTATGATTAGGTTTTTTTTTATTTATACAAACATAATATAATAATCTACGCTTGCCAATCTATTTTAAGTTTGTCAATAAATTTGCAAACAAAACTTATTCGTACACTTCCAAATTGTTAAGGAAATACAAGCCATTCTTATCAGTTCTACGGACTCCTCACTTCAAGTGATCCCTGGCCATGCCCTACCCATAACAACAATGTCTATAAAAAAAAATAGGGTGAGCAATACTCGTACTTCCTAGGGGTGCGCTCTTTCTGTCCAGTCCAAGTCCATCACATATTATTATGGGGAGAACATTTAAGTATTGCGCGCATAATTAGCAATCCACTAGCACTTAAGTCTTTCTTCAAATGACAGCAACTACAGGGTATATAGAAGACCACTTGAAGATCGAGAGATACATTTTTCGTATGATACTGTTTACGCTTTTCCATTTAAGTTTCGAGCAAGCGTGGCTGTGACTCTTCGTCTTCATTGGCGCAGCGTATGGCGATATTATGGAATATTGTGGATGATTTTCTTAAGTAAACACAAAACCGTATATTTTTTTTTAGTGTGTTTTACTTCAACATGAGAGACTCCAATTTTGTTGTAGTAGCAGCAGCGCCAAGACCAACCATACCGCGTCAAACCAAAGTCACACATCAGTCACATATGAAAATGAGAGATGAGCCGCGTCCGTCCGTCCGTTGGAGTCGGTTCTTCGAGTTTTGAAGTGTGACTTATGGGAATGTGATATGTTAGATGGATTTGGTTACTTTAAATCGGTGGTGGCGGCGACGACGGACGGCGGCCATGGTCGAGCTGATTTTTATCAGCATTAACAGTAACAGTTCTCGATGGGATGTTGAACGGTAACGATCGGTTTTCGAGTTAATACAAAAATTAACGGTGAATTTATTCAAATTTAACAGTAAATGAATGACAAATTACGCGCGTATACAAATTTGTTTAAGAAAAAAGATAATATTTGTTTAAGTGCAAAAAGTTTATGAAAAAATAATATTTAACATTAGTGCATAAGAAACAGAAAATATTTAAATAAAAAAAAAAAATGGATACCGACGATAAAAATATGAAAGCCGATACGAAACCTGTTGAAACATTAGTACTAGCTAACTATGCAAATGGTAAAGATGCAAAGAAAGGATCAAGTTCGGCGAAAGAAGTACCAGGTAATAGGCGCAAGGAGGACGAACGAATCACGTGTGCAGTCATGAAGGTGTTGGAAGGATACGATTGGAATTTAGTTCAAGCAACAACAAAGTAAGTTCTTATTTTATAAGATTCAGGAATTAATAATGCTAATCCGACTGATGCAAGTTTGGCAATATTTTTGTTTTGTGTTGGAGAAGAAAACTGGTGATTTATTAGAATTTTTTTTGACTATCTGATTTGATTTTTAAATTTATTTACTTTTCATTATAAAAATAATTAAGTTCAAGTTCAACTTAACATATGCAGTCTTATTTATCAACTCATTTAAGCACCGGAGTAAAGGAACTTCGATGAGGAATAAAGCCGTTTTATGTCGTTTTCAATTGGCAATCTGGAAGCAGAAAAAAGCATTCTGAATGCGTTCAATTGGGCAAAAGTGACAGTTCTGATTCTAAAAAAAGAGAATTTCTCTTCTGGATTTGAAATCAGAAGCAAAAACAGAATCACTCACACATTCAAAGATTTAAATGTGGCACTTGATAAATGTCATATTTTTTACATTTACAATTCTGCGAACTGTGAAGTGATTGCTTTAAATACTAATACAGTCAAACCAAACTTCAAATTTTTCAGAATCGAAAAAAACTGTTCAATTGGGATTCCGAATCTAAAACCAATTCCGGATTGCCAATTGAAAACGACATTAGTATTAAAATGTCATTTTGACATAACATTGTGTGAAATTTACAAAAAGGAGTGTAAACGAAATTTGTTTTACTCCTTTGATACTAAAAACAAAACAACCAGAGAACGTTTATGAAATCACTCATTATGTGATTCACATTTTTTAGTTCACCTCGAAAGGCAAAAGTTTGGCAAATGGAGATGCTCCTCTATACGAACATCGAAGTTTGCTATTTTTAACATTTGGACCTCTTGGTTTCCCAAACGTTCGTTTTGAGTCGAATGTTTGATTCGCTATTAAAAAAATGAGGGTCTGAAATTGAGAACTACGAAAACCAGCTGGAATTGTAGATAAGTCTACCAGTCCAGTAATAGCAATCAGTTTTTAAGTGGTTAAATACTTTACTTCAAAAATAGATAAAATTAATTTTTAATTCTAAATGGTATAATTTACAAAACCTGAGCTAACAGAAAACTAATGGAAACAATAACAACTCCAGCAAGCAAACAGAAACAATGGAATTCAGAAGGACTCAAACAAAATGCCAAATAAATAGGAAATTCCTGGATCACAAAGAAGATTGCAAAAACTCCTAAGGAAGGCAACAATGTCGTATCAATTTTTGAACATTTATTAATAATAAAAGCAATTTTTACTAACAGTTCAAATAGAACACTAAAAAAATTGAAACACACAAAAACTGTTTGTGGTGATGGTAATTGAGAAAGAAATCTTCCAAAATATGTAGGTAGGTATTTACTTTATACAATCATTTTTATTTCTCCAAAAACCATTAATTTCAATATCAAGTTTTTACCATAATATGTAGTTTCAATTTAAAAAAAAAAAAAAACAAACATAAAATTCTATAATGTCGCACTTATTTTAACGACATTTCCCATGTGCATGAGCTGCCACTTTGCTTTAAATACTAGGTACTTTCCAAAACAATTTCAATTATGCGTAGACTTTTAGTTTTGCATAACAAACAGTTCAACTCTTTGCATCCTATACAACATACTCTACCTTTTCCGTGGCAAATTCCGTCTTTCAACTCGCAATAAAGGACTTTTTTTTTGTGTCAGGAAACAATTTCATTTCCATCAAGAGAACTTACATACATACATACATTTTCTTGGAGTTTATACAATGCTGCACGTACAATCTGCAAGTTGAGCACGTTGCTTGTTCACTTCAAGGACATTTACAATCTACATACATATGTATGTACCTATACCTACTTGTCACAGTGAGTTAACCCAACCCACATCATGTGCTCCCACCATCCTTTATAAAGAACCACAAGCCATCAGCCAACCTTCGCATAGACTTGTGCTTCGTTATATTTAAATTTTAAATCGATATTTAAACGCTCCTGGAAGCGTTTCAAATGATTTAAAGATTGATGCTGTGACCGAGTCACCTTGCATCCGAAGGATCCAAATGATGAAATTAATAATCCACTTTCTTAACCGACCGAGGAGGAAGCCAAAAGACGACATCAGAACCCCGAGACTCTTGTTTAGCATTGAGGTGTTAAATGCCTGACTAAGTACACACAAACCGCACCGCAACCGCACTTGACAAATTGAAACGCTTTAGAATCCCTTTTGAGTGTTTATACAGTGTCTTGTTAAATGGCAATGGGATATGGGAGTTGTACCTGCCTGTTCCTTCCGCCACTGCATCTCAATGACTACATCACCATGAGTAGCGGATGTGGTATGTCTGGATCTGGATGCTGGGTTGATGATGATGATTAAGACTCTTATCTTCTTGTTAGGTTACAGAAAACAATTTGTTTACATGATTAACAACATTCATAGTCACAATAATGTGAACTCGCAGGAAAAAAAAAAAACCGAACGGAACAAATTAGCTTCCCTCGTATATGGAGAGACTTCCTTTATAGAAAAAAAAGTACAGGGAGATACAAGTCCTAACCTCATTTATTTCTTCTACCTCCTATTTCAAAAAAAAAAAAAAATATATGCATTTATTTGCACAAGGATATAGTTTACTTTGTGTCACCGCAAGTCTCTTTCGTCTGTGTTTAGTTTTTGGTGCCGGCTGGGAAAGGTTTTGTGGACAAAATGTGCGGTAAGGACGTTTATATTGTCAGAGATAAGAGTAAAGGTGAATAATATGACGTTGAATGTGTATGTAAAGGTACTCTACTTGGTACTAAAGGTTTAGGGGCACAATTTAGATTAAATCCAAATTAGATGTGGACCGAGATTTAAAATTTATGTATCTTAATATGAAGTGGCTTTATGTTGACTTCATTTGGAATTTAACATTCACGCCGACAGGTACAGGATCATGGACGATGATGGTTATGATGATTATAAAATAATGTTACCTACCATGAATGTTAAAAACAATGGTTAAATTTAAATATTTTACTGTCTATATAAAAATAAACCTTTAAACCTTTGGAAAATATTTTGTTTTATTCGGGAATTACTGACAATAATTGGGCGTGTTTTTGATGAATATCAGCTAAAAAAAATGTTTTACATGTAATAATTACATATGTATGTACATTTAAGGGTTTGTTTTGATGGATTATGTCCATGTGGGCTAAAAGGATGCTTAAAACCAAAAATTCTATTAAATTCAATTGTGCGCTTATAAGAAAATGATCACATTGGCACTGGTAACCCAGCAGTATTTTAAGTATATCTCCGAAGGTTTTCGAATTGATTTTTAACGAGCAGTCAGTGTTGAACAACAAATCCAAAATTGGAAGCGTAATTTTCTAAAAATATTACTAAACATGAACAAAAAGTTATAACTATAATTCTCAGCAATAACAAATCTTTAGGAGTATTGAATATAAAAATAAAAAAAAATGCATGGAAAAGAAAAAAATAAAATTGAATTTAAAAATTAAAAGAAATGAAAATTTTTAGTTTAAAATTTTATTTTAATATATGTATAAAAGAATATATTTTTGGTCTTAAGAAAACTTATTGGTTGATTCTCTATCTGTTGCCATTGTTTTTTTTTTGTATTTTTTTTGCTGTTTATGTTAAGTAATTTTGTTTAGAAAATCACCCCTCCTACTTGAACGAGGGGATTTAAACCCTCTCTCATTTTATTTTTTTTTATTGACTCAAAACATCTGTATTTATACATTTTTAACCATTATCAGTTTTTTGTGATTTTGCATATTTTATTTAGTACTATTACTGATCAAAAGTCAATACAAAACGCTTCTGTTGCTGTTTTTGACGGTTTTCAGTTCTACTGGGTTAGGTATTGTAGTCTTGATAGTCTCTGTGAGAAAACCAAAGTTTATGAAAATCAAATTACTTTTTTACAAATTGGTGGTTGGTTACCCTGAAAATCTCAAAAAAAAAATTAACTTTGAGTTTTGTTAATGAGACCAACAAATGGTTTATTTTTGAAGGAAGCCTTACCTTAAAACGTGACTTAAAAGAAGCTAGCCTCCGCTATTAGTTCAGACAATGAAAAAAAAACAAATTCTTGGGGTGATTTTTGGTACCGTCTGCATGGATGGAAAGTGAAGGTCCAGCCATTTAGATGTGCCTGGGTCGCGTAGAGCGAATGGAAGGCGCAATAGAGGAAAACTGCGACTCACGTGGCGCACACAGGTAGGAGACGACTTCTACCAACTTGGCATGCGAAACTTAAGATAACTAGCTAGGGACCGAGCAGGTTGGAGATGTCAATTTGTGGACCAGGACAAAACTAAAAAAATTAAATTCAAGTACATTGTAGTTCACTATACCAATTTATGTTTTTTTTTATTTCAAACTTTTTATAACTCTTTATTATTTAAATGCACTATCAACACTATTAATATAATACAATTATTGTGTTGGTATACATTGGAAACTCCCTCAAACAGACCCCCGAGGAAATCAATAACAATCATTACATCCTCCCAGTCCTTCTGCACCACCAACTACAGCAGGTGGCCCTAATTTGAATTAATTAATCAGTCAACCGCATGTCACAAGTCCTCTCGTATGTCTGCATTGAAAAATAAAATTATGACGAAATGGCCACTTCATCGTCAGATGTTGTCGGTAATCATAATTGCTCGTATTATTGCCTTAATTTTTTTTTTTCACAGAGGATTTTTTAATAATTAATTTCCATCACTCAAAAAACCAACAACCAGCTTTAAAGTGTAATCAGTTCTCCCAAGTGGCAAAAATTGTTTCGAATTTCATTTTGATCAGCTGAAAATTATGTTGATTATTTTTTATTATAATCTTCAGTGGAAATATTTAAATTTAATCCTACAACACAAATGAGGCCAGGGACTGAAATTTTAACAAAGCAAATGAGAAAATCAAATAATGTTCATTTCCATATCGTTATAAAAAACAAAAATAACAATTCGCAACTTTAAAAGCTCAATTCAAAGAGAATATCTTTAAATTTAACAAAAAGGATGTGAAAGATTCCTTTGGGATGAAAGCTATATCTTCTTGCGAGCCGGTGGTGCTTATTTTCTTGGTAATTTTTTCCCATTGCGCGCACTAACTCATCCTCATGATAGCAGTTTAAAAGTTAGAAAATTTTCTATATGAAAGTGTTTGTCGCTGTTATGCCGGCCGTAAGCAAGGAATAGTATTTAAAGGATACAAAATGTAGTACAGGCTACAGGGGGTTATCTGTAATCATGATAAAATTAATGGGGAAAGATATTTTATAAATTGCGCATTGATAAATAAATGAATAATTATAACATAATAGTAATGGGGACACTAGGGCGTATTAAGTGTCTTTATTTTGTTATTTTATGCAAGGACATTTAACTCTTTCAAATTAACTGTATTATAATTTCTGTTCTATGTCTATTGTTTTATGTAGGTTTGTAAGAATAAAAGATTCTTTCTCAATAGTTAATAGGACAATTTTACTGCTGAACTCAGGTTAAACCTTTAACAGAGTTTGAAATTATATTTATGACATATAAACAACAATTTTCCACAACTTAATATTGCTTAAGAGTGTTCTGGAGCGAAATGCTGATTTATCAATTAAGATTATGTACATTGTACATATAGTGTTTAGCTAAACGTCCGATCATAAAAATTACTCTAACTAAAATTTTCAAAATCATGATTCTAGCATGAGGCAGACGATAATATATTTATGATGTTATTCTGAGATTCTTTCGTTTTGTTAGTTTAAACAGCTTGATAAGGAAGAAGGGAAATATTTACAAATTCCGTTACAAATATTCTGTTTTTAAAAATTATGTAAATAAAACAATATAAAAAAGTGAGCACTTGTCGGAGTTGATACCGAGAAAAAAAACAGAATTTTAGAACCCACTTCAGAATTTTGTGTAGCTATAATTATAAAAAAGAGAATTTTGCCATGCAGAATTTTAAAAACAGAACTATTATACCCATACAGAATTTCGGTTCCAACCCAGATTTTAATAAAAAAAGGGAGAGTAAAACACTTCCCACATAATTTTGTTGTCTCTTTCCAACACGTGCCAAACTGGTTAACTGGTTTCAGTAGCATTGTTTAATCATGAGAGAAACCACGTACATATAATTTTGTGTTTTTTGACAGCAAAAGTTAAAAATTAGAAAATAATGTTATTATATAAGTAATACGAACTAAAAGAAAGTTAATTTTTTACTAAATATATTTTATATTTATATTTTGTGTGTTTCATTAAATAGCTTGAAGTAGTTTTATGTGTATAATGAAATATTTAAATAATTTTAATTCAATTTAAATAAAATATTTTTGTATCTCTTTATTATTTTTTCAAATAACTAGATCAGTTTTAATATTAATAAAAAAAACATTTGAACTTGTTTAAGTTTTGGAATATTTAGATTTGGTTCAAATAACCCCACACACTGGTCTAACTTGCCCCTTCTCTGGTCAAGTTGAACTACTTTGACCACTTGGACTTAATCCATTTCAGACAGCATTATTCATCTTCAGTAACACACATATTTTATTTGTTAAAATCTTATTTTGAAGCTAGAAGTCTATTCTATCTTTTGAAACCAGCTCCATAGTTTTACATTTTTAACATTAACATTTTTTTTTAAAACGCCTTATGTATAATGTATATTACAATTTTTTCAAAAAACTGTTCCGACGGCATCTTCAGTTTTAGATTCAAACTTCTTTTTTGGCTAATTTTTCATATTTTTCTTTAATGACGTTCTTGTTTTGGTAATTTATTTTTTGTTTGTCTAGAGTATGTTCACATAGGAGCAAGTTCATGCGATCCTGTCGAGCATTTTATTTTTAACTTCCCATAGGAAAATTTTTGACATTTCTCGACGTTTCAAGGTCCCTAGAGCCTATATCAATCATTTTTAGAGAGATGTCTGTGGGTGTGTGTGTACGTACGTTCGTACGTTCGTACGTCCGTTCTGGTACCATTTTTCGTCGTCGATATCTCAAGAACGAGTAGAGATATTGACTTGAAATAAATTTTATTCGACACAATATGACGTCATACAAATTTAATATGAATTTGGAAAAAAATCAATATACCGTTATTTTTTAAAATCAAAAAAACTAAAAAAAAAATTTATATCTCAAATATCCTTAGGTGGAAAAACGATATTAACTTTAAAATAATTTTATTTTACGGAAAATGTTGTTTTTGACTACTGTGAAAATTTCAAAAAAATTTAATGAACAGTTTTTCCACAAAAAATTAAAAACTACAAAAATTTCTACCAAAAAAATTTCGCCTCAAATTTATCAAAAACGGGTAACGATATTGACTTTTTGTTTATTTTATTTTCTACATAACATAATTGTTAGCAACTGATAAAATTTTGACAAATATTGAATGTGCAGTTTTTTAACAAAAAATCAAAAACTGTTAAAAATTCTAAAGAAAAGTAGTTACAATTGTATTTCAGCTAGAATATCCTGAGAACGAACAACGATTGTGCCTTCTAAAATATTTTATTTTATACATAGTACAATTTTTTATGAAAGGTCAAATTTTGACAAATATCTAATTGACAGTTTTTGACAAAAACCTCGTTAAAAAAACGCGTTGAAGTTTACCTCCTGGGTCACGTGAAAACAACTTATACATCAACAATCTCTATAATTTATGTGCATTTCGTAAATCTCTTTAAATAATTAAAATGCTTTTCAATCTTAAAATAATGATTATTTGAATTTAACAGCTAAAGTTTGTTTCGCAGAAAATTTGGTTATTTGAAAAAAACTAAGTATAAAGTTTTCAAGATCACAAATGGGAAGTTATCAGTGTGGGTCGCACCCAGCCTCTTTTTATTTTTAATTTCATCAGAACAAGAATTCTGGCAGTTGACATTGTTAAAGCAACTGTCAAAGTACCATTGTTTATTTAGCAGATGAATACTTTTTCCGCATGAGTCCAAGTGAGGTCGGAACGAAACGCCAATTTTTGTGAACTAAAAGCTTTCACTCAGCTTAATAAGTTTAAACTATGATAGAGTTCGGTAAACTATTGCAATAATATAGGTCCATCTGATGTCAGTAGCGCTATTAATAATCCAAATTTTAAAAATGCAAAATTAAGAAGTAAAGTTTCTACAAAATTGTAGTCTAGTTTGTGTAGCCTATTAAACTGCATAGTTTTTGTTCTATTAAGCATTAAGTTTTTTGAAAGCCAGAATAAAGTCTACCGGGTCAACTAACACCTTGTTGTGAATTCTGATTTCGAGAGAGTTTTTGTGATACCCAAACTATTAACCAGATTTTTCAAGATTTTTTGCATCACCCTGTATACCTCCAGTCCTCCACCCTCAAACTACTATCCAAGACGTTCCTTACGATTACGCTACGAGAAATCCTTAGATGGCGAGGTAGCACATTTCTGTATTTATTTTTCTTTCTTAAGGTTTCAGGGTATAAAACATACTTTGTGTGTGATGTTTAAAGGTTAACGAGAACATTTTTCTACTCGCCTCCTTTAAATGAGTTGTTTAGATATATTGAGCTAAATTTGTGTGGACAGAATTTTTTTTTGCTTGCTTTGGTCGAGAAAGTTAAATTTTTTGTATAATACGGAAATTTATGATTTTAGCAAACATTTCCTTCTTTGAAAGGTAACTTTGGATGCTTTATATGAAAATGAAGGAGAAAACCCCTTAGATTTAAAAACTTGTATTGTGTATTTTTTTTCTTAACTTTGTATGTATTAAATGAAAAAAAAATCCTTTGAAGAATTCAGAGTATCAACAAAAAATAATTTTGAATATATTATTATAAACTAAGGGTTGTAGCTTGTACATTGTTGTGTATACCTCCCTCTCACTAGATTTGAAACAAGGTAGTTAGGTTGTTAAAATATTGTCGTTGTTGGAATATTAAATATTTTATGTATAGAAGATGAAAAGCTATAAAGTTTTTCTTTTTTTTAATGCAGCAATAAAGAAAATCTTTAAAGAACAAATCATTTACGGTGGATGGCTTTTCTGGTCGAGGCAGGTTGATTAATTTTATTGCTGCTTTTTAATGTTAACAATTTAATGGTTTTTCTCAGGATACTCATATAATATTCTTGTTGTTCTCAACCCGTTGAGTTGTGAAGGGCTTAAGTATTAGAGCTAAGAAATTATTACAAACAAAGGGTGAATCAAGCGAAGAACGTTATTTTTTATTTTTATTATTTAAGTAGCAATAAAGGCATTATTTTTCTGGTGGGTGATTAGAAGGATTCACTCAAAGCACACCCTTTCAATGGGTTAAAAACAGACAAAGGTTAAGGTATCTTTGGGCAAGAGCAATTTAATATGGAAGGATTTCTTCGTTGAAGCGATTTTAATCAAAGATGGCACTTAAGGTTTTAAGGTAATTCTCTATTGAGGTGAATTGTTTCGCTTAGAATTTTTAAAGTGTGTACGTGTCATTTATATTAAATTAACCTAGGGAAAGTGCTGTAAAAAATGCAATTCATGCAAATGTATTCTGTAACAATTTTTCGTTGAGTCGAACTTAAAATTTACATTCACTACAATCTTTTTAAGACTGAAACATTAAACTATGCAATCACCTTACAAAGATTGCAATTATTTTTTTTTTCAAATTGCATTTTTTTTTGTTTTGAATTTTTGCAGGATGGCGGTTTTGCCCATCACCTTTTAATCAAAAACTTGGATGTCCCCTCATCATGTTTTTCTTACATAAGAATGTTGCCCAACACCAACAAATGCAATTTTATAAAAACCATTTGAGTACACCCTAACATTTTGGCATGTTTTTTCAAAAATCTATTACCTATTTAACAGTTGTTAAATTGTATAATTGTACGACCCTACGAACTAACTCAAAAAAGAATCAATTCCCTCTAGGCAAAATGAACTAACTAACTCCCACGAGAATTTTGTTGAAATTAAGTTCATAAATTTGGGAGTTGGTTCATTTGGAACTTAGTTCATTAGGAAACAAGTTCCAAGGAAATAAAACGCAAATTAAAAATAGTGAGAGGTATCTAATTTCTTAATAATTGAATATGGATAAATATAAATAAATAGGATAAATTCAAAGTTACTTTAAATCTAGTTTCTTTAAATACAAAAGTGGTGTGTGTGTAGGCAGTATAGGGTGTATAATGTATATTGTATACACCCAACCTTGCACCTATCCTATGGCGTGCCAAAACAGGGCACTTTCACACTGCTGGTTCATTTGTACTGGGAATTAGTTATAAAAACGATGGGCCTTAGTTCATAGTGAAACAAGAAGTTCCAATTCTAATCGGAGTTAGTTTATTGGGAGTTAGTTCATTTGAGAGTTAGTTTGTAGGGCCGTTTCTACAACGATTGGGAAAAGTAATTAGCAATCTTTTGCCAAGATTGAAGTTGCAATAAATGCATTCCCTTGATTGAATTCACTAAAGTTTTCATTCACTAAAGATTGCATTCCCAAAAGATAACAATCTTCTGGAGGTCTGTCCAGAGAGTTTCTTTGAATGAAAATATGGTTATGAAAATTCCGTGCTTCTTCTCAGGGTTACTTAAGAAAACATTGACATGCCTTCCTGTTTTCGATTTGTCGATGCTAATGCCAACTAAATGCAGGTGTCTTTCCATTTTTTGGATCCAGGAACTTATGCCACTGTAAATTTAAAGATCTTAAATTTCGCGAAAATGGTTCCAAGAATTTTGATAATAAACATTTTTGTGTGTACTAAATTTATAACGGCCCTTACTTCATTATTGATTTTTAAAGAATTTCAAATTGCGAAATTATTAACAGTACCTCACATTTTCTCGCTATTGGTTGAAACAATTTTGGTTAGTTTTTTAAAGCAGAAGATTATAAAAACGTCAATCAAAATTTGAAATTCAAATTTTCAATAATCAAACTCTCGTCCCTGTCTCGTCTCGTAAATAAGTAAATTTCAGTCTCTTCTCGGTCTGGTTTGATAAAGTTTCGTCTTGGGCTCTTTGAAGAAAAATGAGAAATAACCATTTTATTCTAGAAGCTGTCCAATATTAACATTGAAACAGGTCTCGGTCAAAAAATTTGACTATTCGTCTTGGCCTCATCTCAGATGTCTAAAAACAAGTCTCGTCTCCGTCTTGCCTCGTTTCTCGATACGAAACTGACACGAGACCGAGAATGGTATCATGCAATTGCGCAATTATTTGAGAAAAAATTTAAATAAAAAAACATAAATATTTATTTTGCATCAATCCGACAACTAGATTAAAAAAAGAGGCTGGGTGCGACCCACACTGATTCCTATTTGTGATCTTGAAAACTTTACCACTTTTTAGTTTATTTTTTTTTTATATTTTTTGTCAAAAACTGTCAATTAGATATTTGTCAAAATTTAACCTTTCATAAAAAATTGTACTATGTATAAAATAAAATATTTTAGAAGGCACAATAATTGTTGTTCGTTCTCAGGATATTCGGGCTGAAATTTCTTTAGAGTTTTTAACAGTTTTTGATTTTTTGTTAAAAAACTGCCCATTCAATATTTGTCAAAATTTTATCAGTTGCTAACAATTATGTTATGTAGAAAATAAAATAAACAAAAAGTCAATATCGTTACCCGTTTTTGAGAAATTTGAGTCCAAAGACAATTTATACGAATTTTTGGTAGAATTTTTTGTAAAAAAACTGTCCATTGAATTTTTTTGAAATTTTCACCAGTAGTCAAAAACAACATTTTTCGTATAGTAAAATTATTTTAAAGTTAATATCGTTTTTCCATCTAAGGACATTCGAGTTATAAAATTTTTTTTTTAGTTTTTTTTGATTTTAAAAAATAACGGTATATTGATTTTTTTCCAAATTCATATAAAATTTGTATGACGTCATAATGTGTCGAATAAAATTTATTTCAAGTCAATAGCATTATTTGTTCGTGAGATATTTGAGCCCAACCAAAATTTTCACTTATTTTTTAAACTGCTATAGTAAAAAAACAACTGATTGAATATTAATAAACGCCCTTTCAGCTTCTTTCAAAGTTATTATCTGTAAAACAAAATTTACTTCAAGTCGATATCTTTACTCGTTCTTGAGATATCGACGACGAAAAATGGTACCAGAACGTACGGACGTACGAACGTACGAACGTACGTACACACGCACACACAGACATCTTTCTAAAAATGATTGAAATAGGCTCTAGGGACCTTGAAACGTCGAGAAATGTCAAAAATTTCAATTTGCCAAATCGGACCGATTACAATTACTCCCTATGGGAAGTTAAAAATCTGAGCGGTAGCAGGTTAATTTCTTTTTCCTTTACCACTCTTTTGTATAGACCAAGCTCACAAATGAATAAAATAAATTTTGTGTAGAATATCGCACGTGTAGTGAAATAAAAAAAAAAAACTTTAAAAACAACGACCTCAATCCTTGCAGTTTCATAGGTTAAAATAAATTGAACTGGTCTAGAAACATTATTAGGTCAATACTAGCTTAACCTAGAATCATATAACATTGATGTTGAAACATTTATTCTTTCCGATGTTATATCATAAGCACACATGTCAATGATTTGAACTTGTTGATGATGATGATGAGAATCAAAATATTCCATAGCACACAACATATGTTTTAAAATCAGAACTGACCTATACATATAGATATGACTAATGTATGTATTAGGTACTTATATATGAATGTATCTCTATAACTAAATATCTAAGCCATACACTCTTGAAATTGAACATTGTTGAAAAAGGATACATTTTCATTTTGATGTCATGGTAAAAGTTGAAGTGGTAAACTGTATGTTACGGTTTGGTGTCATTTTACACCACTTCGAGCCATCAAACTCAGAAACAGGTTTACACATCGTTCAAAAATATGGTGTTGTTAAGTTTTATACAACAAAGTGTCCTCGTGCTATGTTATGGTTTGTATAGTATACCAAAAGGCAGCAATCAAGGTGTCATTTTGTTGTGTCTTTTGTTTTTGTGTAAACTATTTTGCATATAAATTAAACGAGCATGTCATGTTCGTTCGGTTGCTCCTTCGTGTGATTGGAGAAGCTGGATGTCCTGTTTGCCTGTGTGTCTTTAGTTGTTCGGTCTAGGTAGACTGCAAATATTATACAGACTTTCAATGGACAGATGTCTAGCTTCCTGAAAGATGAGTTTGTATGATTTTGTGTGACATGAGTGTGGGCTGTGGGGGTTCTTAAAGTTTAACAGGTGATTTTGAAGGATTCTTAATAAATAAAATTCGTAAGGTATTTTAGATGTTGGCATTGGAATCCTATATACACAAAATAAAGTACTAACAAAAGCATGAATGAAATAAAATTGTGCTACATGTCAAATCGATGACACAATGAAATTTGATTGTTTAACATTGTGTCAAAAACAGATATTTGTACAATGCCTTTGTAAAAGATACATAGATTAGATATTTGTATTATGTCAAATTTATGTTATAACTATAAAGTCAAAGAGATTTAATCTGAAAAACCAATTTAAAAAGGAAGCCAAAAATTTTAACTTGAAACTGACGTGTAGAATTAATTTATTATTAAGTTAAGCAAAATCTTTAATTGCTTTTCTTCAAAATAAATTTAATTGAGTAGTTTAAGCGTCGTACGTACAAGTTTTTTGAAAAAATGTTTATTTTTGAAGACAAATTTGTGTGATCCAAAAAATATATTATATATAAATATGTATAAAGATTTCAAAGGGATAATACATAATACCTAAGGTAGGGCCACATAAATTTATACATAAGTATGTTCAAAATATGGCAATTAAAAAAAATCTGCAGCTTTAAAATCTTACAAAAAAAACCGTGTCCCAATATTATACATATTTTTAAAAGTATACCGCAAAGCAATTTTGTTTTAAGACGAAGAAAAATACAATTGATATACTCTTTCAGTTAGGTATCAGTAGAGTGGTGTCGGTTCAGTTTTTTCTTCTGTTTGAATATTGAAAAGTTTTTTTTTTTTTTTAACGTAGGGTATAAAAATTAATTTTTCAAAAAATTTTCACTGAAACAACTTTATTTCAAAAGTTAATTAAATGTTAATGTAGCATTCAAGTAATGATTAGCCAACAAAGAAAACCCCTGGTTTATTTGACCCGTTTTTGTGGGAGGCGGAATTTTATGAAAAAAAATGTCTTTGATTGGAAAAAAATTACAAAAACAACGGAAACATTTACAAAATCGTTCTGTAGTTTTGTTTAAGGCGAAATTCCAACCTTCAATAAACTTTTGAAACAAAGAATCATCGAAAAATTTCTTTTGAACTTTTCAAACAAAGTATCATCGAAAAACCTTTGAGTTTCAAGTTTTGTTTTCGCTGTAGGTAGAGGTACTGGCAGTCAGACCAGATAAACGACAGAAATACCGGATAATACTTATTTATCTCTTATGCGGCCCTAACGATTTTGATAAAAAAATGTGGGTTCTTTTGTAAGAAATATAAATTATTTAGTCAAAATATATTTTCAAACGTTATTGATGATAAATGTCAAAGAACCACATTTTTAGCAATCAATTTTATCATAAACGATTTAACGGACTTGCTACTTTTATGAAAGAGAAGGAGACTTTTATGAAAGAGACTTTTATGAAAGAGATCCTATGTAATCTCAATAATAATTTTTTTTTACTTTATTTTTTTTTTGAAAACTTAATATTTTGAAATCAGATGCATGTTTTTTTTTTAAATATTATTTTTTTATTGTATATAATAAGATCGTTTTAAGATTTTTTTTTAGGAAATTTATAAATAAAAATGTTTTTGAAAAATCCACTCCATCGATTATTGAAAATGTGTTTTGAAAAATTCGTCTTTCAATTCACATAATGAATTTTATGCATTTTCATATTATTTTCTAATGTCATTTTTGTTTCTTTTTTTTCTATATATTATTTAAAAAAATAGCAAATGACAGGTTCTGTTCAGTCCGGAACTCTTTTGAGTAAAATTTAACTGTTGTATAAAATGTATAGTAAAACTGATTTTTAAGTGGGGTCATATAGCATACAAAATGTTTGTGAAATGTGAATCTTACTGGAAGTATTCAACTCAATTATATTATTCCATGACAGCAGAACAAAAAAAAAACATTAAAATTAATGTAACAAAGCTGTCAAAAGCAGTTTTTGTATGTGATGTAATTTTTGTGAAACATTAACTTCATCTACGGCTACTTTCAAAATCCCCTACAAAAATAATTTCAATCATTGCAGTTTTTTTACCTCTCCATTATGCAAAATAGCTGGACCATAATTGGATTGAAATTGAAAATTTTGAAATGGCCATTTTAGCCCTCTAATTACAAATTTCATAAAATGAAGAATATTGAAATGTAAGTTCCGTTATCTAATCCGCGCCATGTACATATTTACAGGGTGCATAAACGTACGCTGGTTTATCTGTACAAAAAACGGATTTCCTTTTTTGCTTCGTTTTCATCAACATCCAGTGAGGATGATTCTTTATTAGAGGGAATGTTGATTTCCTGATCCAATATGCGAATTGTGGTTATTGACTGAGCTCTACGTCCTTGAATAAACAATATTTATTCGTGTTTCTGGATACAGTCAGTTTCCGAAATTTAAGACAGTGCCGGATTATTAGAATTGATGCCTATAAGGTAACGTAGATCAAAAACAATTGAATTATAAAAATCAGAATTAATTTTCTAAAACCCAGTTCTAGTTAATGGGTGGACTGACCCTTAATAGCTTGTCACTCCTATTCAACAAATCACCATAATAAATTGGCACGGTAGTACTATACTTGGCTGGCACGCCCTTAAATAATTAAATAAAATCTAGCACTGTATTTTTGCATTATGGAATACAGCATCTTCTTATAATAACACACATTAATTAATCTGATATACATGTTCGATGAAAATACCAGGTGTATGCTTAAAATAAAAACAAAATACATATTTACATACAATTTTCGGTTTTGTTTTGATAGGGTTTTCCCTTCCTTTCAGCAAGATTTTCTCTACAAACTGAAATTGATTGTAATTGTTGTTGTTTTTGGTGGGTAGAAGAATTCGCATGAAAATTTCGACAAGCGAATCAATGTCCTCGAAGTATAATTGGACACTGACATTTATTGGAAATTTGTTTTCTAGACACAAATGAACTGGAACTAGAGTGGATTTTAATTGCAATATTTTATTGACTTAGTACTTCCAGAAGTAAGGGAAAAAGCTGTTGACTTGTTAATGGGAATTATTGTTTAATGAAGCATTAAATGATGAACAGATTTTCTGGAGTCTTTCTCTGGAAATTGGGATTTTGTTGGAAAAATCGACAATGTTAGGAACATCGTTTAATTTAAGTCCAAACAATACAGGTGTTGAAAAGAATTTTGCCAACCAAATCTTAATAAAAGATATAATCGTACATATGAAGTTTATTTATTAGTTTATAATTCACAAATTAGTTTATTTCTTATTTTGTTTTTACCTTACAAAAGAAAAAGAAAGTTTAATTTGATGTATCGGTCAAAATTAGAATGGCGGATTTATTGATTGCACTCAAACTTCCGGTGATATCGAGGTTATCAAAGTGGTACATGGGCAACAGTAGGTTGTATACATACATATACATAACAATGTTATATTTAAATTAAATTACGAGTAATCGTTTTGTTATCAACAATGGTACACTGGGGCGTATACGTGATTTTTTTCAAGTTAGAAAATACTCCTATATTTTAAAATTAAATAATTTATTAGTCAATCGAGCTGTAAAAACCATCATTATTAGTAATATTGCAAAGCAAAAGGTGGTAATATGGAACCTGTTGTTAAATTAGAACCCCCTTCTATATTCAAAACCATCAGGTCCATTTATTACTGAATAACTACAAGTTGAGAAGACTCAAACCAAATGCTCATATTACAAAACTTAACCGCTTTCACCACGACCATTTCGCTGTAAGGCTATTTTTAATAAACGAGCGGAATGGAAACTTTTTTTCATTGTTTTTGTGTAACGTTTATTTCCGGTCGTGTTTTTGGCGTGCAGAAAATTTATAAATAATTTTCAATTTTTAAGGTTAGAATTTTTATTTTTTTTAACAAGTTATGAAAACCAGTGTTTTTACCAAAGTACGAAGTTTATTGTAATATGGAACCCATATAGGCACCTTATGTGGAACCGAGGTCCATATTACCATGAGGTACTGGTTTTTTTATTTACCGCGCAATGTTTTTTTTTCATCAAGCCACGGTCATGCCACGAAGCCAAATTAAAACGCCATCCAAACCAAAAATAAAGTCTTGGGAAAAAAATGGTTCGTGAAATTGAAAACGTTATTGTAAAATGTATAAATAAATACAAAAGTTTAATACAGTAAGTATTCAGGATATGTTTTTTTTAATTCTAATATATATCGTAAAACTAAATAATTAATATAATTGAACAATTTTTGATGTTTTTAGATAACGGGTATAGACAAAAAATTTAATAAACCAAATGGGGTTCCCACCACCTCCTCTACTAAATTTTAGTACAAATTGCTATTTTCTTACCCCAACAAAACACTTTTTTAAATAATAAAATGCATTCTGGCAGAGATACCTTATAAAATTATAAACTCTACAAATAAAATATGATAACCTTCTTAATTTTCTACTCAAGCCATTGAAAGCACAATCATGAGTCACCCAAAACTCAAAGTCCACAAAAGAAATATTAACAAGCCACTTGCCGTGTTTAGCTTCAATTCCAACACCAAGCAAATATCTTGTTTTTTTTCTTACGATAACTTCAACAACTTTGTGTAAATAGTATTAACTAATTAACGTATATTTATACTCGTTAAACATAAATAAATGGTGTTGTCAAAAATAAAAAAATAGATTTCCCAGGGAATCCGAACGGCAGTAGCAATCTTGGAAGCACCACTTTAAAATTTTTATTTGTTATGTGCGAACCTCATACTCATGCGGTTGGTATTTCTATTCAAAAAAAAAAAATATCGCGTCTAGATGAAACATGAAAGTTGACAAACTGCAATTAGCACCTTTTGTAGGAGGGGTTTGTCCATCGGTAAATGGGTAAATCAAAATAAAAAAAGTTTTTTGAAAATAAAAATATATGCCTGCATACATTTATTGCAATTGATATAAGATTGCCTTTTGAGGGTCACCAAATATTAAAGATCTTGTGGGATCAAGAGAAAGGTAGGGAAAATGCTTCCGTTAAAAACAAAATTCCCACACATAATTTTTTGACTGTCTGATGAAATGCCCTACCTATACGCGTATTATGATGTGGGAGCATTCGCTATGAATATAAGCACATAAAAGGGGAGCCCTTTTACAAGATTAGTTTGTTGATTCAGCTTTTTTTGAAGCAAAGTGATATTAAGAATAAGAAGGTGACATTACAAATAAGGCATTTGAGCAGACATAAATCTTTGGACTCAGGAAGAATGATTGAGATATGTAATATGTGAGTGCATAAGACATGGATATTAAGATGACTGAGAATTTACTTTTTGAGGAAGACTTATGCCATATTTACACAAGAGTCAAACTTTAACTTTAGTTATGTCATAAAAGTGACCAATATGATGGTAAGCAAATCTCGTAGATTTATTTATTAGTGGCAATATAGGAGATCGGTCACAAAAGTAACACCTCAAAGAAAGTAACAAGTCAATTTTCAACCTGAATAAACAAATGTGCAGAGATTTTCCTGCTTCGATTGACTCGTGTTGCAGAAATTTACCGATAGTACCTTAATCGTTCAGAATGAATAAAAAATTATGCCATTTTAAAATCTGCACCAATATTTTTAAAAGGGTTTAAAACTTTTTCAAAAATTGTTTTCCTTAGCATTTTGCATTGAAAAACAGATTTATTTATAAATTTTTTTATTTCTTAGCTACGACTGCTATTAATTTTTTTACCACTTATGTATTGGCACAAATGTTGTATACCATTCCAAAAAAAGAGGCTGGGTGCGACCCACACTGATAACTTCCCATTTGTGATCTTGAAAACTTTATATTTAGTTTTTTTCAAATAACCAAATTTTCTGCGAAACAAACTTTAGCTGTTAAATTCAAACAATCATTATTTTAAGATTGAAAAGCATTTTAATTATTTAAAGAGATTTACGAAATGCACATTTAAGTATATGTCAAATATATATCCGCTGTAAAAAATTTTATTATGTATAAAATTAAATACCTAATGGCAAAGTCAATATCATTGCTCGTTCTCAAGATATTCGAGTCGAAAAACCAATTTCACCACTTTTTAGTTTATTTTTTTTTTTATATTTTTTTTCAAAAACTGTCAATTAGATATTTGTCAAAATGTAACCTTTCATTAAAAATTGTATAAAATAAAATATTTTAGAAGGCACAATCGTTGTTCGTTCTCAGGATATTCGAGCTGAAATACAATTGTAACTACTTTTCTTTAGAATTTTTAACAGCTTTTGATTTTTTGTTAAAAAACTGCCCATTCAATATTTGTCAAAATTTTATCAGTTGCTAACAATTATGTTATGTAGAAAATAAAAAAAAACAAGAAGTCAATATAGTTACCCGTTTTTGAAAAATTTGAGTCGAAAGACAATTTATACCAATTTTTGGTAGAATTTTTTGTAGTTTTTAATTTTTTGTAAAAAAACTGTCCATTGAATTTTTTTGAAAATTTCACCAGTAGTCAAAAACAACATTTTTCGTAAAATAAATTTTTTTTAAGTTAATATCGTTTTTCCATCTAAGGATATTCGAGTTATAAAAATTTTTTTTTTAGTATTTTTGATTTAAAAAAATAACGGTATATTGATTTTTTTCCAAATTCATATCAAATTTGTGTGACGTCATAATGTGTCGAATAAAATTTATTTCAAGTCAATAGCATTAATTGTTCGTGAGATATTTGAGCCCAACCAAAATTTTCACTTCTTTTTTAAACTGCTATAGTAAAAAAAACAACTGATTGAATATTAATAAACACCCTTTCAGCTTCTTTCGAAGTTATTATCTGTAAAATAAAATTTATTTCAAGTCGATATCTCTATTCGTTCTTGAGATATCGACGACAAAAAATGGTACCAGAACGTACGGACGTACGAACGTACGTACACACGCACACACAGACATCTCTCTAAAAATGATTGATATAGGCTCTAGGGACCCTGAAACGTCGAGAAATGTCAAAAATTTCAATTTGAGAAATCGGACCGATTACAATAACTCCCTATGGGAAGTTAAAAAGAAGAACTATATGATTCATTCACATAGTTATAGTATACAAAAATGAAAAATTAAGCCAAAGAAAGTACACTGGACAAAAAAATGCACATTTGCACTTTGGATAGAACTTTTTTCTTTGAATTTTTATAACGGCCATAAGGTCTGCTTTAAGCGATTTTAGAATTCTTTTGCATTTTTCGACAGTTTGCATATTATCAGCTTTTGCTAATTTGAAATACTTTGCATATTCAAAATTTCAAATTTTTTTTATTTGTGTTTTCGCTATTTCAAATATTTGCATATCAGAAACTTTTATCTTATCCTCTGTCTTTTTTGCATTTCTCATGTTACTTTAAAATTTTATAAGCTGACATTTTTCTATATGTCTGCAGGTTCTGGAATCTTGCTCTATTTATTGTTTTATTTCCATAATTCTTTAATTATTTTGGTATACTCTTGAAATATTTCTTAAAATATCATATTTGAATATATATATTCCGCTTGAAGCGGACGCATGCATTTATAAAACTACTATAAAACGCACAAACAACACTGTGAAAATCCCACTAGCTTTACTCGTCTGTATACACCTGAGGTTGAAAAACATAAGACACTCTAAATCTATTTCCATGTTGGACTAGAGGAATCCCCCATGGATACACCACGGGGAACAGCTTTAATGTAATATAATAGCAATTAAGAAACATTTCTATGCTGCTTTAATACCTTCCCTCCCCCCCCCACCAAATACGCACACCTCGTCTTCAAAGTTCCGAGAATCCATTCATTCTTGTATCCGCAATAATCTACCTTAGTAAAATTACATTCTTATGTCTAGCGGCTCTGCGGAGACTTAATCGATTACGAACCGAAGTTTAATTTTTTTTCTTTTCCTGAAATTTAACAAATTGCAAAAATCCAATTCAAGGTTAAATGCTTCCTGTCAAGTAAAATGTTTTAAAACATTTGAACATCGAATCCACAAGGGTATGTCTTTTCTACAGAAATTCTACCTCTGTGATGTTTTTATTTCTATTGAATTTTAACTGTTCGAGGGCTTTTCCTGCTACCAAGAAAAGTTTTCACAACTCATTTTTAAAATTTTCTCTCAAATATCTAATCAAATGACAGCAGAGAGAAAGATGCATAAATAAATTTAAAACTGAACTTCCACCAGTAAAGTTGTTGTTTTTTGATTGTTTGCGTTGTACAAATTGCTAAAACACTTCAAAATTATGTCAGCTGGAATCAAGTGCTCGAGATGCAGTTACACACAAAAAAAAAATATATCTCTGGGCCCCAGATCTTCTACGAGGATTCACATTCACATTCACACAGCAGACAGCACAGAGTACTCGTATAACTTGACTGAACGGCCAAGAATCACTCTGGAAATTGTTTTCTATATCATCGTCATGAAGATTGGTATTTCGGTGCTCCGACTTCAACCCCTTACGATTTTATTTTTGTCTGAATGATGTTCATGTTCATCTGCTGGCTGCACTGGGTGCACATCAGTATACATATCTTTTGGAATTTTACTGATAAATTTCTTCACAAACTGAAAATTTAATAAAGCTTCTCGATTAAGTTAATATAAATTCACTTAACTTAATTTTTGTTTGTAATCTCTCTTGAATTTCAATTTGTCTATACTTTTTTAGCTGAATTTTTGTTGGCAGAAATAGTGAAGGGAAAAAAGGGCTAGGTCTGGAATTGGATGCGATTAAATTTTAATTTAAAGTTTTTTTTTTTTTGGAAATCACGAAGCAGAAGTTGCACTGCCTCGTTGCGTCAGTTTCCATGGTTTTTAATTTTATTTGTTTTTGTTTTTGATGTGATTGTGATGGGTTTCATGAATTACAATATTATCAGAGATAAATAAACCATAATGTGACGTGAACATCATTACAGCTTCGCCAGACAAGATGTACTTAACAGATATCAGTATTCAGTAATGAGTTTTGCATTTTTTCATATGAATACCTACATATATGTATGTATAAACATTTACGTATAGACGTATCAGAAATCATGCATAAAAAGTAAGAGAAAAATTTAATTTATTTTAATTTGTTTGTCAGACTTAAAAAAGTTTTTATGCTTTCAGCATTTACTGTAGGTATTTTACCTAAAAAAAAACTTGAATAACCATAGGAACAAATTTTCATATAATTTTTTTTTTAATATTGGTTTAATATTGGTAAAGACAAAAAATATTCAAAATTAATTAAAAATGACGATATATGTAAGTGCCATTTCCAGAAATGATATTGTATAATCGAAATCAGATGGCCTACGAATGCTAATAAACAAATTCCAGGTAAAATATTAACTGTTCTTTGTTATCTCAGAGTATTTTTTTTACCAAGAGCCTTATTAAATTTACAAACAGCACTTTGCCTATAAAATTACGAAGAAAAAAAAAAATGTTAAAATGTATGATTGGGTACGCATCACATCATCGGCATCATAAAAGCCGCTTCAATAATAAATTGATAGGATTTTCATATATGTACATAGTAAAAAAAGAAAGTACAAAAAGTGAGGCCCCTGCTTGGGCCTAAAATTGGAGTTAGGTGCGAGGCTGGGTGTATGTTTTTTTCGATCAAAAGTACGTTCCGTAACGTTTACAAAAAACAAAAAGGTGTCATATATAAAAAAAGGACTTCGAACAAAATGTCAAAAAAGTGCCTAAAGTATTTTGGCCAAACTTCCAAAACTAATTGGCCAAAACAGTATCTTATGTCTCTAAGTACTTCCTCGGTATTCTTATAATAAGTGAAATCATTACTGAAACAAAGATCCTTAAATATTGCAATAAGAGGTTTTATTTTGAATAGCCCGCTATTTCGGTAGTTGTCACTTTGAAACTGTAATTTGACAAGTAGAAACTACGCCATTAATAAAAATGGAACTATTCAACAACTCATTGAAATTATTAAAATTCATTATAAAAATAGTGAAAATTTGGCACAGGTGGTTCGTAAAACTAAAACATTTTTGGTCGTTGTGAATCGCCTTGTCGGACCGCAATTCAGAATGAATTTGAACAAAATTGAATTTGAGATAGTTTTTGAAATTTTTTTCGAATTTGTACAAATTTCACTTTACTTTAAACACCTTTAATCTCTTTAACATAATGCTAAACTCTAATGACACTTTAAAGTTTGTAAAAGTCAAAAAAGGATTCTATCGCTAACGATCCCTCACTGTTTTAGGAGTGTTCGGTTTGATTTTGCTAACAAAATTTTTTTAGCATGCTAAATTGTAGCAAATATTTAAAATTGAGAAAATATTAGTTTATTAATTCAACTTAACAGATCTTAAAATGTTATTATGTATCAATTTGATCGTTTATTTTCTTTCATTTTTTATATTTTATAAAAGAAATGCATTTTAAAAAAATTGGAGCAAATATTTTAATTTTTTTGGACCCATTTTTGAGTTCGTAAAACTGATTTTTGAAACATATTTTTGCCTTAAAAAAAAGTATAGGTAAAGTCTAAAAACTGTTTTGATACAAAATGAGATCTGTTTTTCTAAATTTCCTGGAAGGCTCATCCATTGAAGTCGGCAAATTATCTTTAAGACAATATCCATTATTGTATTATTTAAATTAGGGCTGATAGTTTGGTGATTTCTTCGAAGTGTGGGTTTTTTAAGCTTTGATTGTTAAATTATATAATTTTATTTTGTTGTAAATATTTTCAATAGTTATTTAAAAATGAAATTTGAAATTTTTATTCAAAAAAATTATTTCTCGACAGTTTTTATAGGCATCATAATTTTCATCAGCGTCTCATAAATACTATCAATCATCCGACTAGCTAAGCTTCAATATCAAATGAAAGCTAAAATTAGTGAAAACATTTTTGTTTACTAAATTCATAAATTTTTTTTAAAAATAATTGATTTCTATTCATTCAAATTGTAGGCACAAAATTAATACTTACAATAAAAACAGAATTTCAACCATGCAATCTCTTTAGTCTTCTATAAAGACAATTTCCCATGGTTAATCAAAATTGTTGATCTAAATTCGTTACTTTTTGATTAGTAGAATTAGCTGTCGTGATCTGGGCTCATATACATCATAATTTGATTTTACTTGGTCAAAAATGCCGACAAACGTAATGAATTTCGGGTAAAAAGTGACTAATTTAGATGATATTGGAAATACTTCGGAAGAACCTAATAAAATGCAACTTTCGATTTTTTTTCAATACCAAAAGAAACAGAATTTAAGTAGAAAAATAAAAAAAATAAAATTATGGTCATGCGACACGAATTAGATTTTTCAAAGCGTTTTAATTGCGCGCGAGAGAGAAATAAAACGACGTAAAATTTATTGAAAATTTGAATGCTTTGATTTGCTTTCCATTTTTATGCTTTTAAAAAATTATTAATGAATTCATAATAACTTTTGGCAGTTGTATTTCACAGTATTGATTTTTCACCTTTCAACTACAAATGTCTGCCGAATAATTTATAAATAATGCAATAGCCTCCAGGGGAAATAATTTGCAAGGATATGGATAGTTAACAATAATTCGATTCGATATTTTATCATTCTTCAAGATAAAATATTTTATTTATTCTGAAAGCTTTTAGTTTACAATTAATTTGAATTTTTTTCTTATGTAAATATATGTATAAAAAAAAATTATAGTTTGAAAATTCATATTAGAATCCCATAGATAGGAATAAAGTTCCGCCGTACACAATACTAATCGTTTTGTAATTTAAAAACGTGGTGGTACTACAGTGCATCTGCTCACTTTTGGGGGTACAAAGGAGGAATATCCGAAATATTTCACTGAAATAGATTTTTCTAATATTTAGTCAAATTCCAAAAATGTTCGTAAAGATTTATATTTTTGTGTTTAGATATTAACTATATTCATTCAAAAACATTGCTGTTAACCTTCTTAAAAGATTGTTATTTTAAAATTTACTGAGACATTAAAAATGTGATAAAACTCATTCCATTTGAATATTTTCATTCACGTTCCAGCATATAATAATTCTTACTTAAAAGTGTTTTTTTGAGTAAGTTTATTTCTTAACATCTTAAGCAAGTATCTAACTCTACCTACCTATTCTCTTATGATTGAATTCAATAACGATAGAACTTGAAGCTATAATTATCCTGCAATTTTCCGATGCACCTGTTAATTTAAATGAAGAATCCTTAAAAACTTTTTACATCATCTTGAATTTGAATCCAAGACTTGACTCGTGTCAAAATACTTAAGTTAAGTTTTTATGATTGATTTATATTTGTGTGGGACTTAAGAATGCTTATATCAAAAATGGTACTAAATTTAGCCCTGCGGCGTTCCTGAGATAATGTTCACTCTAGTCATTTAGTTTTAATAGTTTTAATGCTCATGATTTAGTTGTACAAAAAGATAGACACAGACCATTTTGTTTAAAAAAAAGCAAATTCTAAAGATTTTGAAATAACGATTCGAAAAAAAATGAAAGTAAAGCATTTCTAAATTTTTGAACTGCTTAGTTCCTAAATTCTAAATGAACAACAACTCTTTACCATTGTTTGTATTTCAAAATTCTGTTTTTCAAAAGGCTGTTAATCTAATATGTCTTCTTTAAAACACTGTAAGTCTATAATTCTATAATTCTGCTTTTCGAAATTCAGCAAATCTAAACGTCTATACTTGATAAAGAGAAATACATTTTGGAAACAAAAACATAAATAACGTAAAATTTTCAAAAAAAAAAAAAAATGTTTGGACAAAAATTTTTTTTTTTTTCAATATTATGGTTGAAAACTTATTATTTTTTTATGTCATAAGTACAGAACTTTGAATTTAATTTTTTTCAGAATTTTAGATTCACAGAATTTTGTAACTATCAAAATTTAGTAATTATAGAATGTTGAAATATATTATTTTGTTCCTTCAGAATTTTAGATTTTCAGACTTTCGGCATGCAGAATTTTTGATAGATAGAATTCTGATATACAGTAACTTATTCATAACATGAGTTAAAAATCAGTTGACTTGCAACCAAAAAGAAAACAATTGGCAGCTCAAAGTTATAGAATTTGGCTAATTCTCAAAAATAAACTACAATCAGTTTTCAAAAATTAAGCTATTTAAATATTTATTCGGAATTTCAGACTAGGAATGAGTTGAAATAGTACGCAAATTTAGTTTAGTTTTGTGAATTTGATGCTTTTAATCCAAAAATGCATTTTTTTAGGAAATAGTACTATTAGGACCACAACGTTGTAATTTGAAAATTTTCAAATCGGACATTTGACAAAACTCATAATTAAGAGAAAACGGTACTCCAAGACAACATCAAAGTTAAAATAGCCAAACATTTTTGCCAAGTCAAACCTAGGCTATAACTATTTAAATTTAAATGTACATAAAGAGAATATTAAAATCAATTAGTGACAAATAAAACTAGATTTGTTTGTTCTTGCAGGTTTAAATAATATATATTCTTGTATCAATTTATGTTGCAATATTTTATTTGGGTTATGTCTATATTCTTAGCACTTCAAAAAATCCCTTCCTGCAACACTTTCTCTATGTGGACGAAGGACTAACTTTAGAAATAAGTGTTTTAAATTTGAATTAGATAATTTTCAACTTATTTAAATGGCAAGAGTGCAAAAACAGAATCAACACAATCCTGTAATTATTACAATGTACCTATATATGTATACTCCTTAAAACACACAGGAAGTTTGAATAATGCAACGAGTCTGATGCAAATAAAACAACGAACCAAAAACCCATCAACAGAGATTGTTGGCGGTTAATATTTTTCTATATTATATGAAGCTAGTTAAAGAGCGTACGTTAATTAAAAATGAAAATTACATTCTTCACCATGGAGATGTAGAATGCAGCATAGTTTGCGATGTTGATAGAGTCAATTTATCTTGACGACCACTGAATAATATTTTTCTCATTTCAGATCGACATCGGATAGGAAGAAAGACCACATCAAGAGGCCCATGAATGCATTTATGGTGTGGGCGCAGGCAGCTCGAAGGGTAATGTCCAAGCAGTATCCTCATCTCCAGAACTCTGAGCTGAGCAAATCTTTAGGAAAACTCTGGAAGTGAGTACAGTTTTGTGAATTTGATTTAACTTGAGATTTTGTTCCTTTTGGTTTTTTTTTTTTATTTTTTTTTTGTTATATATCTTGATCATGTGGATGTACATTATTATGTAGGTATGTCAACATCTACATGTGTATGTTAATTCCGTGAAATTAAATTGCATTTTATAATGTGATGGGGGAGAGTTTTCGAGTTGAGGTTTTTAATTAGTTTTGAATTTAAGTATGGAATATAATTTTAATGTGCTGATGTTGACATACACAGAATTACAATGAGAAATTTTGGGAGTCATTGTTATCATAAAATACAACTTAAGCATGAATTGTTAGATGCATTTGGAGTTCAAAAGAAGAGAATAAATTAGTTTTAGACTGAAATTAATATAAGCATGAAAACGAATAAATTAGTAAGTATAATAACTACAACTTCAGGAATATTAAACCGGTTTGAAAATTGAACAAAATATTTTTGTATACATAATTTTTGAGGAAAAACGAAATAAAATGCTTTATTTAATTTTGCCTCAAAATGTTTATTGCATTGAAAATTCTGGAATTTGTATTTCTTATAAATCAATTTGCAATTTCGAAGGAAAACACATTCAACATGACAATTTGGTTTCAAAATCGAATAGTTCAGGTAAAAATTTAAATTTTATAAAATAGATGATTTAACTTTTGACTATAATAGTCCGAGTCTTGTATTCGTAAAAAAATATCGAATTAGAGATTTTGATCAAACTTGAGATTATACTTTTCTTAACAACGGCTTCAAAGAAAAAATCTGTAATTTTCATTTAATGTTGAGTAACTTTTTATAAAACCATTTTTTCTCATTTTTTGGACGAACATTTTTTTCGACAATTTTTTATTCACAAACTATATTTTGACCAATGTTTATATTTTGAAATATTTTTTTAACAATTTTTTTTTGACAATTTTTCAGAATTAATTTTTTGACCAATTTTTATTCCCGCCTTTCAAAAACATTTCCTTTAGGTTGTTCCCCGACATTTTTTTTTACCCAATTTTTTCCTGACATTTTTTTGCGTTGTTTTGATAAAATTTATTTTAATTAAACAAAAATTTATCATCAAAATTTTATTTTCCCAACGTTTCTTTTTTTATAATGGTGCCTGTATGGCGAATGAATATAACCTGAGCAAAGTAGCTGAGTTAACTGTAAAAAAAGACACCAACCAACAAGTTATAAATAGTATTCAAAACAAATACTTTGTAAAAATTAAATTTTTTGTTTGAAAATTTAATTTTTTTGAAAATGGCTTGGTCGATTTTTTTTATATTTTTCACTTTACGGTTTTTAATACTGTTTTAAATATTTTAAACAAAAATTAATTTTAGATTTTGAAATAAGGGTATCTACGAACGGGAAATCGTTAAAATAAATCTTAATTTTTTCAGAAAAGCCTGCAAGAACTACAAACAAACAATTTTATATTAAATCATTATTGATAGAACCTCTGATAGAACGGAATGTTTATTTTTTCATTTTCTTACAACTGGTTGAAGCAATTTTCAATATTTTTAATTCAAAGAAAATTTGAAAAATCTCCAAAGAGAATCTTCACAATTCTTTACTGAGTCATTTTTCTTTCCTAAGTTATTTTAACGAATTCAATTTTATTTAAAAAAAAATTGTGTAGCAGAATAGGTAACAATTTTCCTTCAAAAATGTCAAATATTTTTGGTTCATAGAAACATTACCCGAAAAAATGACCAAAACCCCGTCTCAAGAATAATGTAACCCTTTCACGGAATGGCGGAACTGAAATATTATTAGAAAAAATATTTTTAAAAGCAAACTAAAAAATGGAGATTCAACTATTAGGTAGAATAGAGACTAAATAACCATTTTTAGAAAAAAAAAAAACATATACAAATTGATCCTAAAATAATTGGACATATGACAATGACGACCCAAAACTCTGCATAATAATCATTTTAAACTAATCATCATAATCTATTGTACATACATATAGCTCAATGTTAATAGGATATTAAACTCTCTAAATCGGAATTCGTTTCTGTCTTAATTTTATTAGTAATCAATTCAATATCTACATACTCGTACATACAAAACAAGACAACGAGCAACCAATATTTTGTTTTGCCGATGTCGACTATGACTAATAAAAATATAAACATTTCCCCAGACATCTGCGATCGCAAAAATTCTTATCAATTCCGTTGTATACATTATAATTTATTTCTTAAGATAACATTAAGTACATATATACTCAAAGTTAACTTGTTTTGAAAATAAAAATTTCATTCGGCCACTAGCGAATTACATTGATACCCGACGGCTTCACACAAACCCCCCACAACGGTGAAGTCATAGTTCCTGCTATTACACTTTGTTATTCAAACAGCAATCAACCAATTATTGATTGGGATCAACGAAAGACGATAAAGGGGACAAACGCCTATCGGCATTTTTGTTGTGTATCTCATAAGTTAAAACAGAGCAAGATGAAATGATGGATGCCAATTAAAATTAAAATTCAAATTCCAATCTGAATTTTCATTAAGAATCGAAATCAGAATGAGATTGCAGATTGCTTTGTCATTTTTAATGTTTTGTTCAATTTTTTAAATTATAGTCATCGATGTATATATGTACAATGTACATATATAGGTATACCTAGTATGGACGACACTTATTATTAACGTAGTTAGAAAAAAAGCTTAAATTTGCCACCAACAACTTAAAGTTTTCTTTAAAAAATGTTTTTATTGCATTTAATTAAAAAATTTCGAAAAAAAAGTTTAAAATGATATCCTCTGTAAGAAAATAATATTTTTTGTAATAATTTGTTCACTTCTAAAAGTGGACGAAATTCGTTTATAATCCACAATGTAATGGTGATTACTCAATTAGTATTATTTACTGCACATACATAAATTATAGATCAATATAGATTTTATTTTCTTATGATTAAATATTCAAGGCCACGGGCCCATAAAGGAATAAAGAGTTCAAGCATTATGCTTGGTTTTTATTCAATTTAATATTTGAAACATCTTCAAATTATAAGCTTCTCGAATACTATTATAGGGTTACAAGTAGTATATATGTATGTATTGTATATACTTTGATATTAAAACTATGCTTTTCATTTTCCATTCAATTTGCATCTTGTTCTGATATAATGCTGCAGCTAACGCAACTTGTACTTTCTCTCTGTTTCCATTATGCCATCAGTGTTTTTTTTTATAGTCAGAAAGGTAAAGCTACATAAGCAATATCAAAATTCTTCTGAAAGGTGAATTTATTTTAAAAAACGGCTTGAAATTTTTTTATAATTAAAACAAAAGTTTATTGCTAAAGAACAGTTTTTCTTTTAAAAACCTGACTTTATCGTTAAAAGCAATGTTTAAAGTTTTTTGGTAAGAAATGTTCAATTTTATTAAAATCGGTTTGAAGAATAAGAACGTAATTGAAACTGATAAAGCTGTTTTCGAGAAAATTAAAGAAAATAACATTGTCGTTAAAAATAAAAATGGAAAACTAAAAAAATTTGCCAAGTTAACTTCAGAACTATAAAAGACTGTCGTCGGTTTGTTTTTTTTTTTTGTTTTTCCACAGGTTGGTTCTTCTGCAAAAATGGTTCTGTATTATGGTTGTATTTTTATTTTGTCCAGCAGAGTGTGGTTATAAAAGAACGAAGGTAATAATACTGCATATATACATATATATGCTTCCAGATTTGCTCTACGTGCTCTGTTACAATTTTCTGCATTAGGGACCCATTGCCTGATATCGTCCTTTTTTGCAAAACCCATACCTACTTTAGCATAGCTATGTTTTTATTTTTAATATCAAGCATTTTCATCTGTGCTCGCAGTACCTACAGTCCTGCTCTACTCAACGCAGGAAGTTCATGGTTGAATTAAATTACAGCTACAAGAGTTGAAGTTGAACCTTCTGTAACCGATACAACTGTGTTTGTTTTTAGGGGAGAAAATATATTTGCCTAAAGCTAGTTGAATGTTTTTTGTTTTTTCTTTAAAATACAATACAAAATGATTTTTACAATTTCAACTATGGGGTGATTATTTTGTTTGATTTTTGTGAGTTATGGTTTTTTTTTGATTAATATACATACTTTTGGGTAATATTATTCAACATTTGGGAAATTTGCATCTTTTGACCTTTTATGACAAAAAAATGCATTTGGAAAAATAAACGTGATGTGGAAATTTGTAGAGGTACATTATATTATGAAGTATGAGTTATTATATTTATTACATTTCTTGTACATTGAACAGGGTCATTCATTTCGTGGCTTCAAGTTGGTAGCTCTGTTCTTTGACACCTTTCAAACTCAGCTGTCATCTGAATCGAAAATGGATCGATTGTGAATCGAAAAGTGTTGAATTTCGTCTCGGTGTCGTCAAGTTTGAAAAATTTCAGTCTGGTCTCGTTCTTGTAGGACTAAGTCTCGTCTCGGTCTCGTTATGGTACCATTTTTTCGACTTAGGCCTTTTTGTGAGAAAAATGAGAAACAACCAATTTATTCTAGAAACGAACAAATATTTGTATTGAAATATTCAATTTTATGCAGGGTGAGTCATGAGCAATGCGACAAAATGCTAGGGCGTGTAGGTTGCGTTGAGACAAGAAAAGAATCGTATGGGAGGGGGGGTCTATTCCCCCCCGTTTAGCCGGGAGGGGCAATTTTCGAAAAAATTTACTTAAAATGGAAAAAAAATTATTTAAAATCAACGGCTTCATTCAAAATGCTATGCGATACCTTTTTGAAAAGCTAAAAACTTTTTCTTACATTCTGTGTTTAAATAAATCTATTCTAAGAAATAGTTTTTGAAATATTAATTTTCAAAGTCAAAATTTTGAAAAAAAAAGTGGAAAAAAAATATTCAAATTAATTTTTTTCAAAATTTTACGTAATTAAGTGCTAATTTTAATTTCAAAATTAAGTGCTGTTATTAATTCTAATTCAAAATCAGAAAACCGGATGCAAAAAATTTATGTCGTTCTCAAGAAATTAAAAGAATTCTAAAGCTAAAAATAAAAAATTAATGATCGCTAAACTTTTTAAAACAAGAAAATGATGATTTGCTTTATTTATAAGTCCTTCCAATAAAAAATATAGTAAAAATAAAAGGATTTTTTAAAGCAAATCATCATTTTCTTGTTATAAAAAGTTTAGCGATCATTAATTTTTTATTTTTAGCTTTAGAATTCTTTTAATTTCTTAAGAACGACATAAATTTTTTGCATCCGGTTTTCTGATTTTGAATTAGAATTAATAACAGCACTTAATTTTGAAATTAAAATTAGCACTTAATTACGTAAAATTTTGAAAAAAATTAATTTGAATATTTTTTTTCCACTTTTTTTTCAAAATTTTGACTTTGAAAATTAATATTTCAAAAACTATTTCTTAGAATAGATTTATTTAAACACAGAATGAAAGAAAAAGTTTTTAGCTTTTCAAAAAGGTATCGCATAGCATTTTGAATGAAGCCGTTGATTTTAAATAATTTTTTTTCCATTTTAAGTAAATTTTTTCGAAAATTGCCCCTCCCGGCTAAACGGGGGGGAATAGACCCCCCCCTCCCATACGATTTTTTTCTTGTCTCAACGCAACCTACACGCCCTAGCATTTTGTCGCATTGCTCATGACTCACCCTGTATTAAAAACATAATATTTTCTTTACTGGAAACACCACCAAGAGTCTCGTTCCAAAAATTACAGTTTCGTATGTGAAGAAATTTGAAGATTGTGGAAGCGTCGCCGTCGTAAGGCTTGTGTTCATGATGCAATTTGAGATTGTTAGATTTTTTTCTTGGCACATTAAAAACCAACATTACTCAAGTTGTTGCCGAGATGCCACCCGAAATGAACGAAAAAGTGGTTGAAATTTACATCGAAAGAACAGCATGCTGCGAATTTTTGAAATAAAATTTTCATCAGAAAAGTATCGCTGTGTGTATTTAATTTCTGGTATCTCCCATAAAACATGTTATTGCTTCCTGAGGGATTGCTTCGAAAAGTTTTCTTTTGTACATAAATTTGGTTAAATAATAATATTATTGCTAGATGACTTCGAATAAGTCTGCAGGTAAAAGGTAAAAGCGAATTAATTTGTTCTTAACAATATTACCTTACTTGGTACGTTATCTTTTCCTTGGAAATTTAGTAAGTCAATCAAATGAGAAAAACCATTTTGAATGAATAAAAAAAAAAACATGTCAATAATAAATAATGTTATGGGTTATTAAGTGCATATATGAATATTTTACAAGATATAAAATAATTTTTTGATTTTTCAGCATGGGCTTCGAAAAAAACACTTCTTTTTTGATTCTTTTTTAAAACGTCTGCAACACAAAAGTTCGCATTAATGCCCCATTAGAAATTTTTTCGCTTGAATGCTGCGTAATTAAACCAGCTCTTCGTTAAACTTCAATTATGTGACAAACTGCAAATACGGAGCAATGCATTTGAAACAATAAAAATAGTAGGAAACACAACATTCGTGTTTTCGTTTTTCAAGACCGAGGTACATATTTATTATATCGATTTTCCGAAAAACTAATTATTTCGACTAAATCATTTCGCAAGCGAAAATATTATACATATATCTGAACACACTTTAATATAAGAGTTGCAATGATGTTCGTTTAAATTGATCAGTAAATTTATTTTTACAAATTGTTGTTAGCTAATTAAAAATACTTTAATCAATTTAATTTAATCATTTATCATACAAAATTTTACAGTTCGTAAACTTATCGTAGAAATTTTAAACTCATATTTTTTAATGCATCCTTGTTTCCTTAACTTTCATTATTCTTCTACATACGATTATTTCTCTTATTATATTTTCTTGCATCAAATATGTTTTGTGCAATTAACATATAGGTAATACAAAATAAAACTTTTTTTAAGAGGGTCGGCTCTTTTTGAAACTCAAAAATCAGGAATGTGTATCCTAATGGCTTTTTTGAACTTATTTTAAAACTATATTGTAAATTAGGTAAAGCAATATAAGAATTAGTCCGCTTGATGTACCATTCAACCATTCTCAAAACTTATGTTTCTATCGGAAAAATTTTTTTTTAACATAAAAATTCTAAAAATAAATCTATTTGTTTAATCATTTTCAACAACTCAAAAATTCTATCCAACACGTTCTTATTTTACTGGTGTTTGTTTTAATTAAAATAATTTTCCCTCCTTTCAGAAACCTCAAGGACAGTGACAAGAAACCATTTATTGAATTTGCGGAAAAGCTTAGATTAACACACAAACAAGAGCATCCCGACTATAAATACCAACCGCGTAGAAAGAAGGCTAAATCAAACACAGCCAATACCACCAATTCAACCATTCCCTCATCTGATTCAACAATAGATATGAAAACATCGCAATGCAATCTAAAGTCAAACAATAATCAAAGGAATAATTCCAGCCGTAGAAACGAAGTGAAGTCTTTTATGGATCCTATAAATAAAAACAACCGCTTCGGTTGTCGTGGACAATTCCTAAACAACATAGATGCATCATCTGGCACTCGACTGGCTCCTGTAAACCAATCAACGGAGATGGATTACACAAACACTGGTTGCGGTGATAGCAATCTATTAGCACAATATAGCCATGCAAATGGTACCGACCATCATCATCACGATTCTCTTTTGAAGTCCCTTACCGAAAGCACTGCCGAATCGTTTCGCAAATTCGATTACGTACGTCAGATGGATTCACCATGTTCCACAACATCCAGCTCTCGTCAGTCAGTAGGTGAGGCAAACCCTTTGACTCCTCCAGCCACTCCATACACAACTATTGGAAATGTCCTTCATCGATCGATGGTAACACCACCGCCTCTTGTTATGTCACTGTCACTTCCATCGACTTCGTCGTCATCAGTTTCATCATCATTAGCCAAAAATGAACACAATTCGCCTGAACATTATGCGTTGAATTCGTCGGATCATCATCCACAATACGCCAGCAATAGCTTAGAATTCCATAGAAATAGTGATGCTTTGTCGGCTGCTGGCATTAGTTATCATCATCATCAGTCTTTGGGAATAGATTCGTCTTCTTCTCATCATCACAACAGCAGCGGGTGCAGAGTCGACAGCGGTGGCGGCGGTGGTAGTGGCAGGACATATGCCATTCATAACTATTTGCAGCCACAGCACGTTCAGCCTCAATCTCAGCCAGAACAAAACCCCGTCATCCATCATCAGCAGCAGCAACATGATCTAACAGCGTCCTACGGAACATCAACGGCGTCGCCACACTCGATTGCTTCCCTTAATTATTTGCATACCCATCACCAGCACCACCACCAAATGGTCCACAACTATTTGGCGCCATCTATCGTAGATGCTGACATCGATCCAAAAGAAATCGACCAATATTTGGATGGTCTGCCACAAGGTCACATGTGTGCTATACCGGTGTCTGCTTCCTCATCCTCATCATCTCTTTCCCCCAAGTCTCATCATAATGCATCCACGACGGCATCTTTGGGCGGCGGTATCATGACTTACAAAAACGAAGTTGAATCTCTGCTCGAGTTGCAACCACTCGATAGATTAAATTCGCACTCACCCACCGAACAACAAAGTCCCATCCGAACAACAACAACGACAACTACAGGAGCATCGCTCAATATGCCATCAGGAGGAAACTGCTACTTCCAGGATGCTGGTATAACAGCAACGACATCGGTCACTGGTTCCTACCAATATCACAACCTTTGGGGAAACTATGTGAATCCATAGGGTTTTATGAGTGGGTGGGATATTCGATTAACTCTAAGGCCATTTTCGAGAGTGGTACGACACAGAATTAAATTATGCTGTCATGTGAATCCCTTTAACTCTATCTGTATACAGTCACTAAAGTACGTAAATAATTTAGCAGATTGGTTTTGTAAACAAATTTTTTTTTCTGTTGTATGTAGCTTAAGCTTGTGTATCTTTAAGATTGAATCAAAATGTAAATAGATAGTAAATATTTTTAAGTGTTTTCGTAAATAAAAATAATAAAATTATAATAAAATTAGTTAAATATATTTAAAATGGTTTTGTGTTCATTCTTTATAAAAAAAACGTTTTAAATTAAATTTCTTAGGTTCCAATGTCCGTAACGTAACGTAAGTCTTTTCCAACAAAAGTCAAATAATGCATTGCAAACGTTGATTTGACGATTTTTTTTTTTTGAAAATATTCTATTAAAAATTTTAAATGTTCGATTTACTTTGTTTCAAAAATAAATTTTTTAAGAGCATTCCTGAGAGAAATTTTGATTTTGTGAGTAAAATTGTCTATGGAAAAATAAAGGGCCTAGCAATTTCATAGCTTACTCTAATTATGCGGCAGTAAAGACGAATAAAACTAAAAAAAACCTGTTTTGCTAAATGTTTTCATTAAAATCCAGCATTAAACATTTATGTAAATTGTAATAGCGCTAGTATTTACTAGCTATAACTTTCCAAGGAAGCAGTAGAAGAACATAATAATTAAAAGGAGATATTGGTATCTGAGGATATAATTCTCCTATTCCGAAATTTAAACTTACCAATTAAAATAACCACTGACGCTTCATCGGTAGCAATACGAGAAGCTCTGTCTCAAAAAAGAAAACCGATTACATTTATTTCTGGAACTCTTTCTGAAACAGAACAGGGATTCACCACAAATGGTGTAAGTAATCTTCATATTTATGCTCCATCACCAGCCATCCACGTTTTCAATCTCTGGCAAATACCCAAGTATGGAATTCGAACGCTGAATGAAATTTATTGAAGAATTTGCTCCTACAATTAATCATAAACCTGGGCACGAAAACAATGTTGAAGATGCATTGCGAAGACAGTACTAGTACATTTTTCGAGAATCATACATTCAAAACTCGAATCCAAGCTCAGAACTGCTCTATAAGGGTTTTTCAGATATACCCATTTGAAAATTTAAAAAAGTCTTTTTTTTGCTATTTTTGATTCACAAATAAGTAGTTTTCTTTTTTAGAACCCCGTTAAAATAAAGAACCTAATGTGATGGAATAATTCTGTGTTCGGATTCGAATTAAGCCCACCAAAATCCTACGTAAAAATATATTTTGTAACAAAAAAAACTTATTCACCGGTCATCGCACTCCATAACAAGACAATTCATACCGACCAGTTCATACCCAGGGACACTTCATACCCAGAGACAGCCGAGGTATACTTCATACCCAGGGATAGTTCATACCATGCACCCAACCTCGCATCTACCTCAAATGCAAAATACACTCAACATCGAACCTACCCCGAACCGAAAAGAAATTGGTCATTGCGAACTATTGAAGTTTATTAAAAACAAATTGTTTTCTCAAATGTCTCTTATTTTAGCAAATAAAATAAAAATTTTAGTACACATCGTACGTATGTATGAGAATATGAACCTTTATTACAAAAAAAAATTTGTTGTTATTTTAATAGTTTAAAACACTGAACTTCATTTTGAAATTAAATTTAATATTTTGTTATTTTCACTTTAACTTTCCCTTGACAGCAAAACCTGTCGAAACGTCGGGAAAAGCCAATCTTTAATTAATTAATTGTTTCATTGTTACAACCATTGTGAACAAAAAAGCCAAATTTGAGTTAGACTGTTTAAAAAGTTCGTACGCATAAAACACATGCCTACGCTAAGAAACTTAAAAACTTTTCTAAATGCGAAAATTAGATAAATAGCTCGCGCTTGTGATTCTTAAAGGTATTGAGAATTCTAAAAAAAACTCATATTCATTTCTTTAGCATTGTAGACTTTCGAATGATAATAATAATTGCCAATTATTTTTCTTACACAACCTCAGCCACCATAAAGCATGAACATATTCTTATTTTTTGAAACAGCTTGGATATGTAGTTTTTTTTTTTGTATTCCAAGAATCCTTAACAATGCGAGAATCCTTCATTCTTATAACAGATGCTCATTAATGCAATCATTTTAAATTGCTTCTCCTTAAATCGAAAAGAGAATATTGCAATGAAGACATAATTACAATTTTAAATGGCTTTGCTTGCTTTCAGTTTTTCTGTTTTCAGTCGTGTAAAAATGATGAATGAGGACTGCAATGGAGATCTTAAGATCCTTTCTATAACAACATACATGAGCCCGAAAAATATTCGTTAATTTACATATGCACAGTGTTTTTGTAATCTCTTATACTGTTAAAAAATCCTTTTTGAGCGGAAGCTTTTTATGAAATATTTAAGAGTTAAAAGCTATTAATTTTTAAAGAGCACTTCTCGATTCTTTTCTCTGTGCAACATTTTGCCAGCAACATTATTTTACATTTTTTTTTTCATTTTACATGAATCGATGTACATACATATGTAAATAGAAATGTAATATCCAGAAACTTAATTCCTATATGTATGTACATTGTCGATTGTAAGTCATCTTCGATGCCAAAACTCGATAAGAAAGTTAGTTTTTTAAAAGTTGGTGTGAGTTGAGTATATTATGTTGCTTCAAGAATTCTTTTAGCTATTAAATGTTAAACGTATCACATGAACAACATGCTCAACGGAACTTAATTTTTCGAGAAAATATTGGTTATTTATGCTTTCTATAACTGCTAAGCTACTAGGTTCACTTGGGCGTATGCGTACTTTTTTTTTAATTTCTAAAAATTGTTCTTCAATTCAACTGACAAAAACATTATAGAAATTTATTTATTTTGGATAATGTTATTATTTAGGATTGTTCCCAGTAGATGTAATCCAATTTAACTTTTAATTTTACTTAAATACATTTTTTATGTACCTAAATAATGTTTGTAACATTTGAGCGATTTCCTTTTCTTTTTTTAGGGCTATCAGCTAAATATGTACCACTGGCTCTAATATATGTCAGAGTACATAATTGATTGAAGCGTTGACTTTGAGGTTTTACGATAGAAATCGATTCAACTGATTCAATATATTTTAGGGAAATGTTTTGTTCTACCAGATTATTAAAAAAAATCAGCAACAAAGTTTTTAAATTTGAAGACCCCGCCCTCGGTTCATTAAGTTCAATATCTGAGCAATTGTGTTAAGATAAAATAAATAATAATACCTACCTAAAAAATGTTTGTTAACTTTCTGACTCACACGCCATTTATCTGATCATATCTAAAAGGTAGGCACATAAATATTTTGTCAGTAACTATACCTAAACCTCTCAATTGTCACAATTAACATGCAATACATTTTAACACGCAAACAAGTATCGCAATCGAAAACTACAAACACGGACTAAATAAGAAAATACCAAACAAAGTAGTATAGGCTTAACAATGAATTTCCTCTATAATTGCAAGCAAAACTATTTACCTAAGCTAAACAGAACTAACTTACTGCCCCCATCATCTTGCCAGTTTTGGGGAACTTAAACCACGTTGTTGAGTTGTTTATATAATTTACAAGTGATTGCCATCATTTGCCGGTCAAATTAAGCCGAAGTCTTACTAATTGATTGCTTCAACATTGTTGTCAAACCGCAAATCGAAAATAAATTTACCTATGAAAACAGTTTGGATACGAAAGTGACAATTTTGTGACGTTGCTTGGTTTAACTTGCTAACCAACTTTATTTTTAATGTTTGTGAGAATTACTTGAAAGAATTTGGAAAACTATTTTATTTGTGTGAATTTTGTTGGTTTGGGTACATTTCACACCTACAAAATTCTGGGATAAAATATTTTGGCAATGGGGTGTTGTAGAGGTTTTACGACGTCGATATTTAGTTTTCAAATATTTTAGTTTGAAAGCAAAAAAGTGCTAAATTTATAATTGTGAAAAACTCAAATACATACTATCAATAATCCATATATCGACAGGTTTTCCTCATTTATATATGTATATACATAGTACATGTGAAATAGAGCTTTGCTCGGCTTTTCCTTATCGAGAAAAGGAAAACCGAAATATATTTGACTGAAGTATGCACATGCCACTTAGTTATTGAAAGCAAAATTCCAAAACGTCAACCATTATACAGAAAAAAGTTATAAAGAATTGAGCATTAAAAACATTAGCTGAAAAAATCCAAATAAAGTGCAAGAATCGCACGAAATGGAAACGTTTCGTATATAATATCGGAACTAATAAAAATGGGATGCTCCAAAAAAAAATTCATCAAGATCGTTCCCGTGGTTTCTGAATAGTGGGGCGGTGTTTTGAAAAAGACTGGTGTGCAATGGGAAAATTAAAAGATTTGTTTAAACTTTTAAAATTTTGTTTTCTAGTTAATTAAAACATCTTTTGAAAAAGTTATCTAATGATTTGAGTGGTTTCCGAGAAACTTCGATTCCATCAAACAAACCAATACGAAAGGGAGGTATATGGTAGTGTGCGGGTTGTTATAAAACCATTTTAAATATTTATGATGCGATCTGGACAAGTTATTTGTGACGTTTAGTTGTTTTAGAGGAACCAAAAATGAGAAAAGGTGGTATGACTTATGAATAAGTCTTAAAAAACTTATACTTAAGTCATTTAAGTCATTAAAAGTATTCATGCAACGCAACGACGCAAAACTCGGATAAACCTCAGAAACCAGATAATTTTATCGCCGCAGAAGCGAGCTGTCAAAATTTGTATGGGAAAAATATTCTGCAAAGCAGATAAATTTATCTCACAGATTTGATGTAGAAAGAGAAGAAATAAACTTCATAAAGTTTAGACAAGTTATTTGTGACGTTTAGTTGTGACAGCTTATTTTTTCTCACATTCATGCTCATTGCTCATGCAAACGTCTAAAATTTTTTCTAAATTATAAAAATTCTAAAATTATATCTTTCTGCAAAGCTGAAAATTTTATTATTATTATAAATTATCTCTTTGCATGAATACCCGTATTTCAGAGAAATATTGAATAAAACATCAATATCGTTGGAGCCATTTCCGAGAAACATAATACATAATTATGTATATAAATATTATAATAGTTTAAAATATTAAGATAAGATGTATACCTAGACGTGTTACATAAATGATTTCAATTTACTACTTTGGATTCAAACTGTTGGCCTGCAGTGTACGTCAACACTATGGTATAAGTCATTTTTACGAAGTTCATAACGGTCCAAAATATTTAAAAAAACATTTTTATCGTAGAAAAATAAACAAAATCCAGTTTTTGATCATACGAAACTGTGGACTCAATTCACAGGAGAACATAATTGCTAGAGTAGGTAGGTAACCGGGGTAGAATTAAATTAATTTGTATTGAAAAAACTATATACGATACCCCATTGGCATATCACTCGAACGCAGCCAAAATTTGTGTATATGACTGAATGATTTCATCTTAAACTTTCCTCATAACAACCCTGTCAAAATATTGCAGCAAAAGAAAACAAAACATGAAATGCCAAATGTCAACAAGGAGAAATTTAATAAAAAAAAAAAACGTTAGAATTTTCATGTTTCTTCAGTCTTCACACAAAACCAACCAAACAGCTGCAAGAAAAAAAGTTCCACATAGCTCCTGAAATCATAGCTCAACCAAAAATAATATTTCCGCATTCTTTAAATTAAAAAAAATAAACAAATTACCCTTGTCGCTTCATTGAAATGGAAGACGTTCGTGAAGAAAACCAATTCGTTGTGGATGATGTAAGCAAAATCATCAAGGAAGCCATCGAGCAAACAATCGGCGGTAACGCCTACCAGCACGACAAAGTCAACAACTGGACCAGTCTGGTTGTCGAAAATTGTCTCAGTGTCCTCACCAAGGAACAAAAACCCTACAAGTACATCGTCACATCGATGATTATGCAAAAGAATGGCGCAGGACTGCACACAGCCAGCTCTTGCTTCTGGAACAATGACACTGATGGTTCGTGCACCGTACGCTGGGAAAACAAGACCATGTACTGCATCGTTTCCGTATTCGGTTTAGCTGTTTAAAAAGGTTTCTCTTCATTTATTCTCATTAAAATATTTCTCGTTTATTTGTAAAAATTAAATTATCTTGGTATCCAATTAACTCTTATCCAAAGTCCCAACTATGTTTCGGGAATTCATTACAATTTAATTAGAAAAAAAAAAGAATATTGACGAATTGATTGACTAAATTGTAAGCCAGTGGAGCTTAAGAATACTTGAAGTTGCCTTGTTTCGTGTCGATATTACAATAAATAAATAAACAATAAACTTAAACAAAAAATTGAACAAAATCCTTGAAAATTCCTGAATTGAAAATAAAAATTTAAATTGAAAAAATGCACCATGTCATGACTGCAGAATTTTATTTATTTCGTTTGTTTTCTTTTTTTTTTGTACTTAATTGAGTCATCGATTTTTCTGTTGGAACTTGGAAGTGGAACGCAGAAATTGACGTATGAGTTGCTTCTTTGCTGGCAGCTGGTGGTTATCTAGCTAGCGCTATGTCGTGGAGAGTTTGCGGCTTGGGATAACCTTGTACCAAGTGCAATCCACTTCTAGCTAAGTGTTTATTGTCCTGACAGCCTTTATTACAACGATACATTATTTTAGTAATAAGAAAGTGCAGGTGCACTATTGATATTGCGCTGTGATGATTTAAAGTGAAAGTAATTTGAGCAATACAAGAAATAGAGGGCGGGAAGCAGGGTTATAGAAGCAAAACGCAATTAAATTAAGACTGTTTTTTTTTAAATGCAGATAACAGGTTTATTATTCGCATTTGATATATTTTAAAATGTATGGTAATGTACTTTTAAATTTTTTTAAATCATAAAGAACTCAAGATTCTTTTCAAAATGCAATTCGATACAAAATCGATTGTCAATTTCTGATTAAAAAATATCTTTGTGCACACAATTGACCCAATTTTTTAGAGAATTTGTCTTGGGCTTTTGAAGACATTTCTCATTAAGACTAATATTTTATCCACTTTGCCCTCTCAAAGCTAGTGAAGACCAAAGTCGATAGCAAACAACCCTCTTTCCATAAAACATTTTAATAATTTTTTGTTAAATTCGAAATGGTTTTTGGAAATGGGTAGGTACATGACTTTAATTACAACAGATAAACGTTTCAATCATCAACTTAGACCGAAACTTTTGAAATGAAAGAGTTTCAAATAATTTAAAAAAATATATAATTTTAATTATTTCATGAGGATAAAAAAAGACCTATTTTTTGAAATGAAGACGAATCTTATAAAAAATCTGTAAAGTAAACGGTAGTCGTTGCTATTCACTTCATTTTTATGCTTCAGGGGATAGATGTTCACCTTTTCACCTGCTAATAAAAGGCCTTCAATAGTGTCAATAGGGAAAGAGGTGTTTCCCAAATTAATTGATTACTGTTATCAAGGCTACATATGATGGATCCAATTAGACAATAGTGTATACTTATAAACGACTCTGCAATCATAGCTACAAAAAGGAAATTCCTCATCTGACCAAGTATTCTGGGTAAACAGTTTATATAATAGAAAAATTTCAATATCTTGGAAGTACTGCCTCTACTGATTCCGGAACCAAATTAGATATTAAATGTCGTATCAGGGAAACAAAGGCTTTATTCGGAATGCTGTCAAAAAAATAAAGAAAACTAAAAGCCTAAAGACCAAGCTGTTCCACTTCAGACCTGTTGGCCGACCTAGGAGCACTTTGGCAAAGAAGAGTTGAAGAGAGCAGGAACCTCAATCGATGGCACGTAGCCCATTGTTTGACATGGCACTTACAACGCAAGATAAAATAAAATGCACCACTGTATAGAAAGAATTTACTATATAAAAGTACTATAATACAAAATATACAAAAAACAGGATTGTCATTAAATATAAAGAAGAAATAACGAAAAAAACATGAAATTCCATATATGAATTGCTAGAATAATCAAAAAAAAAAAAATTTAGATCCAAACTCAAGATCCCATCCATACCATAAATCATTAGAGCGGCGTTTCTCAAAGCTAATTTCTTAAATAATAAGAAAGTGGTTTGCAAGATTTTAGTATTTAACAACTCCACCAAAACAAACTTTGAAAAATAAAACACTTCCCCCCATTTTCATTGAGATTCTATATTATCTCTTTTATACAAATTTTAACGGTTATTCGTCTTACAAATAAAAAACCAAAAGTTGGGTTCTATGAAAGATATTTTTCGACCAAATAATATTAGTTTCAACATAAACCAGAATCCAAAGAGCCGTTTTCCAAACAATTATGATAATGACAGGTGACGTTATTTAAGCAGCTAAAAGACAGAATTGAGCGACCCACTTTTTTGGCGTTTTCTATCAGTTCGATTTTTGTTTTAAGAATCCAAGACTTGCCATGTAGTATTATAGTCGCAAGTAATAAGGGCATTAATCATAAAAGTTGACGGGCTATTTCCTTTCAATAATAAAGAAGCTTTTTGGTTGTTTTGCCTCTCGCATTCGTCGCGGAGAAAATTTATAATTAAAAATTCTTCAAAAAAAAAAAAATGTTATAACATGTTGGGCAACTGAACTGCAGTTATCCCAAATATTAAAATAAAACTAATACTCTTTTCACCTCTTTAACCATTTATTTAATATTACTTAGATTTTCTCTTCCGACCTAAATTAAGGTTCAATTTGACCAAGCTGGGAAGTTTCAGTGCCAAAAAATTGGTTTTCGCTTTCAACGTTGCATTTACCACATTTCCATATTTTAGTATATTCGACTTCGACATAGACAATTCTGTTGAAAGTACATTTAAATCTAACAGATAATCATCACTTATCAAGAAAGCTAAGACTAAATAGTAACACAGGGCCTTTTCATTCGTAGTACTCGATCGATAGCTAAAACAAAACATTAGATATTCAGTGTCAATGGTTTTGTAGAGAAAACAAAAATCTACTTACGGTTGGATACCGTCTTCCCGGGAAAACCTTTTGCGAATATCATTTTCCACTTTCTCTGTGATTTTGGATAGTTCTATTTTCTTCAATGACCTTTCCCAAGTCTGGATGAGTTTCTGCAAACCGTCCATATAAAGGATTATCTTCATTTTAAGAACAGACTCCTTTGACTTTATTCCTCCAACCTTCAATTTAAGTATAGATTCTTTGAGAAATTCAGAAGATATCCTTTGATAAAAAAAATATACATAATCACATTTTTAGATTGATCTACGAATGAAAATTGTGTATACTTACGGAATATCGTCAATATCTAGTCCCATAAGAAATTCCACTTCTTCATCAAGGCGATCAAGCAGTTCCACAGGAATAATATCATATACATTGTAGACGCTTGACAAATTATTGGCGTCCTTGTTGAATTTGGGTCTAATCATATCAATAATTGGTGCGGTGGAAGCCACTTGCTCGTCTGTTTCTTTTAGCTCGGATTTCTGTACGGTTGTCTCTAGTGCGTCACGGAATACTTCGATGTTGACTTTATTACGTTCTTGATTGTTAAGACTACGCATATCTCGGCGGCCTCCGAAGGTTCGCATGAGTGTTTCCCTTGCTGTGTCTTTGGACAGCATTGCAAATTCAGTTTGGTTTTTATCTTTATATACATGGTTGATGAGTTTAACTTGCTCAATCGGAATAATACGGATCTATAGAGAATCAACAAGTTAAATTGGAATACAAAATATCTACAAGTAGGTACGAACCGTATCTGTTGATTTATTACGAATGCAAACAAATGTGTCAACAAGCTCCTGTGAAACGTCGGAGACGGGTCCGGAATATACATTGCCGGAGGTTATAACAACTGCATGTTTATTTGTTTTGTCGGATTCATATTTTGTGGGAAAATAGAGCGTAGAATCTTTATGGGCATTATTAAGCTTACCATTCTGGAATTTCACTGAAAATTCAATGAATACGAAATTATTTTGCTCTTTGATTGCATTAACTTATAACTTACACAAAACTGGTGTGGCTTTATTTTCAGAACGGGTGAATATTTCATCTACATATCCTTTATCCTTTGGCATAGTTTTAATATAAATGATTAGAAAAAAATTGAAAAATTATTTACACATTCAACAAAATACAATTCTTTATTTTTAAGAACTTAGCACATGGAAACATGCTTGAAATGTCAGTTTGACAGTTGGTTGACGGTTAGCGATATGTTCAGAACTCAAATATAAAATGGGTGTGTTCAAAGCTAAAAACAACATAAGGCCATTCAGGTCCACAATAACACGAGCATTACCTGTACAAAATGAAATGGAACTTTAAAATTAATATTCTTCTAGTCCTTTTGGTTCTGAAAGTAAAACGTAAGAATATCTACACTGATTCTTGTTAACTTCACGGGGATATATTTCCCTGCTCTTATGTTCGATTCCAACGGTAGAAAAAAAAATATATTCTAATGGCTGGTTACACCACAAGCTTTGAAACATTTAACAGGCTTTTAAGTCTTAAAATGACGATTTTTCCCTACAAAATACTCATTTTAAAATTTAGAAGTCTCTTATATTATGGTACAACCCAAGCATAAGTTAGATAAAACCATGTTCCAATCTTTTGACCGTTTTGAATGACTTTTTGTCTGTATTTTTTACCACTGTAATATAGTTCTAGTAAACCATAATATAAGATGATTAAAAAGCTATTATCAAAAATGCGTAATGGTTTTCCTGTTTTTTCACTTTAGCTATTCGATTTTGAATGGAAAGTGACTCATTTCACTCATTCGAATTAGCTAAATCGCGGCACCCGACTTCAATTCTATATTTATTTAGTAAAGAGCACTGGAGCTTCTTAAAAAAAAAAAATAGATGTCTATTTCCCCACGTTTAGGCATGAGAACCAATTTTCGAAATAAAATACTTTAATTAGAAAAAAGAAATATTATAAAAACAACGGCAACAGTTACAATTCCAAGTGATTCCTTATTTTAAACTGAGAAATTAATTTTTTGCATGCTTTTTTAATCAAGTTTTTTTGGAGTCAATAATTTTTGAATACTTCAAAATACTAAAAAAAAAATTAGTTTTTTTAATATTTTTTTTTTTTGAAATTTTCATAAAACTGTTATTGTTTATTTTTTTGACTGCCAATTTTCAATTATATGAAATGACCTACTAATATATATAATTGTTTTTGACTTAATCTTATTTTCTAGAATAAAACAAAATATATTTTTCAAATTTGAATTCAAGCAATTTTTTTATATAAACAAAATTGAACTTTCTTCATTTAATATTGAACGGATTGCTCTTTATAGCTTCCGATACCTTCGTCAGAATATCCAAGTCTTCATTACTTTCACCAAATTTGCGTGCATTCATTCGACTCTTTGTCATTGCAGTCATGTTGCTCATTGTCATTCCATTGTAAGCGTAATGTTTGCTCTTGATTATATTAATGACTTGCTAAAAGAATTCAAGAAAAAACATATATATTTGTATTTTTATAAGTATCTACACGCACATCCTATGCTTCACTCACAAGAACTAATTTAATTAGAAACACAGAGAAAGTCAAGAAACTAATGCTCATTAATGCCGTCTCAGATGGAAATTGAAAGCTTGATTCATCTGTTAGACCTCTTTTTTGCCGGCTCTTTGGAAACATTGAACCAAAACTGTTTTCTGAAAATATCATTTATACTATAACACAAAAACTGATTTTAAATTAAAAAAAAATAAATACAAACCAATATTCATCATTAATTGATCCCGCATACTTTTTAGCATTTTAATCTTATCCATTATTCCAAAGGAGTTCTTCTTCAAAAGGCCTTTTTGGAGCGACGTTAAAAAGTCTAAGAATCCCATAAACGATGGAAACTTAATATCATGATTCAACGTAGTTTCCTTGGTTGGCTTTGGTTTTGTCTTTGGCTTCTGAGGAGGCTTCTTAGGAGGTTTCTGAGTTGGCTCTGTTGTAGTTATACGTTCGTCTGACTCAGGATCATGCAGAGAAATCTTTGTTTTCATTCGAACTATTTTGTTACGATTCGTCTGAGCTGGTACAACTATCTCTGCACTAGTTTTCAAATGGCTTTCACCAGATATGACTATCTTTTGTGATGAGTTGGAACCCTTGAAACGTTCTCTTTGGTATTCGATCCATTCGGGACTTGGCTCGTTTGAGTCTGTTATCACTTTCGATTGATCCTGATCAATTCTAGCAGATTTATTTTGACTATCATCGGATGTCTGGGATATTTTCACCCACTCACTAGAGCACTGCAAGATGCACATTTGCAAAATTATCAAAGCACTAATAACGAAATACATTCTTGATGGTTTAATGCAACCACTTCACTTCACGATGCCGCCGCTAGAACAAAACTGAGAAGAAGATGATGTTGCTCTGTTGTCACGTTGTTTTGAATGCTGCTAGTCAAGTGCTATCAAGTAGAACCACAAAGAGTGACAATTGCACCGCTAAAGTGTTTGCAAATTATGCCATTTACCTACATGTTTAGGTCGAGTGCGTTTATGATAAAACACAATTTTGATGATGCTTATGAGAGATACTGTATTAAAGATTTGTTTGTTGTCATAGGTACTGGGTATAAGGCTGATGATTAAGAGGAGTAATGACTTTCGAAATTACTCATAAACGAACCTGTGTTCTAGAGGTAATATTCTGGAGGAACTTTCATTAATTAGGCAGAACGGAAGTAATTTCACCGTGATATGAAAAAAAAGAAAAAAAAACTCATCTTAATTATTTACTTAGTTGGACCTTATTGTATTTGTTCCGCGATAGTGTTGGAACGTCGTGAAGTATTGCTTTGTATATGAAAACTATAGTACTATCATGGCGAGTTTTTTTTAGGGTTGCAGAGGTCCTGGTGGTGGCGCTGCAAAATGTGAGGTGTAAAATTCGATTTGGGGAGTCTTTAAGCGTCAAAAATTGGTGGTAGGGGCAAGAGTAGACTATTTTTTGGATAATTGCATCCAAAAAATATCAATAAATATCATTTAAAACCTCCATAAGCTCTCCGCAAAAAAAAAAGAGTAAGGGTTGCATAGGTAAATTAGATGTCGCCCCATTCGACTTCCACCATGATAGTACTATAGTTTTCATATACAAAGAGTATTGTCTTTTGAATTAGGCTCATTTTGACATTTTGACAGTACAATACCCGTTCGAGATTGTGTGGGGACGTCAGCTTGATTGAACGGTTTAAGTAGCAATTAGTAGTGTAGTAGCTATTACCCTTCTTCAAGTAGATTTTGTAGATGAGAATATCGGTAACTTGCTTTCCACTACTTAAGCATTCTTGTTCACCGCCGATAAGTTTATAGATGAGAATCATAAGTCATCTATATCCAATGTCTCCCATCTTTTTCCACAACTTAGAGTTTTACTCTGGTATCTCGTCTGGCCCAATCTCTTGTCCCTTTTATGAGTTTTTCACCGCAGTAAACTCTTAAAAATTATTTTTTAAAACAAATTTACGAGTATTTAGGAAAGAAAAACTTTATTTTTGGACTTAAGAAAGAGTACTGCTTGATTTTATAACTACATCATTTTTTTATTTTTTTTTTGTTTAACTTGCCTCACACAACAGATGTCGCTAGTTGACAAGAGAAAATTATTTCAAAATCAATATTAAAAAAATACTTTAGGTATGAGCTATTAATATTTCATTTCAAATTTTATTTCACTTTAATTGAGGTATAAATTAAGGCTTGAAAAATAAGAACTTTTCAAAATATATTTAAAAATTTGTTTTCAAAGGAAATAATTAACCTTGCATCTTTATCCCTATGCCGATTTGCGCCTTTGTTGCGTATGCCTAACGAATACAAAATTAAACTTATAACAAAGTAACACCTTTTTGACGGTTCGTTCCCTCTTCCCTAATGCTTCTTCAACTGAAAAAAAGTTAATTTTCTTACATTTACATATAACCCAGAAAAAAAATAAGCCTACCTTGTATTTTTGATGAAGACATTACAAAACATCTTAATGTGCTTAGTGACACGGTATGTATTTAAAATCAGTCTGAGTTTATCTTACACTAAATTCCTTGTAAGCTCATTACATATAATAATCAGTGGAGAAGAAACAGCGTAGCTACTTTTGCAATGCCTTGCATAGATACCCTTTGTACTTCTCTAAGAAGCCTCCTTTATCCTTCGACGTGTAGCATACAAATTAAATTCGCTTTTTATGTTAAAAAAAAAAAAATATAAGGCATGTCATTTGCAGTTATGTAGGTATTCAACCAAATTTTATAGACATTTTTTTTCGATGTTTCGTATATATTTCGTTTTACTGTAGAAATAGACATAATCAAGAATTAGTTTAAATTCAGAGAAAGTTTCGGTGTCATATTTTATAGTAAAAGTTTTTTTTTCTATCTTAAGCTGTGCAGAGTACCATAAATAAGTTGATTTACAAACCAAGAACTTATCTTGCAAGTATCTCATTAGTATTGATATTTATCAAGACCTCTGTCCGAAGTATGAATTTTCCAGGCCTTATCTCCTCAAGTTGAATAAATTTTCTAAACCAGAATGAAAACAAAAAGTAGATACTATAATGAAAATAAGACTTGAAATTTATCCAGACGTCTAAACCGATAAACCGAAGCTTAGTGGTGCTGAGGTGTTTTGTAAATAATAAGGGTCGGTAAGAGACTCTTAACTCAAAATAGCCTCCCTATCATTACCTCCAAAAAATGAAATAAATATAACTTTGACTTTTTTTTTTGTTCAAACTGATTTCTTTCGAAAACTTTCGTTGTGAAGTACTATTTTCGTTTCCAATATTTAATGTTTTTATCAATTTTTAGTCAAACGCTTTAAAAGCAGATTTGTGTAGGGCGTATACTTTAAGGATATTAGGATATTATTAGGATCATTTGAAAAAAAAAATCAAAAAAAAAATTATAAAATCTACTTAAATCCTCAGTTATTTTCCCTTACGCATAGGGCTTCTAGAATAGCCGAAAGTCGTCAACGTGTTGTTATTCCTTATCCGAGGCGTAATGATGGTTTCGGTTGCGGCGTTGAGCTACGAAGGTTGCTAGCCTCCGTAACCTCCGTAGACATTTCGCACTTGTAATTTTATTCTTTTCGCGTATATAGGCAAATAGTTGCCCAGGACCCACCACGAGGAGATAATACAAGCACTTAATCGGACTGTTTGTTGCGCTACTGGCCCAAGCCATGTTCTCTGAGCAATCAGTAGTTTCCCAATCAGTCACGATGCTGGTTTGTTTTTTTTTATTAATTTGGAGTTTGAAAATAATTTTGCAAAAACTATTGGCTGAAATTGATGTATGTATTGGAAAGTGAATCATCAACGTATGTATATAATAATTAAGCTACAAATTGTTTAAAACTTTTTACTGTCATAATTAATTTAAAAAATATCTATTTTAAAGAAATTTTCAGGAATGATAAAATGTTGTTTGGGGAATTGTTATAAGTACAATTATAAACATAATGATACAAAATACCTTTTTTCATGCTCAATTCAAAGGTTTTTTAAAATTACTTAAGTAAAAACTTGCGACTATAGATACCTACTATATGGCAAGTTAGGGATTTGTAATTTTAATATTACCTAACTGATACTAAAATTTTCAAAATTTTTTTTTTTTTGAATTTTTGGGAACAAAAAAAAAACAAATTTTGTTTTTAAGTGAATATTATTAAATACTAAAAATTAGAATACCAATTTTTTTTATAAAAATATTTCAAAAAAATAAAAATGACTGCAATCACTTGGCTGCATCCTCCATTTTATAAAAAATTTGCAGCAAGATCCAGTTGTGCATTTTATCATTTTCAAGATTTTACATTCCTGCCTATTTTAATGTGAGCCGTAGTACTAAAAAGAGATGGTTAACGCAAACATTTATTCTTGTTGCTGTTACGGTATTTAAACCTCTAATAGCTAAGCTGATGATTAAAAAATCAGCCCTAAGTTTTTTAAAACTTATCCAATATGAAATGTCCTTCAAAATATTTAAAAACTGAATTTTTTTTTTGAAAAATTCATTTTTTATTCAATTTTCTTAACCTAACTAAAACTAGACAATGAATCTTAAACTAGTGTACTCAACTTAACTTAAATATAACTTACTGGCCCCATTCGGGCGCTCTAAGTAATTCATGATAAACTTAAGAACTAATGCCTTTCGGCCTATGTGCTATATTAGATTTTATTTTAATTTTATTTATTTTTTTTTTGCTAGAAAAATGTATGAAAAAAAACTAGCTATATTATTTTATCTAACATACTACTTAAATTTAGTCCTTAAAATAACACTTCGTATGTACTATTTAAAAATAACCTAATCTTACCAAAAATCTACATACAAACTAGAACACCCACAGCGGCAAAAAAAAATTCAATGACTAATTTTTATCTTTTTTATATACTTTTCAATTTTTATATATTTTTTTTTAATATTATTTTTACTAATTTTTATAAATTTTTTGTTTTTGGGCCACCACCTACTCTACTTAAACCTTAACCATCAATCAAATGCAGCTTGAAGCCACCAAAACTGGTTCTCCTACTTCACCCTATCTCTTCGGTCTCGTTCGGACACAGCCCTACTGAACCGAAGGAGCTCGGCTTCGCCTTGTGAGAGGGCGTCTCGACTGTAAAGGAGCCGCCGCCGCCGGTCCACGGTACTTCGTCTGACGTGATATATTAACGGAATTGCCAACCTATCTTGTGAGAGGGCGTCTCGACTGTAAAGGAGCCGCCACCGCCGGTCCACGGTACTTCGTCTGACGTGATATATTAACGGAATTGCCAACCTATCTTGTATCAGACCGCATCTATCTAAATAGAGGAATGCCTCTGGAGGAATGAACCCACTCAAGCGCGCACTTTCAAAATATTGTTCGTTTGGATAAAAGGCTCCAAAGATCAAATTGTTTGTCGAGGTCATAGCTAGTTCTGACAATAAATAAATAATAAAAACTTACTCTTATGTAGGCACGCTTTCATAATTCAAAGAAGGATTGCCATTTTTTAAGTAAATACTTATTCTTTCTTATCAATCTTTTATCTTGTTATAGTTATAAAAATTCGATTTATTAATATCATTTTGAAATTTCCTTATTGCTATAAAGCATTAATAATGTAAAAATTCCTTATCATTCCAATTAGTTTGTATTTTTCCCAAATAACAACAACTAAGAACTGACACTGCCTATTAAAAAAAAAACAATCCCTCCAGGAACAACTTTACTGCACATAAAACCAAAGAAGATACAATATCCAATAATTGTCATGATGGCATCATACCTACTGTTTCTTCAAGGCTCTCAAAAAACCAGACCAAACAACAACGCTCTAAAGGAGGATGCTTGCTTATTGTTCAAATTCAACAAATTGAGTGTTTGGTTTCTATTTCTTAGAAATATATGCTTTTTGGGTATAGATGACAATAAGAACATATTATATTGCCAAGGATCTTCTTTTTCCCTAAAGGACACTACAATATGGCAGTGGTGGTATGTATATTAGGATGGTCCTTAAAAAAATAATATTTCTTCTTCACCCCTTACAAATGTCAAAATGGTTACAAGAAAATTTCTTAATTTTTTGACATGTTTTTTCAACGCTTTGTTCTTGCTGTTATTAAAGGGATGTTTTATTATGCCTCCAGTGAAAGTGTACATTTTTTTTATATTCAAAAACAGAAAAGGTTAATTTCCCACTGGAAAAATTCTTCTTCAAAATAGCAAGTGTTGAAAATTAAAATTAAAAAAAAAAATATGAAATTTTCATATAGAAACTTATAAGATGTAAAGAAGAAATATATTTTTTAAGGACCACCCAAATGTATGTATGTAGTGTTTAATGGGCATTTTCATACGCCTACACATTTTCTTTGAGGACATTAGGGTCAAATTTTCTTTAAATCATAGAGGCGAAAAGATTCCTTGCTCTTTCTGTTGTATATTACTTACATGTGTATAAAGTATAAGTTTCAATACAAAAAATATTGTGAAGAGTTCAAGGTCCTTCTCGAAAACAATATCCATTACATGGTTGAAATCTGAATTTCTTCGTTGATATAATAAATTCTAGGTTAGATTTTCAAAGGGCTTTTATCATTTTATTTAAATTGAACAAAATTCTTTTTACCCGTTACAATAGATGGGTTTGGTAGGTGGTTCGTGGGTGTGAATATAAGCTCTATTTTAACAAAACGTCCACGAATGAGTTGCTAGATCCATAAAATTAGGTCTGTTGGAAGAGGGAGGTTAAAGAAATATGATATTTTGATGATGAGTCCGCAATGGAAGCTTAATGAAGAATTATTATTTATTTCTCCTAAGGGCCATACAAATGCTCAAATGTAATTAAGTCATCAAAATATAAAACCATATACAAAACTGAAAGGGATTTCAGGTGAAATGATGGATACGTTTTTGGGTGAATTTAATTGAATTTTCGTGAATAAAAGGTAACTAAGCACATTTCGCCGTATATGGGTGTCATAGTAATAATTTATGAGAATGAGGTTATGAGGGAGAAAATATCACCTATTACGGAATATTTCATTTCGAAAGTGAAATTTATTCGTCTTATTGTAATTTGCTTTGTTGATTTATATGAATGGGTTCAAAATTATTGTTGGGTTTTCAGAATTTTTAAAAATTCCAAAGCAGGTACCCAACCTAATCAAAACATTTATTAAGAAACGTATTCTCATTTATACAAAAAAAAAATTGGTTGTATTATTGTGAGTCTGATTTAATTATGTTTTTGGTACCTATAGCAATGCCGAGCAACATGATGGATGAAGCTTTAAAAATTCATGTATGACATTTGTGATTCTACGAATAATGGAATAATATTATGATAAGTTTAGCTCGACATTTTTGGACATTTAATAAAAATAATTTTTGTTATGTTTTTTTTTGTTGCATTTATTTTTAATGAGTTTTTTCACAAGGAAATTTTTGTTTTGAAAATTCGCTCTCGTTGTTAAACGTGACGAAATAGACCTCCCCTTCTATTTTTTGTTCTTGTTTTGAACAACCTACACAGTCTGGCCTTTTGACAATATGACAAACAATGTTAACGTTTAATTTTAAAAAAATTTAAAAACCTATTTTATATAATTGTTTGACTAGACTTATAGTTAAAAAATATACGTGCTTACATATGAAATTTTTTTGTAAATAATCGTCAGGGGAATGAAAAATTCAACGGATACTCCACAAATCGTTGAAACCAAACATTTAAAAATGGTTTTTCTCATTAAATATAACACATAATTTGGTTTTTAGTAAAATATAAAAATATCCATCATTGAAAAATATCCATTTTATCCAGTTTTTCTTAAGTAATGATTTTTGAGAATGTTTTTTCTGTCCATTGACACATTAATTGTTATGTTCGGACAAGTATACCTACACGATATACAACCTTACTTTAAAAATCACATTTATACATCTATCTATCATTACATAGCCAACTTGGCCAAATATAATTCGGTTGCTCCCAGACTGTATGGATTTCTCCTTTAACCTATTTGTTTGTCCACAAAAGATCAACTTTGTCATTCGTTGTAATGTCACTTTTTTTATATTCCGCTCAAAATGGCACTAGAACTATTCAATGTAATCTGGGAACAAAATTTAAGAAACACAAACTCATCACAGAGACCAATTTTCTCGAACTACTAAAATTCCGTATAATTGACAGCAACTATTTGGTTTATAGCTGACATCATACTTAAAGAGCTCCTAAGCAACATCTTTGAAAAATTACCAAACAAACAAATATTTGCCATAGTTGAAACAATTTCCATAGAAAAATTCAATTTACAGTTGAGATTTAAACAAACAATCAATTTGCTTACCTGGACGCAGTAGTCGTGAAAGAACTTAAAATTAATTGGTTCCAAAAACAGATAAAACCTTAATACTTAGAGTGCATTCAGTCAGTGACACAGAGTTTAGTAACAGAGGACAAAATACAAATTAAAGCAATAGTACCAAAAAAAGCAACAAATGATAAAAATACTAATAACACCATATGTATGTATGTATGTATGTATATGAACATCACACTAACCACTCACATAAAAAAAGAAATATCAAAAATCCGGGTTGGGGTTAAAAACTCGGAATAGGTCAAAATTCTATTTTCAAAATTCTGGAGTTCAATACTCTGTTTTTCAAAATTCTAGTTTATAATATTCTGTTTTACAAAACTCTGGAAATAATTAAGAAAAGATTCATAAATGTAAAAGTGCGCGCACTTTTAAACTTTTCTCTTACTATTCCCAGAAATAGAAAATTGTATAACAAGAAAAGAACATTCACTAGATAGTTACTGTTATCATTATTATTATTTAACTAGCATCAGTTGCATTATTGAAAATACATATATTAACATTTTATGGTAGAGAAGGTGTAAAAAATACCGAACAAAGTATCCCGTCCATTTTATATACTATGCTAATTGCTAAAAATGTTTGCGTTGCACAAATTGTGACAAGATCAAAACGCACCAAAACCCACAAAAATTTATTTTTGTTGAAATGCTTTCCGGGTTGCAGAATGCCATTAAATGTGTACGAACCGTCCCTGTATCTAATAATTTTTTTTAAGAACTGAATGAAAAAGTTTCACAAGTACAAGTGAGACAGCAAATGAGAGATGTCAAAATTCACTGAAAAGCACTTCCACACCGTCCTACTGAGTATTGCCATATAATGTCAAAAAAGTATAGGAAAATGATAAATATGTTAATACGAGTGGGTTTATGTATTTTCGTTAAAACTAGCTTTTCAAATGTATCTGAAAAAATGGCATTGTAGTTTATTTGCTTTCAGAACTAAAATTATTTGATCCAACCGAAAAATGTCATTTTAAAATTTTTCAAAGTAGAAAATATTTAAAAGCTTTTCGTGCAACCGGGCATTAGTCATAATGCATTTATCTTGTTTTTAAAACAAATCAGTGGAATTTTTTTTTAAAATATAAAAAGATGAACCTTTTAACAAAGGAAACAAAATAAGCAGAATTTTATTTTTCTATGAGTAAATTGTCAGATTTTTGTAAAATAATAGTTTTGAAAAGCAGAATGATGAAATCAAAATTTCGACCCGCTTTCCCAGAATATTCTAATAGTCCACCCTCGGCTTCTTAAGTATACCCATATAAGTGGGTACATATGTAAGAATAAATATTTCGGTATTGTTAACCTAGTCCCATGAGATTTGTTCACACGATTCATGCTGTCAAATATACTTTAATTCCCCAAAAGTTAACTGCCAACCTGAGTTAGGTCATAAAAAGAGAGTGCTACTTATACACAATGCCTTTAGTTTAACCAAGAAAACAAAAAAAAAGGGATGGCAATTTATGTAACACATTGTTAAGTCGTATTTTCGCATATCCAGAATAAAAATCTCAGGTTTTTTTGTTTAGAAACTGACTAGGTACCTCAAATCTTAATATGTACGAGTAGATTTACGATTTAATTTTTTTATGGCTTATAGTTTGTTATTCCAGAATCTCGAAAAAACTGAAAATAATTTCAAGTTGTTTACTTTTTTACCTTCAAATAAAAATCATCCATTTTCCATTTTTCTAGGACATTTAATAAACGTTTTCGTAAAAAGGCTTGCAAAAAAGGCTGACGGAATTGGTGAACAAATAAACAGACATCATAAGTGGCTAAAGAAAAATTGAATCTGTTTCGTATAAAAAAAAAGTAATCAGATTAGATACAAACTTATATGTATTATTCTTCAAAAAAAGTTAATAAATAACAAGAAACAAAAAGTGATTCTCAAAGAAAAAATAAAACATTCAAAAAATACCTAATTCGTAAATTTTCCACATCAACACACATTTCTGACAAGAGGTTGTTTTTTTTTAAATTTTATTCCAATATCGACTTCGAAACTGAAGGTATACCATAAATTCATCCATTTTGAGTTCAATGAAAAAATGTATGTGTTAGCTCCGTTATTTGTTTATCCCTTGTTTCATGGTATAATGATTTTATTTACGCTCAACGGAATCTACCATTAACTTTGATCCCATAAAATGCCCTCTGAACTGTTTTGCAGTTTTCTCTTATTCAGCTTATCTCATTGCCTCACTCTGTTCTTATCCCCCTTTACCATGGTTTCTTCTTCTCCATCATCTTCTTCCTCTTGTGCAACACCTAATTCCTGATTTACCTACTTTCTGGGAATTTCAAATTTTGTTTGAACACAAACACAAACACATTTTAATGGTATCAACTGAAGCGCGATGTGGGAGATTGCGATTGCGATTGCGATTGCCGTGACGTGACGTGACGTAACGCACCGGAGGAGCTTGAATTGGTATAGAGCAATCACAAGGGAAAGGGATTACATTTAAAGCCTTTAAAAAACAGGCTTTTCAGATTTGATAAATTAAATCAAGTTTTTACTTGGCATCGCAGTTCTAAAATGTATAAGGTAAAAGAGTGAAAGTGATGGGTAGAAGGACCTTAGCAAATCTAAATTATTCAAACGTTAAGGTGTGCGCTTAAATATTAAAGTGCTAATGGCAGGTGAAAGCAAATTAAAATTTAACGTTCCAACAAACCGCAACAAGGAATTAACGCTTTCCATTCATAGAATCATTTCTGTCAAACCCTCAAACGATTTCTCGAATGGCAAACCAGAGAGATATAAAGTTAATGAATAAATTTCCATCAATAAGTTAAAAGTATTCTAAAGTAATACGTCTTTCGAAAGCGACAGTTGGTATGAGGTTATGTGTAATTCATGAGATCGATTCTTAGAATTGAAGCTGCTGCCGAGACAGTTAAAAAAAAATAAAAATTTATATTCCTGAGTGAGCTGTTGGTCTTTATTAATTTTGTTTTGTGTTTGTTCCTGGCTTATTTAGGAATTTAAATTTATATTATAACTTAAAATAGATCACGAGAATTGGAACAGTTAAAAAAAATGTTTGAATTCAACAAAACATTATAAAAAACCATTGGAAAGGCCTACCTGCGCAACAATTGCGTTTTTCTTTTTTAGCTCTGAGCAAAGCTCTTATATTTTTTTGATTTTTTCCTTTCACAATTTATTTTAAAACCAATACACAATTAATTGCATATTTACATTTTCGAAGGAAACGGTCCCTTTTCCTAGAGAACCCAATGCATTCACTCATAAATGGGACAAATTTCAAGACATATAAGCCGTGATTTCGGTGAAGGGAATTAACTTCCCGGGAAATAATTTCACTTGGGTTAGAACTTCACCCCTAGGGGGTAATAATGTCATCTAAAAATAGTGTGAAGTTATTTCACTTCTATTGGGAGGAAATTTTTGGAAATCGATTTAAAATGAAAATTACTCAAAACACATTTTCAAATATTATTTTAAAAAATTTGAACTCAAATTTGCATAGAGAAGTGTAATTTCTAAAGAACTATAGGATTTGAAACACCATGTGAAGTTAGTTTTACAATTTTTTTGGGTCTTTTGGAAAACCTTAATTTCCTCAAAAACAGTTTTGAACCATTTTTTTGATTTTCTCAAAATGATTAATTTGATTTTGATAATTTTTCTTTGCAAAAGCATATAAGAGCTAATAATTTTTTATACAAATTTTTTTTTATAAATTTTATGTTTGGGCTTTTGAAATAAATCAATATTTTGCACAATAATAAATTTAGGTTTAATTAAAATGCACAACTGGACACGAACTTGCTCCTATGTTAAAGTACCTGCTTTAGAATAAACAAATAAAAATTACAAAAATTTTAATTGCTGAAATAAAACAAAAAAAGTTTAATTTCAAAACTGTAGGTATCATAAAAATATAATTTTTTGAAAACAATTAAAATCGTTTAAATTGTTTCTATGGCAGACACCGTTAATAACAGTTTTTGCACCAAAATATTTAGATTGCAATTTTCTATCTAAAAGGCTTTTTGTAAAGAGCGGTAAGAAGTTTAAATATGAATACAATAAGGACTAGGCTCCACCTGCAATCATGTTATTGTTGCAAAATTAAAACCTTCACTATCGTGCTATTTAGGTTGGATTTCAAGGACTCTAGTCCTTAGACATAAAGGTAAAAAAAGCGTTATTCAGAAATTGACGTCATGATTCCGGATTTTTTTTTAAAGACCCTGCCTAAAAAGATAAATAAAATTGATTGATTTGTCCCAAAGATTAGCACCTATTAACTGAGAAGTAAACGCGTCGTAGTAACTCTTAACCTGGGAGGTGTCACTCGATTAGGAACATTTTAAAAATTGATTTAAAATACAATTCGATTAGAAAGAAAAGGGAACTGAATAATATATGCAAAAATATTCTTTGTTGAGCACTTCACCAACGAAAAGATGTCCTCCATATGTGGAAATCTTTGTGTGGGAGGACTTTTTCTTTATCTGGGATTTCTTTTTTAAGTCTGTGCCCGCCCCATATATTCATAATACATACATATGTGTTTGTATTATACTCGTAAAGTAATCCTCTGAAAGCATATCCCACAACCACAAGAATGAATGAATAAATATTTTGATAAGAAATCTACTTATAGGATTTTTGGTTGTTAAAGCAACATTTCGCTTATAAAATGGGGTTTTGCTAAATTTATTTGAAAAAAAGTTTTTTTTTTTTTTCTGTTTGAATAACATTTCAGATGGATTTTTATTCATCTATAGTGATTGTTTGGTATATTTATAAGTTAACACCATAGAAATTGGCAGCATACCGAATGATTTATGATCATTCCCACGCGCTGAAGTATTCTCGCTGACGATGCGTCTGGGCATACAAACGAGTCCAGAAAAGCGCATTCCATCACGTAGAGACGCTGTAAGAGGAGAACACCTGTGGGAACCAACAATGCACAGGGGACAGATAGAGTTTAGATTATAATTTTATGTTTAGCGATAAGTTAGTCTTAATTTGATTTTGAACCAATAAAGAGCTTTGCTCCTCAAAGTTTAAAAAAAATATTTTTTTTATTTTAAAAAAAAACCTAGAATAATTTAATTGGCGCCCGAGCAGGGACCGCGGAGATAATTGTGCGTAGTTGTGAAAACCAGTTTTAAAAAAAATCCTATCACGGACTGACGGTATCGCGCTAAGTTTAATTAGTGATCTGTTTTAATAAAATCCAGATACGGACTGACAGTATCGCGCTAAGTTTAATTAGTGAACCGTTTTAATAAAATCCTGATAAGGACTGACGGTACCGCGAGTGCGCGCTTAAAACAAACTCTCCGTGGTCCAAATAACTCGTGTTGTGGTGAAAGGACCGAAAGTGTCTACAAGGGCCCCGCAGTAGCCTTGAACATCAAATTCAGGAAGACGAACCGGAAGCTGATTTAAATAAGCTAGCCGCACCACCCGAGGAATGAAGAATCTTCTTCTGTTATTGTAAGTTAGATATTTAAGAATATAAAGTGAAAAATTAAAAGAAAAAAGTATATAAACCAAATTTTAAGGAGGATCAATCCTACTTTAATAAGCAAAAGAGAATTTTAAATAAAATAAATTAAATATTATGTACATACAATATAAAGTGAAATAGGATTAAGAAAGAAGTAGTTTCATAGCTTGACTTTTATACACAACGAGAAGCTATTTAAATTAAATTTAAAATTAGTTAAAAGTAAAATTATATTTTTGTTCAAAGAAATATAAAGAAAATAATATTTAACGTGACACAAAATCAAAAGAACATAAATTGTAAATTCAAGAAAAAAATTACTTCCAAAAAATTTTAAATTATTAACTGAGTTGTAGACTCTTATTTGTTCTACCCAACCATAACGTAATACATACAATGACGAATACTAGAACAGGCGCAGGAGTGGACGTACCTGTTGATACAGCAAACCCAGATCAGGGCCAAGGCCAGGGCCAAAGCCAGGGCCAAGTTCAAAGTCTGCCTGACATTAATTCGTTACCACATGGTTCAATGAACCAAATTCCTGCTATTAACCTTACTTACTCACCACCTCTCCAACCTCAAGACTCAAACAATTCATTCCATTCAAGCACATCGCATAACAATGGAATACAAGAAGTCCGTTCTACCCCTGAATTAGACACGCTAGTTACTTCAATTGTAAGTCGTGTATTAGAACAACAGGGGAAAAGAATCTTCGAAGGTGTCGTGAATCCGAATACACCACGTTTTTCAAATGTAGATCAGACAATACTACCACAATACCAAACCAATTTAGATGGATTAGAGAAAATCCCAGATGTGGTAAGATGCTTACGAAACTTCTCGGGAGAGGCTAGTGAATTCTCTTCCTGGAAGAAAAGCGTAGAAAGGGTGTTACAAATTTACGAAAATTTTAAGGGAACGCCTAAGTATTATGGTATAATCAATGTGATTAGGAATAAGATTGTAGGACAAGCGGATGCGGCTCTAGAAGCCTACAACACTCCTTTAAATTGGGAAAGTATTTCGCATTGCTTGACAATGCATTATGCCGACAAGCGAGACATTGCCACACTCGAATACCAAATGGTAAGTCTCACACAAGGAAACCAAAGTGTCCAACAGTTCTATCAGGCTGTAAATTCGCAATTGACACTAATAGTTAATAAAGTTTCCTGTATGAGGATCGGTTCTGAGTCAATGCAACTCTTAACTAAAACGTACAGAGATAAAGCCTTAGAAACTTTTATCAGAGGGCTTAAAGGTAATTTGTCTGACCTTCTATGTATGAAGGAACCCGTGGATTTACCACAGGCACTATACCTTTGTCTCAAGTACGAAAATCAACACTATAGGGCCAATTTTATGCAGAATAATTACGGAGGGTTCAAGAAGAACTTTGTTCAGCAAAATCCCCGTCAACAAAACTCATCCACTCAAAATCCTTTACCACAAAGAAATGCTCAGTTCACTTATAACCGAAATACGAACCTTAACTACCCGTCATATCCTACTTACAATGCCCCCATACAACAAGGCCCCGCGTTTGGTCTCCAACCGCGCAGTAATTTTATGCCGCAACAGCATACCAATAACTTTTCACAAAACCGATTCCAGGCCTCTAGGACATTCCCAAATCAGAACCCCATTAAGAATGAACCTTTAACGCTGGGACGTAGTAACCAGTTAAGAGGCGTTAACAATCAAAACCATAAGACATATCTCAACTCAGCTCAACAGCAACAGAAACCATCCTTTCAACAACAGTCGAATGCTTATAAGCCATCAAAGCAACATAATTATCATATAGACTCAACTCTAGAGTCTAACGAGAACCAAGCAATTAGTAATAATGTAGGAAATTCATATTCCGAAAATGAAGCATACGCCCAAGTTTGTGAACAGTTTACTCATGGCCTAAACTTAGATCTGAATAACGATCCTTTGGCAGAAGGTTTTTTTGATTTTACGAAACATCAAAACCTACCCGACCAGTCGTTAGAATTCAGCGACATTCATTTTTTAGACTAACACAGTCCTCACTACCGTATTTTGAATGTAGATCGAGGACTGGGGAAATTTATAAATTCTTAATAGATACTGGTTCCAGTAAGAACTACATAAAACCCGATATAGTCAAGAAAACGATTCCCAATCAAAATATTTTCTATGCTAAATCCATAGCTCGTGACGTGAAAGTCAGCCACCACACATTCCTCAATCTTTTTGGACTAAACGACTTAAAAATTAAATTTTTTATCCTGCCCACTCTTAAAACATTTGATGGTATCTTGGGTAACGATAGCCTTCAAACATTAGGCGCTGTTATTCACGCCCGAGGAAGCTTCATGACAATTTTAAACCAAGTAAATGTAAAAATTAAGCAACTCAAATCGCAAGATGTCAATTCTATTACTGTAGATTTTGGAAACTTAACAATTTCACAGAAGAAAATATTAAGTGCTGTAATAAATAACCACAGGAACCTATTTTCTGAACCGGAGGAAAGGTTAACTTATACAACAGCTGTAGTAGCAGAAATAAGAACTTCCGCGGATGATCCCGTATATACTCGCTACTACCCTTTCCCAAATTCTCTGAAATCTGAGGTTGAAAAGCAAGTGGAACAACTCCTTAATGACGGAATAATCAGACCTTCACGGTCACCTTATAACTCTCCGGTATGGATAGTTCCAAAAAAGCCAGATTCTTCCGGAGCCAAGCAGTATAGAATGGTTATCGACTATCGTAAGCTCAACACCGTTACGATTGCCGACAAATACCCTATTCCCGATATTAACGAGGTAACAGCACAACTCGGAAAAAACAAATTTTTCACTGTACTTGACTTGAAAAGTGGCTTCCATCAAATTCCTTTGAAGGAATCTGATATTGAGAAGACAGCTTTTTCAATTAACAACGGGAAGTACGAGTTCACAAGACTTCCGTTTGGTCTCAAAAATGCTCCCTCGATTTTTCAGCGAGCTCTCGACGACATATTGCGAAATTACATCGGAAAATCTTGTTTTGTGTACATTGACGATATTATAATATTTAGCGAAAATGAAGAACAACACGCTAAGGATATTGAACAAATTTTTGGTACACTCAGCAGAGCAAATATGAAGGTCCAGTTGGACAAGTGCAAATTTTTCAGTTCGGAAGTAGAATTCCTTGGTTTCTTAATATCATCTGAAGGCATTAAAACAAACATAAATAAAGTAAAATCTATCATGGATTTTCCCGTACCCAAAACTTTAAAAGAATTGAGATCTTTCCTCGGCTTGTCAGGATACTATCGTCGTTTTATTAATGGTTACGCTCAACTTGCGAAGCCCCTGACAATCCTCTTAAGAGGGGAGGAAGGACGGGTGTCCAAAACCCAATCCTCTAAAATCCAAATTGTCTTAAATGACGAAGCGCTAGATTCTTTTAATAAAATTAAAAACTCTTTAATTTCTAAGGATGTAATATTGGCTTATCCAGATTATAAAAAACCTTTCGACCTTACAACCGATGCCTCTAATGTCGCAATCGGTGCTGTTCTTGAACAAGAAAACAGGCCTTTAACATTCATTAGCCGGACGCTAACCAAGACAGAGGAAAATTACGCAGCTAACGAAAAAGAGATGTTAGCTATCGTTTGGGCTCTAGGCTCACTTCGAAATTACCTTTACGGTCACGCTAAAGTCCGAATTTTTACCGACCACCAACCCCTAACTTTTGCTCTGAGCAACAAGAATAACAACAGCAAAATGAAAAGGTGGAAATCTATACTCGAGGAGTATAACCATGAATTGAAATATAAACCTGGAAGGACGAATGTCGTCGCAGATGCTTTATCCAGAGCTCCAAAAGTATCTGACATCAATGTTTTATCTTCAACACAGCATAGTGACGAAAGCTCCTCACATAAACTTATATCAAGTATCGCAGTGCCAATCAATGTTTTCAAGAACCAAATCTTTCTTCAAATAGGTGAAACCCCTAGTCAAACCTTCAAAATAATTTTTCCTACATACCATAGACATGTTATCACTGAACCAGTATATAATCAAGTTAATCTGAAATATATTCTTAAAAAAATTTTAAATCCTTCTGTAATAAACTGCATTAAAACCGAAGAACACGTTATGGGAATGATTCAGGACATCTTCCCCTTTCACTTTAATAATTACAAAATAAGATTCACCCAGCTACAAGTACAAGATGTGGTCAATGCAACAGAACAGGAAGAGATAATAATTCAGACTCATAAACGAGCTCACCGAAACGAGCGCGAAAACAAAGCACAGATTTTAGAAAGATTTTACTTCCCTGGAATGACTACAAAAATTAAAAAAATTGTAAAAAAATGCACAGTATGCAAAGAAAACAAATACGATAGGCATCCCAGTAAACCTGAACTACAAGCCACACCAATTCCGCAATATCCTGGACAAATTGTCCATATTGATATCTTCTCTACCGAAAATAATCTTGTCCTAACATCCATAGATAAGTTTTCGAAATATGCGCAAGCTAAAGTTCTCAAATCTAAAACAGTGGAGGATGTAAGGCAACCTCTGAGAGATATACTTTTCTTTTACGGTGTACCCGAAACAATAGTAATAGATAACGAGAAAGCTTTTAATTCAGTTGTTATTAAATTCATGCTAGAAGAAGAACTTAAAATTAAAGTATTCACAACACCTCCGTATTCCAGCAGTGTTAACGGACAGGTAGAGCGTTTCCATTCAACGCTCATTGAAATAATGCGATGTTTGAAAACGGAAGCCACTCACCGTTCCTTCACGGAACTCTTAGAACGAGCAGTATATGAATACAACTATTCCATCCACTCTACCACTTCAAGCAAACCTATAGAAGTATTTTTTGGTCGCAGGGTAACCTCTGATCCAAAACTCTTGGAAAAATCACGAGATGATAACATCAAAAAAATCAAGCGCAAGCAAGTTGCCGACCTTGATTACCATAACAAATCCAGGCATAAGATCAAAGAATTTACTCCCGGACAAATAATTTTTGTTAGACAGAATAAAAGGATAGGTTCAAAATTAAATCAACGATATAAAAAAGAAACAGTTATCGAAAATAGAAAAACAAACATTTTAACTAAATCCGGTAAAGTAGTCCACAAATCTTTAATACGAAACTGAATTTTATTCTAGATTCTGGGTCACACCCATCATTTGTGACGTCAAAATGCTTGACTATACAAATTCGCAACTGATCGCAATCGATACGGGAAGCGCAAAAGTGCAAATCGGCACGTTTAAGCTTGTACACGTCATCGAAATCCAAGAATACCAACAGGCATTAATTAATTTTGACCGAACGATATTACGGTTAAAAAATACTACAAATCCCATCCTTCCCCTTTTAGCCAACGACATAAAGGAGATACAACGTCACCTCGACCGGCTTGTTCCCAAATCAAAAACTAAAAGATCTTTGGATTTCCTCGGCTCTGCCTGGAAGTGGATCGCAGGTACTCCTGACAAACATGATTTTAAATTAGTAAAAGATAAAATAAATAACGTTTTGGTAAACAACAACCAACAAAGAATAATAAATAATTTAATGACAACAAAAATAAATGAACTTAATAATGTAACAAATCAAATATTGAAATCCTTAAAATCAGATGAAAAAATTAAAATTGAATTTATGTTAGACTTAAAGTTTAAACTGGAAATACTAAAGGAGGAAGTAACAAATGTAGAATATGCTTTGCAATGGGCCAAGGCCGGAATAATAAATACTTATATTTTATCGAATACAGAAATAAAATCGGTAAAACAAATTTTAAAACAGGAAAACATGCCATATACTAATATAATAGAGGCAATAGAGTTTTCAGATGTAAAAATAGCTCTAAGCAATAAATCACTTTTATATATTTTAAGTCTACCTACTACTAAAGAAGAAACTTGTAACAAAATGCTAATTAAACCCGTAAAAAAAGGGAAAAATATTGTTAAAACACAATTTCAAGAAATACTTAAATGTAAAGAAAACATGTATGGCATAATTGATAAATGTAAAACTTTCAATTCTTTATCTATTTGTAAACAAGATAAAGTATTAGATATAAGTAATGATGAATGTATTAGCAATTTATTATCTAGTAAGCCCCATATGTGCATCGACGTAAACAACCAACACATACCCACCATAGAAGAGCTGGCACCTGGAATCGTCTTGCTGAATCAATTCAACGACAAAATAGAGATTGACGGAACCGAAGTTCATCTAAATGGCACTTACGTTATCCAGTTCCACAATGCAACGATAAAAGCAGGACGATACACTCTTACAGAAACAGAAGCAATTGGTCATAAGCCGCTACCAGCTATACTGCAACCATCAGCAGCGAAACCACAGATTGAAGAACTGCTTTCTCTAAACATGCTCAAAGAAATAGAAACCAACAACACCCTCTACATCGAGAAGTTAAAAATAACCAGTGAAAGAAAATCTATAGCAATGCTAGTACTCCTAATCCTGATATGCGTAATTTTCATATTCACGCTCTTAAGGAAGAAATTGGTCCAATGTAACCGTCAAAAGAATAAATCGACCTCAGAAGAAGTATCCTTGGAAGAAGTAAACTCCGAAACAAGAACTTCAGATGGCAAGGAAGATAACCCTATCCCAATACCTAGAACAATAGGGATAAATGACCTTCCTCAGCATTTAAGATCGTTGACATCGAACGAGGGCGTTCGATTTTAAAGGGCGGAGGAGTTAACACCATAGAAATTGGCAGCATACCGAATGATTTATGATCATTCCCACGCGCTGAAGTATTCTCGCTGACGATGCGTCTGGGCATACAAACGAGTCCAGAAAAGCGCATTCCATCACGTAGAGACGCTGTAAGAGGAGAACACCTGTGGGAACCAACAATGCACAGGGGACAGATAGAGTTTAGATTATAATTTTATGTTTAGCGATAAGTTAGTCTTAATTTGATTTTGAACCAATAAAGAGCTTTGCTCCTCAAAGTTTAAAAAAAATATTTTTTTTATTTTAAAAAAAAACCTAGAATAATTTAATTTATATGTGAAATTATCATTCATTGCCTACAGCGTACCTCCATCAAAATTGATTTCAAATATCGATGTGATAATATACTCATGGTTTTATTTTATTTTAAAGAAAGAGTTGTAAATAATTTCGTTGTTGTAATTTCGAGTCGAAAAGCTTAAGAATACTTACCAAAAATATGTTTTTCTTCTGTTTTGAAAAATCTACTAAAACTTAAAAAAATAATTGATTTTTATTTTTAAATGTAATCCATAAACTCCCGTAAATTTTAACTTGTTGATCTGTTTTTTTGAATAAGAACAACGATACCTCACAATCACAAGTCACAACAGCTGCAGAAGGTTGAAATCTCGTTAAGAGTAGAGAACTTGTTCAAAAGTTTTAAAATAAATTAATCTAAAAAGAATTTTGTGATCCGCTATGAAGGAGATCACAAACTATGTGAGGTTAGGTTTGCCAGAATCAAACTTAATTTTTTTGTTTTAAAATTTTATGGTTTTATGCTATTGATCCCAAAGCGTGAGTGTATTCAAAGTTATTGTTATAGTTCGAGTACAGTAAACTTAGAAATTTTACTCTAAATCAAAATGAAAAATTAGGAGTGAGCTGAAATCTCTTGGAAGAACTTAAATTTCTGTTTCTAATATCGTATACTTCTTGCGGTAGGTGGCATTTTAAAGTGCTTCGCTCTTCGCTCTTCGCTCTTTTCTTTTTTATATTTTATTTTTTTTTCTCTCGGAAAGTGTCTTAAATATTTGAATGAAATTTTTAGGGTTTATTTTTAAATTAGCAGGAAAAGTTATGAAAATGGAAATGCGTCCACTCAAGCGGCCTTTTTTCCTTTATCTTTGAATAAAGTAAATGATTTTCATATTTTCACGACAATGGATCGAACAATTTTAATAACATTTTCAGGATTTTTTTTTAATAAGCAATTTTTTATTTTAGGAAGTCCATCCGCTACTATAATCATAAGAAATGGGCGCGGCGCGGCGGTGGGTGGATTTAATTGTCTTACACTTTTTCTTGCTTATTAATAAACAAATCATGAAAACTTTGTTTTAGTTTTGGAAAAAAAAATATAAAAAAGTGGACATGGTACCCTAGAATTCCTCCTACTGGAAGGAAATTTCAGCTACATCCTGTTTTTTTTTTCATTTAAAATCTTTAAAACTTTAATATGGAAAACACATTTGAAAAAGTATTTCATGAAGATGCAGAACTTTTCACTCATTGCTCGCAAAATAATAATGTCCATTAAGTGAATTATAACCCTGTTCAAAAATGGTTGTAAATTATATCTAATATATAAAATTCTCATGTCGCGGTGTTTGTGGTTAAACTCCTCCGAAACGGCTTTACCGATTCCATTGAAATTTTGTGTGCATATTGGGTAGGTCTGAGAATCGGACAACATCTATTTTTCATCCCCCTAAATGTTAAGGGTAATCCACCACGAGATAAATCAGTTATCCCCACTAGATGTCTACCTGGGTCACCTCTCATCATCGTAGCAGTGACGTATACGTATTATTTTAATTTTTCTGTGCAAAATAAATAGTTTTAAATCAAAACGAAAGCGTGTACGAGTTTGTTTCATTATTGTGAAAGGTAAGCCAAATAATAACTAGCTGACCCGGCAAACGTTGTTTTGCCATGTATATTATTTGTAGGAAACATTTTTTTAGTTAAATAAAAAACTAAAACTATCAGCAACGAAGACATCGACATTGACAATCGTTGGGTGGTACCATATTCACCTCTTCTCAGCAAAACATTCAATGCTCATATTAATGTTGAGTCATGCAGTTCGGTGAAGAGTATCAAATTAATATATTTGCGAATATGTTAATAAAGGAAGTGATATGGCTGTATTTAGAATTGAAAATACTAATGTCAATGCTCCTCCGTTGAATGAAAAAGATGAAATTACGAATTACCAAATTGGCCGATATATCAGTTCCAATGAAGCTGTCTGGCTTATTTTTGGTTTCCAAATTCATGAAAGAGATCCAGCAGTTACCCATTTAGCTGTCCATCTTGAAAACGGCCAGCGCATATATTTCACGGACGATACAGCGCTGCTCTATTATGAAGTTCCGCGATATTTTACATAGGCTCAATCGAAAAAATGGATGCCCCGCAAGAAAGGGACACCACACCAGTTGATGCGTGTCCCGGTTTATTTAAATTAAATAATTTGGGACGTGTATATACAGTCAATCCAAGGCAGACTGAGTGTTTTTATCTGCGACTGCTGTTGGTTAATGTCACCGGACCATTGTCATTTCAAGATATACGAAAGGTAGATGGACAACAGTATCCAACGTATAAAGATGCATGCCTTGCACTAGGCTTACAATCAATGGGACAGTATGCTTGCTGAAGCAGCGTTATATGCATAGGAACCCAAATTCGTCTACTATTTGCTATAGTATTGACTACATGTCAATGAATCATTGATGGCTATCGAGGATCTTTGCATTGCTATTGCGAATTTACCAATCAGTCATTTCGGTATGAGTTCACTTATAGTAGATAATTATTTTTATTGAACTAAAAAAATGTTTCCTACAAATAATATACATAATGGCAAAACCGTCTGCTTTGTTTGTGTTAAAGTCATAACGTTAGACCAAAAAAAACAAAAAATGTGGTTTACCAAAGAGCACTTCAATGAAACGGATAATTTGCGGACACGTATAACTCATCTTCATCTTTTAATCCCCAAACATGTTACAAAAAAACGAAGCCATCTGGTGGCGAAACGGAGTTCGCTGGGTTTGCTAGTATTATATAAATATTAAAAATGTATGCCCTATAGTAGTTAAATTAAATAATATTTATTATTTCTGTGTCCAGCTTGTTGAGTATTTCAAATTTAGTTTGAAAAATATTCAAAAATCAGCACTTTACCAAAAACTCATAAGCTGAAGTATAAAGAACTGCTCTTGTTTTTTTTTTCATGTGATGGTTTGTTTTTAGTTCTCAGGGAATCTTAATATATTAGATATGTATCATGGATAAAAGGAGGCATAATTTTATGCTATACATTTTATATTCCAGTCAGATTCTTTCCTTTTTAGTCGCTTAAAGAAGATTTCACACTTTCCTTACTTTCCACATAGCCCATTCCCCCCTTTTTCACAATATACTTAATATACATATTATTCAACGTTGAGGATATAAAATTTGGGATGTTAGGTATTAGAAAAAAAAGGATATAGTGTCTCAATTGAGGCATGTTCATCATTTGTAGGCGTTTGTTTAAATTGAAAGAACGTGATTTTCGATGGAATTGATAGAATAAATAAATAATTCAAGAAGAGGTTTGATTTTATCATGATATACTAGTTAATAGAAATATAATAGGGTATTATTGAAATCAATCATCAGTAGCTATTGGGGAAGATTTGATTATGATAATAAAATTTCAATTAAATTTAGAAGCGAGAAATTGGCCTAACAAATAGAAATGGGTAATTTTATGAAAAAAGTGAAGAAAATGTCACGTGAATTACTGAATTAGCTTAGGTCTCCACAACTCCTAAGGGCCATCTTGTATTATTTCCCGAAATGTATTTCAGTTCTATCCAACTATTCTCCATTTTTGCTGATTTCTCTTTGAACGTTCTTCGCCAAATGCTGTTAGGTCGGCCCGCTTGTCTGCCTGCCTGCGTAAGAGGGTTCCGTTTCGAAGCATGTGGCTAATCCACTGCAACTTATATGGCCTTTTTTACGAAAATTTGTAGCTTTCTTGTGACTGGGGATGTGACTTTCTAAAGTGCTGCACCCATAAAAAAGAACGGATTCAAAATTGGTGTGGAACAGCCGAAGCCCGATCTTGAAGAATTGTTTCTCCATATTTTGTATAGCATACTATATGATCCGTTCTGCCGTCAGTAGAGACAATACTTCAAAGATTTTGAAAATTTTCTCCCATCTCTACTAGGTTTGCAGAAATATCTACTTGAGCAGATGCAGAAATTCGGAGTCTGATTCTTTTTTTTGTTTTTGGTGAATTGATCATCTCATCCTAAGAGAGAGTAATCTACGTCGTCTGCTTAGTCCTGATGTTTGAAGGTATAAGAAGTCCACTAAATCCCTCCTCTTTCAGTCGACAAAGCTGCGTGACTTTTTTTGACACTTTTCAAAGTCTTAAAGTATTAGCTTTCGAAAAAGTAAAAATTTAATTTTTTTTTTGTTCTATCCATTTTTTTCATAAAGTCCATCTGAAATCAGTTTCTCCATGGATTTTGACTAAGCTGCCAAATAATGAATGACCTTTCATATGACATAAACTTCATCAGTGTTGAACAATGTTCTAAAATGGAACCAGGGTCCATACAAAAGTGCCAATTGTCCTTTGATTTCAGTTGGGATGAAGGATGGACAAAAAGCCGTCGCTGGGTCAGCGTCATCATCTCTTCGCGTTGCGCTGGGTCGATGTTTGGCAGCAACACACTGACGAAATAGATATTAAAATTTTAATTGTATTAAAGTACGATCCCGAACACCAAACATTATTCGTGGCAACAAAAACCACTTCAGTGGCTCGAAAAATCGCAATAGAGCTTTTATCGAGGCATGATGGCATGTGGTGGTAAAACAATTATATTGCCTTTAATCCATCTATTCTCTTTTATAGAGTTTCATTGTAATTTGATTTGCCAAAGGCATATATAGCCAATTGTAATTAATAACGTTAATGATGCCTACAACAGCATCGACACACATATTTCACTAAAATGTAAAACTATTTTTTTGGTAAACCATTTAGTTTTGAATATTTTTTGCCAATTAAATATTTATACATAAAAACGAAGGTATACGGTAACCGAAACACCAAAACTGAAAGCTGTGGTAAAAGCAAACATTTTTGTATCTACATCTATAGGAATATGTAGAGTTGAAAATGTGTTAATTTTCTGTCGGTTGTCTCAGTCAAATGTTTAGTATAAAATAACTGGCATTGGTTTTCAACCCAAATCTAATTAATTGGGAAGGTGAATTTTACTTTCGTATATTTTATTGAGGTTTTACCCAATTAACCATTTATATTTGGACGAAGTTATGTATGGCTTTGTGCATAATTCAGTATAATCGAATATTGATTTTGATTTTGGATTTTTAAACAATACGGATACGAAATTCAAAATATCCATTCGTTCGTTATTACTATGATAGCTAGCATTGTTAAATTTTTGAATAAAACCAAAAACAAAATGTGAAAACTAAGAATGTCATTAGTGAAAAATATAAATAAAAGCATAAAATTATTAAATAAAATTATTTGAATTGCTGAAACAAGCCAAAACAGAAGTTTGCAATTTTATGTTTCATAAAAATACAAAATTTTGAAAAACAAAACATTCAAAATCGTTAAAGCCACTGTTTCAAAAAAATATAAAAATATATTTATTTAATTGTACAGAACCTCTTTACCGAAATCTGCGAAGTCGTTCATAAAAAAATCGAAAATTAAAAATACAGTTCTATGGCAGTACCGTTAATAACGCTTTTTTGAATTTTAATTACTTACAAAGCCCTACTGAAAAAATGTCATCAAAATTGTAACATGTTTCGTTTTAACGGTTAGATGACAAGTTCCATTTTTTTTTTTGAGTTAAAAAAAATAATCAAATCCACTCTGCAGCACGTACATTTTCGTAAGCCCCAAAATATCGCTTATGAAAATGAACCTACTCAGATCTGACTAATGTTAAAAAAGTTTTATTTTGAAAACTCAATATTTTGAAAACGGGTTAATGATTTTGTTTTTAAAAGTTGTTTTAAAATACTTAATACTTGCAAATCCTTTCCTTTTTAAATGCTGGATTAATTTTTTTTTAGCATTAAAATAGCAATGATTGAAATATTATTAAACCTTATTTCTTAATAATGTTGTTAATGAGTAAATGGAACATTTTTTTTGTATCAAATATACCGTAATAAAGATTACCAACTATCATTTTACCTTTAATGCAATTTTGCAAAGTAATGTTTTATATGGAATTTTCTCAATGGCCTCCGGCAAGAAAATAATTTGTTTGTTTGCATTCAAAAGTTAATGATCTGGTAAGCCTGTCCCTGTATCACAGTAATAATTATATTTAATCTGTTAAATATTTAAAATTCCAATCAACTGAAGTTGTCAACTGCAGTTAAATGTGTGGTTCATAATATTTTGAATTTCATACAGGTAGGTATCTTCTTCATGCAGCATACATTGTTATCTAGTAATCCCAATATAGTTTAAACAAAGTCAAAGTTGCAAATTATTGTTGTGTGCACTTGGGCATTTAGTCTCTAAGGCCACATCAAACAATCAAAATAAATTGCTGGTCTGAAAAAGATATCAAACGATATCATTCAATTGCAATTTGTATCCAAAATTGATATTTTTTAACAAAACTGAATCAATCATTGAGCAAAAAGTGCACCAAATTCATAGTTTGTTTATTGAATTGAACACATCAATCAGCATCAACATCAAAAGTACGACAGTATCTATCCATCCCGCATATGGTATAATGAATATGTGGGATGATTTTATTGACTCTCATTTTTATTTGTTCCTATCTTATATTATTTTGTGCCTTGATTGGATTATTGTGTCAGTGTGTTGGAAGGCAAATGGGATTTTTGGCTTAGTTAATTAATTTTTTTTTCTGATTGAAATGTTAATCTTATCAAAAAAAGCAATTTTTTTTGAGGATCACGTAAGTTGAAGGAAAGATTAATTGGTATACATACAAAAACTTATGCTTTATACACAAATTATAAATCTAATCTGGAAAGTTTTTGAAAGTAAAGGTAAAAATGTGTATAGTTTTTTTTCAATTTTCCTGCATGAAAAAATTAAAATTTCTGTATCAAAAATCTTGCTGACCAAAAGAAAATACTCGAGTAAACCTTTAAAACCTATCGTAACTTCCCCTACAGATTTTAACTGATTGATTGATTTTGATAAATGATAACTTAATGAAAAATAAAAGAACATCAAAATAAATGATTCATTTTTATTTTAATTTCAAAAAACAAAAAATCTACAAACATTTTAGCTGTACCTTCAAACATAAAATTTTATATTTTTAAAATCTTCGGACACTAGTTTTATTGAAAACTAAAAAACACTGAAGTGCCATAATATGATGTACCAAGTCATACCTACAACCTATACTAGATACCTTCAAAAGCATTTTTTCATTGTAGCATAGTAAATTATTCAAAATTTTCAAGGAACAGAAAAATCTTGTTCCCCGGTGAAGTGCTCAGTGACACAAAAAAAAATTTTAGTCCATCTTAATGTATATGAGTGTAAACAGGGAAGAAAAAACATCCTTAACTCAAAAGCTGTCTCCATTTGTATAAGAGATTTTAAAAGCTTTTGAGATAGAAATTAGATTGTTGCGAGAGAGACTAGAGTTATACAATTTCACATTTTCGCTTTTCTCTTTATAATGTTGATACGTCACACATTAGCTATGGAATTCGCAAACTGCACTACTGCACACGAGATATATAAGAACTCGGAAGCCATTGTTGCTTTAATGCGAATTTTATGCATTTATACAATGTATATAATGTAAAATGTGTACATAACATATTGGCATCTATTTATATAGAAGGACGTCATTGCTGAATCGATTACTATTCAATTCGTTCTTGCTATATATGCATGTATCTGTCTACCAAATTCAATATTCGTACAATGCATCCACATAATTCAATATTTATTTTAGAAAACACCCATTTTCGACTTGTAAAGCGCAGCGACGAATTGATTTTGCATACATTACATAACTTCGATTCTTATAACTAAAAAATGATTGGAATAAAACATATTTTTAAAAACATAGGAATCCATAAAAAAATACCTTCCTATGAATATTGAAAGAATGAAAGAAAGAGAAATTTCAAACAGCATAAATTTTCTCCGAAATATCTTAACAATCTATGTCATACAAAACACTAAAGTCTATTGTCTCTAAACTCAAGGTGTTAAAGCACCCCAAAGGACATCGTACTTGGCATATCCTTTCATAGGTATAAATGTATCAGCTGATATGAAATTTCCAAACAAAAAAAAATGAAAAAGAGAAAATGTCCTTAAAAACACAAACTTGCTCTCTTAAGAGTCCTTGTATGAAAGCTCATTTACATGCCTTAACTGTCGTCACATCTCATGTCCTTTCCTTGTTGTATAAAAATCATCACTGACTGCCACTGCTAGCTATCATGCACCTGTTCGATTTCCTTCCTCACTCAGTTCCGAATTGACTTCAACCACGAATGGAATAGAGAGAAAAAAAGGAAAGGACACGCGATTTTACTTTTTATAAATTCCATCTGTTTTTTTCGCGTTGGTTTTCTCTTCAAAATAAATAACCCATTTTGAGCAAAATTATTGTCCTAATTTGCTTAGAAATTGCTTAACTTGCGCAAAAATAATTAAAAATATATCCCGAGGGGTTAGTAAATAATCTCCTTTTATTTTTCTCTATGCTAAACCGGCATAAAACAAATTTCGTGTGGTGTCGGTGTGGTGTGAACACAGAAGGATAAAAAAGAACACTTTTTTTTTTAATTTGATATTCTCCTTTTAAATGTCCTGACTGAAAGGACTTAATTGTTCTCATTTTTTTTGTGTTGTCTGCTTGTGCAATCAAAATAAAGAAAAAAAAATATATAAATAGAAAAAAATCGTTTACTCGTGTTGAGTGGAGCGGTGGCAGGCGAGTGGTTGTGTTTTCCTTGAGATTGGTTGTGATTGATTAGCAAATTGATTTCGTGTCGTCGTAATTATCCTTGAGAATATACATCGTTTTCATTGTTTTGTTGTGATTTGTTTGTTCTATTCTCGAAATAGAGGGTGTGGGGTGTGTGTATAGATATTTGTTAAAAGAAAAGGCTTAACCTGGTTTTTCTATTTATATTTTGTTTACTCTCATTAATCATTGTAATCAGAATTTGTAAGAAGTACATATAATACCTAACAAGCTCAGCTGCAGAATTATCATCTGAAACATTAATCATCATGTTTTGGATATTACGGAGAACTGGAGCAGTTAATTTTTTCAACTCACTGAATAATAACTGCAGCTCATCGAAGACGAATAATAACAACACAAATGGTAAGCGAGGTTAGACGTTAGAGTGATTCGTAAAAATTCATATTTTATGACTTGCCAACTAGAGTAGTCAAAAAATTTAGAATAAAGTAGTTTACTTAACAAGTGCTGAGACGCATTATTGAAATAATACTGATTATTCTATTTAGACTAACTCTTGCCTGAAAATAATATTAATCTCAATCTTAACATGGGTTTGGGAACCTATACTCAAGTTGTTGCAATTTGACTCAATCCTCTAATATCAGAAGGTCATCATGGAGTTTGGTGTTCTTGATTCGTACTTATCATAATTACAGATGAGTACCTTAAAAACATTCGAAAGTGCGAGATTTAAAAAAAGTTCATAGGTGTAAATTTAAACAGTTTTGAAATATTCTTCCCACCTTATATAAAGTAAACAAATGAAAAGTTTGTTTATTTTGTCAAAAATAACTTCTGGCTATGTGACACTGTGCACTGTGGCGGATGTGGAACCTTTTTTTTCTATTGAAGATCAAAAGGTGGTAGAATTGTTTTAATTTGAAAACTTTATAGATTTAATTTTGAGAATCAGTATTTGTAGATTATTTATTGTTGAAAGTGTGTGCCATTAAACTTAACGTAAAAATTAAGTATGGAAATCAAAGATCCAGCTTAATTCCTTAGTAACTCACATCACATTTGTTAGAAACTTACTAGCTAATTTCTAATACTTTTGTCATTATAAATGATGCAAAATAAATTTTGTATGCATGTTAATACAGTAAAATATTTTGGGTTCTAAAATAAAATTAAAAAAAAAAAAAGATGGAGAAAAACCATTTAATAGCTCCAATTAGATTTTGCTCGCTTTTTCATGGAATTGCATTGTGCATTTGCACACTACAATAAATAGAAAAAACACAGCAATGGTTTTCCATGGTATTCATGCAAAAAGAGCGTCGCTTTATAACAAAAAAACGAATATTTTTTTTTCTCTATTATTTTTTTAATAACTTTTAATACTTTGTCTTTTTTTTTTTGCCTGAATCTTAAATGTGTGTAAACTAATACATAATTTTACTTCCAATTTACAAGATAAAAAGTGATTCTAAGTTATAGTGCTTATATGTATAGTCCTTCTGAATGGAAATAAAATTTTTATTGGAGTTAAAGCTGATATAACATATTCCTGAGACAATGTTATTGGAGTAAAAAATCATATACTTGGTTCCCAATGAGGCATATTCATAGTCAAACTTAAGAACCGAGTCCAACTGGCCTCGAATCTAAAGTTAGAAACAGCTGCTATTCATAAAGAATTTGGCAGCTCTGTTTAGTAAAAAAACAGAGTTCTACTACAATTTTAGTACTATTGCCTGTCAATCCATTGAAATCCAATCCATTTTTTGACAGATAGAAAAAAAAACAACTTAGTCAAAGAGTCAACCGTTTTTAAGGATTGAGCTCCAGTTTATCTTTAAGACCTAAATTGTCTAAATTGTCTATAAATAACATAAACTCTAGGTTAGCTTGGAAGATACAAAGAAACAACTTGTCAGGCGACTATGAATATGCCCCAATATTTATATTTTTTTGTACTTTTTCAGCTATAAGTTCTGTTTAATTTTTGGTAAGTGATTGCAGGAGCAACTGAATTTATTTCATAAAGGTGCAATAGAAGTTGAAAAAATTCTCGTTTTTAACTCTAGGGGGTATTATACATTATTTTAAGGTTGCATTTAATAGTTATGTGTAGTTTCTTTTCAACTACCTATACCAACCGAGTACTTAGCACGTATAGTTTCCAAACAGAAATCTTTCAAAGGTAACAAAGATTTATAAACTAACTGCTTAAATCAATGAGTATTTCACTTTAAAATTCAACAAGCTTTTCTTCAGGAATGATGAAATATTAAGAAATCCTCTTTCTTATTTTATTTTATTTTATTTTATTTTATTTTATTTTATTTTATTTTATTTTATTTTATTTTATTTTATTTTATTTTATTTTATTTTATTTTATTTTATTTTATTTTATTTTATTTTATTTTATTTTATTTTATTTTATTTTATTTTATTTTATTTTATTTTATTTTATTTTATTTTATTTTATTTTATTTTATTTTATTTTATTTTATTTTATTTTATTTTATTTTATTTTATTTTATTTTATTTTATTTTATTTTATTTTATTTTATTTTATTTTATTTTATTTTATTTTATTTTATTTTATTTTATTTTATTTTATTTTATTTTATTTTATTTTATTTTATTTTATTTTATTTTATTTTATTTTATTTTATTTTATTTTATTTTATTTTATTTTATTTTATTTTATTTTATTTTATTTTATTTTATTTTATTTTATTTTATTTTATTTTATTTTATTTTATTTTATTTTATTTTATTTTATTTTATTTTATTTTATTTTATTTTATTTTATTTTATTTTATTTTATTTTATTTTATTTTATTTTATTTTATTTTATTTTATTTTATTTGTAATTTTTTGTGTAATTTTTCCAACAATTATAGCCATAAATAATTAATTTGGTTTAGATAATTTTCTGAAATAAATGTTTGACATAACATTTCAAAATAATAATGTTGCTTGTTTCTTATTTTAAGCTAACTAATTTTTGCTTTAATTTTTGGCATTGATTTTATTATTATTGAAATACTGAATCAAACATTATTTCATTTCAATTTCCGAATGAGTGAAATATCATCCAACTGCCGGTTATCTGTTGCGGTCTAACTGTTTTTTCACTTGCCTGCTATAAAGCTTAGACTTCCAATAACAACACCGTCTTACACCGGCGCTGAAGTCATATATTTTATCTCCTTTATAAAACGGTTTTTTGCATTTAAAATATATTCATTTTCGATTGTCCATGTCTCGAAATACTGCTCGTTCTGAATAGATACTTACGGTTTAAGGAATTATTGAATTTTGATTTTCCTCCAGATTGAAAAACAGTTTGACTTCTGGAATTGAATTGAGTTTTATTTTTTCTTGACAAAATCGCCTAAACTGATACCCCAAAGTAAATAGCAATTATGACAAAAAGTACGTATAAATGTTCCTCCAGATTTTCGAATCTCCACATTTCGTTTATATTTTATCACACCTCATTTAATTGACCTAGACACATAAAGTCTTTTTTAAATTTTGACATAAAACTTAATGAAAAACTTCGCAGTAAATATAAAACTTGAAGAATATCTATTAAATTACTTCCTCTATTTGAAATGAAGGTAAACTGAGTTTTTTTTTCTAACTTCTTTTGACTTTATCTACACGTGAATTTCATCTACGAGGGGAAATTGGACATTTCAATTTGAAAGATGAGATAGCAGATAGATGTTCATTCAATAGATAGAGGTATATTTATAGATAATAAGGTGTGCGGATGTGCTATCTTTGCACTAAGAGGAAATGAAATAAGTTCATCAGACAGTATTGGTTTCGTCAGATAGATTTAATTTAATTTTTTTTTCACAAAACATAAATTCAACCTTTTTTTTTTGTTTTAGGTACAGAAATTCAAAATAACCCGAAGGAAAATTTTATTTTCTGATTTCAGAATTTAAAAAGAAACCAACCAAATGAAAAATTGTATCCTTGAATGGTGAATCGATGAATATAGAATATGTACATATCTTTGTTTTTTCATTGGAAAAATGTGCTGTGTTTGAAGATGGGATGGAAATCATTAAGCGTGAAAGATATACAAACATATGAATGGGTGAATAAATGTATCTATAGATAGGCAAGGGTTTGTTTGATTAGAAAAAAGAAATAAATTGCTGACCATTTTGAAAGGGAAATTTACGAAAGGTGTCCTTTTTTTATAAGGTCCCTTTTTGCTTGATGAGGAGTGGATAATGTATTTAGTTACAACAATATCGAGTTTAAACGAATTACGATTTGATAGAGTGAGATGTTTTTTCTCAATAATTTTAAATTTGCTTGTAACTACAGGTAGGTATTATTATACTTTACTTATATAGGGAAAATTTTGGATTCGTAAACAAAATCGAATTTAAGATAACATTAAATTATAATGAAAGAGAATGTGAAAAAGGTTCGTCCCGCAATTTTGTCTGTCGGTTTGTCTGTCATTAAAAACTAAAGCAAATTCCTTTAAGCTTTGGAGTTAAGGTATTGATGTGATTCCCTAGAGCAGAAATTGTTTTTTTAAAGCTCTAAACACAAGGGTATACTTAATATATAACCGTTAAAAAAAGAGATAGAACCGTATTAATTATATTTTTTTTTCATAAAATGTTTGACATAAATATTCTAAAGTCCTTTATAATGAAATCATTTGTTTTTAGATTTGTCAAAAAAATTCAATATTTTAAAAACGAGTTATTTTAATCCGGCCGGCGCGGCGGCGGGCGGCGGGCGGTGAAGAAAAACACAAATCCTTTAAAAAAATGGTTATTTAAAATGTATAACTTCTTGATAGGATCTTACAATTTGTTTTCGAAAACAAAAGATTTGAAAAATATAGAAACTTTATTTTCTTTTCGAAAATATAAGCATTAGTTGAGCAAAAAATTAGTAAATATATTGCTTAGCTTTGGAAGAATTCAAATTTATACGTGCAAGTAGTTGGCCCGCCGACTATCGAATAGGCTGAAAAGGATAGTTACAATTGTGTGTAAATCGTTTGTCTACGTTTTAATAACTTTTAGACAAATTTGTAAGCTAACAATTTCAAAATTAGAGCCAATTCAAGAAAAAAAAATGGAAGTTAGCTTCCGATGATAGCTCTTGAAAATTTTGAAATAATAAGTTAAATGGTTTCGTTTGTACACGTTCCTTTTTATTAAGAACAACATTATTTTTAACAATTTGTTGAAATTTCGAAAATGAATATGCAATCGTTTGAACATTTTTTAAAATAATTTGTCATGGGATAGATTTTTCAAATTTTTATTTGAAACATAGAAGCTTGTATTTTCAGACATGTCCTAAAATTTCAAATCATTAATTAAAAATATAAAATCAAAAATACGGTTATATTGAAGGTACAAAACCCGTTTTCGAGACAAATCATTTTTGTTTTATGTGACAAGTACCTAGTGTTATTTTTAGAGAAAAAAAAATGATTTTCAACCTAGGGAATCCAAGGAAGTCCAAAGTCTAATGAAACTCGCTGCAGTGTAATAGATTGCATATCAGGGTGCAGGCTAGTGGGTCCACTGTCTTGCCTTTTCCATCATCTTAGTGTCAAGTCAGATTAATTTCTCGAATTTGATTTTTCATAACTCCAAAACTTGTCCAATAATATCGAACTCAATGAGTCCCTGAGTATGAAATCCACGAGATAAAGTTTATAAAATACAAACACTCTTCTCTCGTGTACTGTCGTTTCGTTCATTCATGCAGATGATTATTTAATTTTAAAAAACATTCCATTTAAAGTGTGTTGTAAAAGCATTAACATAATAACTTTTTCCAACAACAAGATAACAATGTGGTTTCTTATGTACACTTTAGGATAATCTGAAAAAATTAATGTTGTTTTCCTTGAAATTTTGAATCCTACGTAATTGGACCAATATATCCCAACAAATTGAAATTAATATGAATTCCTTTGAATTTGTTTCTTGTGGCGACCCATAATAATAATAATAATAATTATCCTTGAGTGGTATTCGATGATAAATTGCCAGGTAGGTAACAGGTACCTACACTCACCATTTGATTGATTACATTTTCCGAAAGCTAACAAAACAAATAATAATAATGCATCATTTCTTCATTGGTCCTCACTCAATTCTTATTATTAATTAATTCCCTTGTCTAAAATACAAATATGTATTTCTTATTTTTCCAAGAAAGTAAGAAACAAGTGACTGGGTAGAAATTGATTTTTTTTTCAAGTTGGAATGGAAATATAAACAAAAAAAAAAAACATTTCTTGTTAGTAAGTCAAAGTAAGATAAATAATATAAATTTGTTATTTTTCCTGGATGTCGATACACTTATAAAAGAAGGAAAGTTTGTCTTCATTAAAAACACATTATAAGTTTATTATTGTGATCATATCAATTCAATTTGAAAGATTTCTTGGAGAATTTTCTTTTCATGTGAAAAATTTATTAGTTCTTCTTCCGTCCGACAAATTCTTTGTTAGATACATACCTCTAAAGTCAGTTATTTTGCCATAAATTCTTAAAGAAAATACATTTTTTGCAAGGTAAATGTTGTTTTGGTTTGTAAGGTGATAAGATGAATGAAAAGGAAATGAACACAAAAAAATCAACTTCCACGCAAAAAAAAGTATTAAATCCTACTCAATTGAGATGTTTTTATTGCAACTCTGAAAAAAACACTTTGAAAGGAAGCAAAATAAATGTTTGAAAGATAAAAGTGAAGTACTTTAATTTTCTATATTTTTTTTAAAGACAATTACTTCGTCCAAAGTGTGAATTTAATATTCAAAAATAATCTGCACAAAGCTAGAAACGCCTGAGTGAAAAATGGTTTCGTTTATTCGAGTGGGGGTCATACTTTAAGAAATTTTTTTATTCATTCATTTTAATATTGATAAGTATTAGGAATTAAGAAAAAACCCTTAATAAAGGATGTTTTTTTGGGGGTATAGTACTTTAAGTTGGCAACACTTTTTTTAACTGGCGGCCATTTTAACAGCTGTAGGTAGAAAAGGCGAACTCAAGGCAACCTAGCCTGTGATCCAATTGGCGTTGTAGTGCGCCGTTTTGATACCATAACTCATTTGACCTATGATTGAAAGGGAAAGATTTACAGAGGAGCTTCACACCGAAGTATTTTAGAGCCATTTGGTCACATTGAGAAAAAAGATCAGATCTCTGATCTTCGTCTCAGATAGCTCGTTGAGTTCGTCAAAGAATGCTTTTCAAAAGTATTGCATTCTAATGTTTGCCAAAGCAGGACATTTGCAGAGGAAATGGAAACGGGTTCCCTTTCGCGTTGGTCACTACAACTACGGCAAAACGTGTTGTGAGAAATTACCAACTTCTTTGCATGAACTCCTATGGGCTAATATCTGGTACATACCGCCAAAACCCTGGCTATGTCTTACATGGGCCTACATAGAAGATCGTTTGTATACGGATTTTATTATAGGTGGGCCATATTTTCCTAGATATAATGCAGTTGGGTAAATTGCTCCACCTTCGATTTGATTTTGTTTGATAGATAGGAAAGATTTTTCCCTTATAGCCCCAAGAGGAACGTTAACCATTACCGCAAGTGAGCTATGAAGGGCCGATCCTTGCCTGGCTAGCTCATCAGCCCGTTCATTTCCCTCCATACCACTATGGAACGGAACAAAGATCAGGGTGACAACGAGGTTAATGTTCAGGCTCGCAAGCTCATCGCGACATTGCTGGATGGCTTTGACAGCTGCCTGACTGTCTTTAAAGATAGCCGCATTTCGGTTTTGGTTTGGGCTTTGTTTAAGTATCTTACATGCCTCCTTTATTGCAAGCAGTTCAGCCTGAAAAACGCTAGCAAAGTCAGGAAGTCGAAAGGATTTTACTACTTTTAGGGACTCTGAACAGATCCCACAACCAACACCACACTCCATCTTTGAGCCGTCAGTAAAGATGGTTGTGTCGAACCAAACCTTTCGTCACGATGTCATCTTCCGCAATCTTTTCTGGATGGAAAAATAATCTTAAGACTCTTACAGAGGCTCAAAGTAGTAGTGCAGTAGTCAGTGTTTGCCGAGATAATATCTGAAGGAATCAATTTCGTTATGTTGCTGTGGCTGTATGGTTTTGACAACCAACTGTTTGATTCTTTCAGCCTGATCGCGCTGCAAGAAACTATATATTTAATATAAAGGTCGAGTGGTAGAAGATGCGAAATAAAATTTAATGCATCCGTTGGACATGTATGCATAGCCCCTATGTAATCTTTACATAATTACCACCTTAACAAGCGCCTAACTGTTAACTTTAAGGCCGTTAGTTAATTTAAACCAAAAAAACATGTCATGTTTTGCCCAAAAAAAAAACCAAGGAAGAAACGAAAGGTTCACAACAAATAGTCGTTCTTTTTTTTTTTTTTTTTATAATAGCCGCGCGCTCAAGGGGATTTTTGGTTTACCCTTTACATGTATCAACACAGCGCGGGCGTGAAGGATAGGATAGGATGGGAAGGGAAAGGTGTGTGTGGCGCGAGGTACTGAGACTGAAGGTGGTGGTTGTCTCAGATTTTATCTCCAGGGTTGGCGGCTGGGCTAAAGCGCAGAAATTGCCGTGTCTTATATCTATGTCCTTTATAATTCACATTATTTTGTTTGTTGCCATATTTGTTGGATACAGTAGTATTTACTCAATCACATGTTGTTAGTGTAATGCCTGAACAACATGTAACGAGTAAACCAGCGGCCCAACAATGATCAATGATAATGGAATAAAAACATGACATAGAACTACGGCTGGGATCGAACCTGTGACCATTTGGTTGACAGGCGACCACGCATACCATCGCGCCACGGCCAACCCTAATACTTACTTAGCTTCTCGGACCTATAGTCCTTGAGTCTTTCCTTGCGGAGCATGTGATAATATCAAATCACTATTCACGAATATGATAATTTTATAATGTATATCACTTGAAATAAGAAAAATTTTATCAATAGCATAATTTTCTATTGAAATTGAAACATTTCCATAAAGTTAGATATAATATGCATAAGTCTCAAGGACAAATGAAAAGAGAAAGGACATTCAAACTTCTTGTAAGCAAAACAAAAAAAAAAAAAATATAAGACATCATTATGTACTATTTTCAGATGTTCAATGAATTCATAATATCATGTTAACAATTGTACATTTGCCTTTTGTAGCATATTTCAAAGGGATACAAGAAGTTTTCAAGAGTGCTCTATGAGGTTCCAATAAAAAGGTCCTATATATTCAAGTAGCCTTCTTATTTCTATCCTTGAACTCGATTAGTCTACAATGCTGGCTTTCTCACAATTATTATTCGATAGAATGTGAATTTATTTACTACTTCTATGAATTTGTTATAATATGGTTATTAGAAATAAGCTAGAATTGTATAGCTATACATTTTACATACCTACATATTAAAGGTATTTATGCATTGATGTGAAATACTGGATAAGTTTACCGTTTGGTTAATGAACTGTAAGATTTCGTTTGGGAAATGATTAACGCAAATTGGTTGAAAGGAATTTGTTGCAGAAAATTAAGGAAATTTGTTTGGTTTTGTTTTGGTTCGTATTAAAACAATAAAGATACTCTTACTGCCGATTGTATGAAAAGACGCAAGCAAAAAAATACTTTGTTTTTTTATTGCAATTGCAAAAGTTATTTTTTTAAGTGTTGGATGAATGCAGAAGGTCTTTAAAAACTCGTAAGATAAAGAAACAACGAATTTCTTGAAGCTAATCCAGGGTTAACTTAACATATTTGCTGAGTAAACTGGGGGTTAACTCAAATCTTGCACCGTAAAAATTAGGCTTAAAGGGCAAACAGCAAATTTGTGGATGCTTAGGTTAACCAAAAATATTGATCGAAAGCTATGGTCCGGTTTTGATGGAAAGTCTTGCATTCATATCATTTGAAAAAAAAACTATCCTGAACCAACTTTGAGAGTTAGAATGCTAACCAAAATTGGTTTCCGGCAATCGTTAGATGAATAGTTTCCTGAGTTCGGAATGCTAGGTCCGTGGCGGCCAGTGCCGTGACAAACCGTATTTAATACCCAAAAGTGTTCAACAAAAAATTTCGAATACGAACAAGATTTTTGAAATCGTTTTAGTCTTTGTTTGAGAAACAACATTAAAATATTCTAGACTCTGTCATTTACATTTAGTTTAGTAAACGAAGAATTGAAATCATAAAATGAATTCCAAAAATAGTAATCTTGTAATTTTTGTTTAAATATTTAGTAGAGGTGTCCCCCAGGTATAACATAGTTAAAGTCCCAAGCCCAAGGCTGTCAGCTAAATGGGGTAAGGGACGGTTGAAGAACCCTTTTTGTAGTTTTTTGTGAATATTTTGAAAACTAAGCGTGTTGGCAATAAAATTAAATTAGCTAGAAGTTTGAAGAAAAATTATAATAATGTTTTTGTCTTATATTTACAACTTACTTTCACTGATCAATTTTACAAGAAATATCGAAAAAGCTAAGAATGTGTTGATTCATGGTCAATTCAGTGAAATAATGAGTTGGAAAATTGTACATTAAAGAATTCGGTTGGTTTTAATTCATCATTTAATTTATTTTCAAATAAAAAACACGGTTCTATTAAAGTTATAAAGTATAAAGGATATTTCTAATTTATTAAGAAATTCTTTGGAAGGGATAGAGCGGCGTGCTTATAAAAGAAGGAAGTGTCTATCTACCCCCTCTATATGGGAAGGATCACTTTCTAAAATATTTCCTACAGTGATAATTTTTTTTTTTAAATAAAAACAACTATTATTTTATTTCCAAAAAAACTGTTTTCAGTAAACAATTTTTCAGAACCTGTTTTTTTTTCAAAATGTTCTGTTTTGGATCAATAAACTTCAATATTGGGTTAATTTTCACACCCACAAATTTACTGTGGGCTACTGTTTGACTTAGGAAGATGGTTACTCGAAAAAAATATGCCTCCATTTCATAACTCGTTGACATGATTCATTATTATTCGAACTCAATTGAAATATTCCACAAATTAAACCAATTATTCAAACAAAATTATATACAATTAAAATTCAATTATGTACCATTGTACATAATCTTTATCCGAACAAAAAAAAAAAAAAACAAAACAAACAGAAAAATTAGTATGCGAAACAGAACAAAAAATGTCAAGCCAAATACATCAAATTAAAAGCGTAATTCAATTTAAAATATTGTCGAGAGGGCAAATATAAATTCAAATATTTCTCTCCTTTGGTTCATCCTTCCCCTCTTCCTCCTCCTTCTCCCCCACCGAAGGCTGCAGGACATTTAAAAGCTTAAGGAATATAAAAAGGTACTTAATGTCAGCATTCTCTTCATTGTTCTTACTTGTGCATAATTATTCCAAAATGTCTGAAAATACAAAACTGTATTACTCGAATAGCACATAGCATAATAAAAATTATTTAATATTATGTAATTAAAATTCATTAAGCGTTAAGAATTTCACAAACAATTCAGTTCAGTCAAATGATTTGCAAATCAAGCAAAATATAATCACAGGACACAGTTGAAAGCGTTTTAGGTATAATAAATCATTCAGCATGTGCCAGTCAAAGTTAACAGCAAAACAACCGCACCCATTTCAATGTCAAGTGTTTCATCCTTTAGTGCGGGTGGCGCGGTGCGACAGCGCAACGGCGGTCGACCAATGCCGCAGCAGTGCCAGTCACTATTACCACCCACCACCTACTCTACTCGTATTTTTGTTGACAAGAACATTTCTATCTATCTTCGTTTTTAATGAGTTTAAATTGTTTCTATTTGAATAGATACACCGCTGTGCTATTTGAGAGTTTTTAACACTACTTAGGTTTTGAGTAACAAATTAGGGATGTCAAGATCTTTCAGTTTAATCATTAGTATAATTTCGTTTTTTTTTTGTTTGTATTTTGTAGTGAAATTGGCTGACCTTGGCTTGAGTATTGATATTATAAATTAGACGTTATTTTATGTTGCCGAAAAATGTTGAAGGATGTTACTTGCTTGGTTTTTTTATAGTGGGATATTCTTCTTATAATATTCATACAAATTTTACCAAGTATAAAAAAGACTTAAATAGAAAAAAATGGCGGCATACTTATAAAACTGTTTTAAAAACAGATGTTCATTCTATTTCTAAAGCAAGTTGTTTAAGGCTTGGGTCAAATCTCCTCTATCCAAATTACTGCTTTCAGAATCCTGCGTGTCGAAAATCTGTTTTTCAAAATTTAGCTTTTCAAAATTCTAGTTTAAAATATTCAGTTTACAAATTTCTCGAAATAATAGAAGACAAGGAGATCGAGCTATTTCGTCATAATTGAAAAATTTAAGTCTCGTCCTGGTACTACCGTTTACAATGTAATTTAAATGGAACAGTAATACCAAAGCAAAATAATTCAGTCACGTATAAGGTATAGCTCACTTACGTGTGCGGTAATTTGTTTTCAATATTCAATATCCTTACTAATTTTGTATCAGACACTCAAAATCAGATGTTACTTTTTAAGGTATAAGAGAATTTCCAAAATAATTCTTTTTAAATTTGACTGATGGTTATTGAAAAATTGACAAAAGTAAAATACTTTGTAGTTTCAATTTTTAACATTTATTAAATTTATTAGCTCGTCCCCTAATAGCTTTGAATACAATTTATGTGCAGAAATATATTTTCGTAACTCAGAAACCGTACGCGTACATATGTAGCCAACGGGCGGTCGGCCGATGTGGTCCAAGCAATTCTTTATTATTATTTGTATTTGATAAATGGACTAAATTATCTATATATTTTATTTATAACCTACGAACGTGTACATAAATATACTTTTTTTTGATGATGCGACAATTTATTTTTATGGATTGTCCTTAACGTAATTATTCATTTGCCTCCAGTAGTGGCGGGAGCGCTCCAGCAATGGTCGAAAAGAGCCATTCAATTTATCCTGGGCTATATGTGTAATGACTGGGTGTTTTCAATGGATGTGACAATGAATATTTTCTTTTTGGATATTTTGTGAATTATTTGGCCACTTTAAGACCATGTATATTTCTTATTATATACTTTTCATATTGTGCCTTTTGTCTTACATTTAGGGAGGGAATAATTTCGTGTAAGTTAGGTACCTACTGGAAATACTTTATCAAAGTATTTTATTTATTCACGTCACGATGTCAGAGAAAAAAAAAATGGCAAAGTACATCAAAAAGTTTTATTTAGTTCATATAAATCTAAGAACAACCATGAGACAGAGGATGATAAAAATTAACTTTGTCAATCAATATAAAATAAAGATACTTTTGACGTAGATGGAAGACTTCAGTAACTCAATTCAATGTGAAAAAAATGGCTAGACCATTGCAGCGCATTTTATGTATTTTATTTCTGATATTTTAAAAGATGTAATAAAACACTTGTTTTTTTCCACAATTTAACATTTGCTTTTTATTTTTTAAAAACTTTTAAGGCCAATGGATTTCGTCTAAGCTATGATATCATAAGGGAACTACAGTCAACTCCCTCTAAGTCAAATTTTCACGGGATATCAAAACTAGTTCGAGTTAGAGGGAGTTTTAGAAAAATTCGAGTTAGCGAGAGTTTTTTTTTTTCTGATTTATAAATAAAGTTAACAAAAATAACTATGAAACCCATAAGCACAATCCGCACGTCCGCAAATACCTATACACATGTGTATTGCAATTGGAATCTCACCCACGTTCCCGTTTTCTTTTCCAGTACACACACTTACGAATTTTCAAATAAAGCACAAAATGGTTGGATGTTGTGTCTAGCTGATTTGTCGATTTGAGAGAGAATGATTTTTTTTTATTTTTTTTTTCGACAAAAGAAAAAAATTCGACTTAGAGGAAAAGAAAATAGGCCAAGAATCGAGATAATGTGTTCGAGTTTGAGGGAACTATATTTATTGAAATATATTTTTTGAAATTTGGTTTTTAAGTAATTCTTTAAACTTGCATACCAAATTTTTTCCGAATTTTTTTTCAAATGTTTATAGATATACAAAACAAAAAATTTTTCTTCAAACTTCTCTTTTGACAGAATTTTAAAAGCCAGTGCTTTTTAGTACAAAATTTTGAATTCAAATAATTTTTCGAACCCAGTTTTGGGACTTACAGAATAAAGATTCATACATTTCACATATTTAAACGATTAAGATAAAAGAGCTTATTCCAATATTCAAATATTTCCATTCAACGTATTGCTATGGTGAAAAACTCCAAAAAATTCAACATATACCCTAACACAAATTTTGGTGTAGCCCATAGTTCCTGGTTCGACTGTCCTACAATTATTCACAAAATCATTTTCTGCCCAACAGTATTTTATTTAATTGAAAAGAAATGGTATTCATACAACGTCGCGTCGTAAGTTTACCAATTGCGTAAAATGATAAGTTTACGCAAAGCTTGCATGAATAACCGTTAATAAATTGTCTGGTTCAACGCTGTATAATTATATAAAATATGTGTGTCTGATAAACTGGTTTAGATTTTGAAATTATTTTTCAATGAAGAACCTCCTTAGAGCCAATTCAAATTTGGAATGACACGCTGTTTTCTTTATACTGTAAGTGAATAAGTTGAAATGGCAAGCGATAAAAATTAAAGAAAAATAGTTTTCATGTTTGGCAAATAATCTCAAGTTGTGAGTTACAAAAAATGGTTACAGTTTTTTTTTAATTCGCCGTACTCCGAAATATCTAATATATCATATTTCTGAACACACCCATCAAAATAATGCTAGGTCAACTTTAACTAAATCTTATTAATTTTCTTAAATTTTTTTAATCATTTCCCACACACAATTTGACAGTTCACCAAACAAATGATAAAAATAAACCAAATGCTAAACTTAACCAAATAGTAAATTTAATCAAATTGTAAACTTATCCAGTGTTTTACATCGTTGTATGAATACCCTTTATATTCATTTTTCTGCAGATAATAATACCAACAGAATAACTGTTCCTATGCATTAAATTTACTTCCAAAGATAATAATTGACAGAATCTTTTTGAGAATTGGCATAAATTGCTTCATAAAATTTACCAAATCAGATTCATACATCCATGACACATAATGTGATTTATTAGAAAAAAAAATCTGATTGACTTTCAAAGGAGTACAAAAAAAAAAACTCCTTCACATCGGGGTATTATTATCTCAGCATTTATGAGCAAGAACTTATTTCACTTAAATATTTCCGCGCAAGAAGTCATATCATATCGAAATTTTATCTCACCAGATTAAACTCGACACGTGGTTGTTTTAATAACTTATACATAAAACCGCAGCATGTGGTTCCTGCTGTCGTGCGTCGTCCTTAACATTATAAGATCCTTTATACATTTAGGTACCATTGGTTATGTTTGCGATAAACATTATCACAACAACAGCATATGGTGGTGATGTTTATTTATACCTATAACCTATACACATTTTATTTAGGTTTATTCGATTCGATTGTAATAATTGTCCATGCGGGAAAGTTGTGTGAAAGGTTATGGATTAAGGTTGTTGTTTTAATATGCCTGGAATGGCTTGTATATGGGTTGAAAGGCCATTTGGACAACATAACATATTGTTGGTTGACCTTCAAGTAAATAAATGTAGAAGCTACAGTGATGTATCATGACCGTCTGGGATTTGGGCCAATTTATTTGGCATCGAGTTCGAAATAAATCTGTGTGGAGGTAGAGGTAGGTACGCTGTACGCTCCAGGGACTTGATTAAGATTTATGGATATGTATCTACCTTCTTGGCTTAATTGAGAGTTATAAGACAACTTATTTTAAGAGACTCTGATGGTTTTCTTTTTCTTGTTGTGTTTGTTCAAATTCAGGAATTATTTTTACATTCAGTTGAAGGCAAGTACATAAGTATACCTAACCTATTGGTCAAAAGTATGTGAATTAAAATTCATGACTGCCTGGGTTGCAAGTATACGTACTTGCGGTTTTTTCGTGTTTGATTAAGAAATCAATAATTGTGAACTTGTTCTTTTAAAGGTCGTTCCTAAAGTATTTAATCTGAAGAAAAGAAGATCATGATCCTTGAATTCAGCAACATTTGTGAGGTCGCTGGGACGAAAAGCTTATAATAATGATTTTCAACTAGTGGTTACCGTATTTATCACATCTAATGCTTTTTACTCATTTTTTTACCACTTCCAATTTACTTAGAAAAATGAAATTTTATGTACTGTCTATTTTTTCTTTGGCCAGGAAGAGGGCATCTGAAAAATAACTTCATTAGAGCTTCTAGTTTTCTAAACAAATTCGTTTTGTTTTCGCAAAGTTACATGTTTATTATACAATAATGTATATTCAGTGAATTAAAATTTTCTTGTTGGATTGAAAGAGATGATTATTAGGTATTTGATTTCTTTTATGAAAATTTGTTTAAATTTAACTCGATACATTCGTCATTGAGTGATAAAAAAAAGATTGTATATAATTAAAATAGAATTAAACTGTGAAAAAAAATAACTTTCCATAAAAAATAACATGAAATTAAACAAAAACTATTTTTGTAAAATTATTCTGTTTTTTCAAAAACGTATATTAAAATTTTCTAAAGATTTCCTGTATAAATTTGGTGTTTATTTAATCAATGATAATTTTTTGTAAAATTAAAAAACTCATTTTTCGAAAATTATTTTTTTTTAATCTAGACTAAAATAACGTACATATATATTGTATTCATTTAAAGTTTATGAATACAACACTTTTAAAGATTAAAATCAAAAGCGCAATGTGCTTACATCTCACCTGTCGGGTAGACAGCTAATTTCTCAGTATTTCAAAAATGCTGTTTAGAAAATATTTTGAAATTTAATTTTTACACTACTTAAATTTATTATCAGTTAAGTTTAAGACTCAGAATACGGTTGTGTTTTTGCCACGCTAATTTCTGGTTAGGTTAAGGACATTTGAAGGAATATGTTTTGTTTCGTTTCGTTTCGTTTTTTAATTTAATTTAGTTGTTGTTTGATGTACTCAAATCGTTTAGCATTTTGGTTTTTTTTTTTTAATTTTTGTCTACTTCTTGTTTGCTTGGTTTTGTTTCGAAAGTTTTATATTTCATTTTATTATAATACATCATACATAATAAATGAGGATTATATCGAATGTAAATATTTTTTTTGTTTTTGAGCACCTCTCCAAAAACAAGAATTTTCAAAAAAAGCTCACAATTTCAGTACCTATAATTTCTTGTAAGTTTTTGATTTTTGGTTAAGTATCTTATACATACATACATATTTGCTAAACTATAGAATGGAAAATGATCAATTTATCAACTGATACTATTCAAAAAAACGAGGTGGTTAAACATTTTGGATTAAATCTTCCTACGTATATGGTATCATAATGAATTCAAAAAAACTTATTTTACAGTACTATATTGAATTTTCCAAAACAAACAAATTTTAATTAAAACATAAAATATGTACTAAAGAAAACATTTAAACAAAAATAATTAAAGTTTAAATTCGCCCCCGTGATTGATATTATATTTAAAGCTCTCTGGTTCAAAACTATCTTTAGACAAATGCAAAACACTTCATGTTTGCCGTAAAAAAAATTGTCAAAACTTAAATTTATCTCTTAATAATATTATTATTGAAAATGTTTCTGATTTAAGTATTCTAGGTCTTATTTTTAACAATAGATATAATTGGAAATCCCACTGTTTAGCTCTTAAAAAGTCGCTAGCATCAAGACTAAATATTATTAAGTATTTATCTTCAAGAAAAAGTAGTGTACATGTCAATACTCTTTGCTATATGACCAAAACTTTAATATTAAGTAAGATTGACTACGCCTTAGCTATTTATGGTTCTTGCCCTAAATCTACTAAAAATATATTCAAACCCACCTATCATCAAGCCGCAAGGAAAAGCATAGGGGCTTTTACTACAAGCCCTATTAAAAACATCCTCGCAGAAGCAGGCCTACCTACGATTGAAGATAGATTTTCTGAAATGGCACTGAAGCTCACTGTCAAGTTATCTTTTCAAACTGGATCGATAATTGACAAAGATGTAGCATTAGCGATGAACCACAAACGACAGAGAAGAATACCCTCAGCTATACACAACACCTTACTAATGGCAAGCAGCTTGGAAATACCTTTTAAACGATTCACGAAATACACTCCATCTTCACCACCTTGGAATCTAAATACATCCTCCATCCTGCTACAGCTAAATGAATTCCGCAAAGAAAACACCAGCAATTCTACTTATAAAAAGATTTTTTATGAAACTTTCCACGACCTTACTACAAAAGGATGGTCTTTTGTTTATACCGACGGTTCAAAAACTGCTGATAGCACATCTTTTGCAGTAACATCACACGATGGATCATTAATCGCTCAAGGAATCCTTCCAAACCATGCCTCAATTTTCACAGCTGAAGCGCAAGCCATCTACGAAGCCGTTAAACGATTCTCGCACACTCGAGGCAAATGGACAATCTGTTCCGACAGTCTTTCTGTTTTAAAAGCTGTACTAAACGCAAGACATGAATCTAGTACAATTACTAAGATTAGAGATATTCTAATTAAAACACCCTCCAAAATCAAATTAATGTGGACACCTGGTCATGTTGGTATTGTGGGAAACGAGCTCGTGGACCAAGCTGCAGACTCGGCTCACAAATCTCCAACATTTCTGATTGAATCATACACTAGAAAAGACCTCAATACCTTCATAATGGGAAAAATAAAATACGCCCGACAACAGGAGTGGTCTAATTATATACATCATTACCAAACAATCAACTCCACCAGAATTTGTCCAGTTTACCCGTTCAATATATCAAAGTTCAAAATAATAAACTTTATTCGTCTGCGCCTCGGACACACTCAAATGACGCATGGATACCTTTTAAAAAGGGAAACACCTCCAGTATGTCCAAAATGCAACAATAACATCACTATTGCTCATCTCTTGGGCTCATGCTTTCTTTCGGAAAATCTACTTCATGATGACCGCAACCAAGGCCAATACACCATCCTGGAAATCCTTCAAAACCCAAACAAAAACAACATAGATACAATAAACGAACTTCTGCTTAAACACAAAATAAAAACATAATTATTATATAAATATACCTACCTCTACACTTTAAAAAATAAAAAAAAATATTATACTTATAAAACAAAAAAAAAACTCATCTTAACAAAATTTATAAATTATTATCTCTTTTCTCTATCTAAGAACTGAAAGTACTATGATGCTAGCGTTCTTAAAATTTTGTTAATAATAGATTTAAATTTATTGTTAATATTTATAAATAAATAAATAAATAAATAAAGCTTATATTTTTTCGATGTTTATTAACCAACCTTATTTTATTTTTCATCCCTGGTAAAATTTGACATAGTATTTACCTACCTATAAAATATTTATAAATAAATATTCAATTATTACCAAATATTTGAATTCAATCTACATAAATGTTCCGTATAATCCTATTCCAAAGTATCACCATCAAGTACATTTACCGCATAAACAGTGACAGTGTGAAAAAGAAAACATTTTGTACCTCCCGGGAAAGTTATTTATTTAATCGATAAATTCCCCGGTGCAATGGTGCGCTACAATAAAAGCAAAACATACAGGCAAATCAGAAGGTCTATATGATGCCGGAAAACTTTTCCTTATGGATGAATACAAAGTTTATACCACAGCCGAAGTTCTCGCGATTTTGTATATACGTAGAAAAGAATGGTAGATAACTCGTACTTTACACTACGAGTCGGTTTATTGATGTCATTCGTTTTTAAGCGTAGTACAACTCAAATCGATTTTAGTAAGACAAACTGCAACAACATTTTTTTTACGGTTTTTAGTTCTACTAGACATATTCGTTGTGGAAAAGAAAGTCTACCAAAATCGGAAAACCAGAAGTAATTTTATTCTCAAAATGGTAACCCTTAAAATCATAAAACAAATCTTTACTTTGATAATTTTTTCGTAGAATCGAATGTGTTGTTTAAAATTCACATCCAGCAATTGATATTTTTCATGATACCGAAATATGCTATAACAAGGATTAATTGTAACTATCCACAGCTAGATACATTTTCTAGATTGGAAAATTTGTGCTTTCTAGCTTAATTATGAATTTTTTTTTAAAAGTTTTTTTAAAAACTCTTAAATGATAAACTAGAAGAAAACTGTCTTTTAACATATTGCATAACCATTTTAAGGTCAAAAACAAATTCCATTTTTTTTTAATTTGAAAAAAAATCAATGCTTTTCTTGGTTCTAAAACAAATCTTGTTATTTAAATTCTTAAAAAAATTTAAAAATTTTCCCACTTCAAAAAATAAATAAATTAAAAAAAAAACCATTTTTAAGCCAGGACGGACCAGTATTGGTGTTTTTTTTAAATATATTCTTTGATATTTTTAAGTTACGCTTATACTATATCCTAGGCTTGAGGAACAAATCAGTTTTCCACTGGAAAAAATATATTTTTGCAAAAGTGGCAACACTGATAAATATTAAAATATGTAGACTTCATCTAAATCTATAACTAGTACACAGTTTCTGCTTAAAAGGAACGGACCTCTTGATTTTAGAAAAATCGGAAAAAAATATGCCATACCAGTTTTTATCGTTGCATATAAAAATTATGTACTAAAACTTATTAATGCATTTTAGATATTTTATTTAAGACCTTTATTTTGTCATACGGAATGTCCTTTTTGAATCACGAAATTAGCTTCTACTTGGGAGAAACGAATCCTGTGCTCTGAGAAAAAATCTAAAAAACAAAAAACAAATCATTCTGCATGTCTGGCAGCTAAGCGTGTATCTTGAAAAATAAATGAAAAATATCAACACTTATGATTGGACTATGCTTGCATTTTGAATTAATTTTAATAAGGTACTGTTTCGCTCCTGAAAAACTATTTTGTTTGTTTTTAATTTTTTTTCTAAAAAAGACGTTAAAAGCGTGACTCAAAAAATAATTATCAAATAAAATATACTCAACTAAAAGATTCGGAGTGTAATGAGACACTTGCGAGCAGAAATTTATTTAAATCGTTGAAAATTAAAAGGTAGGTATATTTCTGAAAAATATAACTTGTTACGATTCGGACGATATTCGAGTCGTTTAAAATTCACATCCATAAGGATCAATAAGAATTCCAGGAAGATAATAGCAAACTTACGCGCTTAACTTGTGTTTAAGTTCTTATGCATGGATTTGTGGTGTTCGTTTAACACGAATTACTTAAAGAAATGAAATAACCATATATTATTGAACATACTTATAGGTGGTATATCTTATTCAAATGTATGAAAATATCATTTGAAATTTGAGTTAAAAAAACATGAATTTTTAATTTTAATTTGTTTGGTTTGGATTCTCTAATTTTCGGTATATTTTTACAGAAGCTACATAAGAAGTTAATCTTATTTAAAGGAAGGATATTTTGTAGATGGCACTGATCGGTTACCATCTATAATATTAAAAAATGCTTGTGTTTGTCAATCTTTTGCCAGTTTTCAATTTTAAATTTCATATCTTGTTTTTCCTTCTCACATGACAAAAGCTAAGTTAAAATTTGTTACTTGCAGTAGTTCTGGAATACAACAGGCAATCTTTTTTTACAGTTTTTGTAAATGTAGACTATTCTAAAAACATGCCATCCCATGTCACGCTGTTTCTATCATCACATTATTGGTAAAACCCAATCGATGTTATATCGATAACAAGTACACTCAGTCACGAAAGTAAGTATACACCAGATCTACTAGAAACAACTTTATGGCAATATCGGATTAAAAGAAACGCTTTTTTTCAAACATGTACTTGAAAATCTGAAGCTGGTTTCCCGAAAAGACACAGCGTTTGATTCAATTAGGTTTTGTGTATATTTACTTTCGTGACTGAGTGTATTAAATATCGGCGTCTAAAAAACATTCTACGTTCTGCAACAGTGTTATGGATGGTGCTTGTGTTTCTTTTTACATCGCAGCTAGCTCCGGAAGAAGCAAGAAAGTGAAAAGAAGCCTGAGCGTAGCCAACTTCATATACAATTTATCATAAGGGTCAAATTTAATTTCCATACTGCAAAATCACGCACCTCAAATTTTATGATTTGAATTGATGAATGGGTCAGTCCTTAGGTTAAATAAAAATGGGGTGGCTGTTGATGTTGTGCGTTAGCAGCCAGTTGGAAAAGCACATTTCAATCCATATCTCGAGACCGCACTTAATTAATTGGTGATAATTTAAGCTGGTTGTATGTAGGTCAATTGATTAATTATTTCGGCAGGGAAATCATTTACTAATGCACAAATTCTTAATATTTTTTTCAAAAACACAATTTTATTTTTCCATTTTTATTATTATGTACATTATATAGGTAGATACCTTTTCACCATCATAGAATAAAACTTATATATTGTTTCCAGGCTTAATCTCATAATTATTATATTCCTTAGCAATATACCATTTAGCCAACAAAGTTGGAAAATCATTAAAGCCCAAAACACTGTCGTTTTTATTTGAAATTTCTCTGAGAGCTTTCTTCTTCTTATTATCTAATTTATTTTCCTGATCATTATCACCGTTTTCCGTGGCTGCAACAAATTGAGTCGATTCAGGTATTGTTGTTGTTTCAAGTCCGTTGCGAGGAGGTATCCGTAAAACATTTTGCCGATTCAAAGGTGATGCTTCTATTGTATTGCTATTGCTATAGTTGATGGAAGCAGGTTTTTCCAGAACATAAGATAACATGGGGTTCACCAATAGCCCCAATAAAATGAAACAATACGTAGTACCCGACGAAATCATTTAAAATTGATTCTTTACAAGACGAACAACAAATGTGAACTGATCAAATTATTGAATGTGTATTGAGAAGAGATAAAGTTCAATTTAAATAAAAAAAATTTGTCGACATATTTTGTTGTGATGATAAGATGGCGATTTTACTCAATGAGATGAATGATTGTTGCTCTCTGTAAAGCAATAGCAATTGCAATAGTTATCTACAAAACAAAATTATATTATGTAGGATGTGGGTACTATGATGCTAGGGCTGGCCACGAGATTACTGGTATCGACGAGATAAACGAGACGAGACCTACGAAGTTTCGTCTCGAGAAACGAAACAAGACCGAGATGAGACCGAGACGAGACCAAAGTCTAGGCATCCGAGATGAAACCGGACGAAACTTTAATTTTTGGAACATGACAAAAAAGAGTCTCGGTGGTGTTTCCAGTAAAGAAACCATTAGTGTTTTTAAAACATAACATTGCACATTTCAAAAATATGGTAATCAGAGAACATCTGACGAGACGAGGCTTACTGTAACGAGAACGAGACGAGCTGAAATCGCGTATCGTCTCGGTTTGGTCTTGTTGCCAGCACTACTAACAGCGTGGAAGTGGAATGTTCTGTTTTGGTTCTCATTTTTAGCTTTTAATACATTTTCGAAGTGCTGGTGATGATATTGAAGATTTACTTATAAATAAAAATGACGAATTAAAGAGATCACCAACTCTATCAAGGAAAACAAATCTGAAGCGCAGTTAATAAGGAATTTGCTAAAAATGACAGCATCCTCACAAATGGGATTTAAGATATAATAAGACTTTCACAAGAAATGATATGTTGTCATGTAATTTTTTGACCAATTTTTGTTCTCGGTATCAAAAAATTTTGCATTTGGTTGTTTTTTTTTGAAAATATATTTTAAGAGAATTTATTTTCACCGATTTTTTTTTTTGAATAATTTGGTGATAGTTTAATGACAATTTTTTTCTGCAAATTAATACATTTTTTTTAAATTCTTTTATGGCAGTTATTGTTGCGGTATTTTTTTTACCAGTTTTTTCTTCAAAATTTGTTTTTTGACCAGTTTTTATTTGTGCTCTCGCGTTTCAAAAAAATGTACACTTGGTTTGTTCCCTGATACATTTTTTTTTTTACAAAAATTGTAGGAAATATTTTTTGACAATTTGTTTTCTAATTTTTTTTTTGCTGTCGGCATTAATTTTTTAACAATTTTTTTGACCAATTTTCAAAAAGTTTTCTTCTTGACAATTTTTGACCAACATTTTTTGACAACATTTAGTTTTAGATATTAATAAAACAAATATAATTTGTAGTAGAAAATTTTGATCGATATTATTTTCTATACACATTTTTTTTAAATTTATATTTCGACATTTAAGACCAATAGTTTTTTTTTTAAATATTAAAATACATTTTTGTTTGAAAATTCCTTGGAACCCGCGAAATACTTTTAAATAGGGAAAAATTGCTGAAGACGTCAGTCTGGCGTATTAATGTATTGCCACAACACAAATAAAGTTGACTGTAAAAAAATAATCACATTTAAGAAAAAAAACTTTGAAATATGTCAAAACAATTCAGACCACAAAAGTAATTTTGTCTCTTTTTTTGTTAATTATCTTTTGAATTCAATCAATGCAAGTGTGCTTTATTTTCTCTCTATTTTATTGCTGTCTTTTTATGAATAGCTTATGGCTTGTCTGTTAGCTATACTCCTGACTAAAAATATTAAATTTTTTGCTAAAATTGTCGGAAGATCCAAGATTTTAACATCGCCCATCCCTTATTTTCGGTATTCCATTTTGTCCAAACTGTGTATATAAGAAAAACTGAACTTAAGCACTCAATGATTTTCTTGAGAAGAATCACTAATTTTTAAGAATAATTACCGTAAAAAAGTCTTTAATTATAATTTAAGGAGCCTACCTACTATATTTACCTATAAAAGGATTCCAATGATGTCCTTGCTTAAGTTTTTTCTTTAATCTTGTGGTTTATTTTTAAGCACAAAAAATTGTTAGACTGGCGATAAAGTGGTATCATGCCTTAAAACAAAACTTTTACAGAATCTTTTGAAACTGAGCAATTTACCAAATTATTTGTTATTTTTATTAAAAAAAAAAATAACTGAAACTTTTTACTTTGAAAATTTTAACTCAAGGTAACTGCTGTATAGAGATTTAGTCGCTTTGGTTCGCAAAGCAGATGGTGCTTTCTTCGTGTGTTTATTTTCTTTAGGTTTTTTGTACTTATACAATGTCGTTCAGGATAATTACTTTTGACAACTTTTATCGATACACTTAATATACTTTTACAAACAATACTTTGAGTTAACTTTTGAAAATGCTAAGGTGTGAACATTTTTTTGTAAGCGGCGGCGGCGGGGGTGGATAACATTTTGAAGATAATTTTCATGTTTTTATGATGTGGGCTGGGTTAGTACCTCTACCTCCAATGGATGTACCTACACACAACACTCTTGGGAATATTCGATTATAATTTTAAATTTTAATGATGCATTTAAATTTTTAATCAGGTAAAAGTGTTTTTGAAGTCTTATGATAAAGTTAAGTTAGTTTAGGATAAGAATTTTTGGATTTTTATGGAAGTTTGACTTTTTGTTCAAGAAAAGTAAATCTATTAAACAGTAAAATCATTTATAAAGTGAACTACTCCTAGATAGATTTTTTTTCTTACTTTTGTGAAGTCATTATTCGGTTTCGAAAGTAAAGTTCAATAAAATACATTTTTAAGAAAAATTATTCTTCATTATAAAATTTGAACTTTGCCATTAGGTTTGAAATACATAAAACATTCAAAATGGCCGCCTCGGAAAGATTTGCAACATTCTGCACTTTTGGGGCGGGATCTCAGCCATAACATGAATAAAATGTTGCTTTTTAACGGGAAGTGTTAATTTTGAAGAAGCTCAATATCATTGAGCTTTTCATATAAAAAAAGGGAAATAGACCCCCCATAGGATTTTTTTTGTCTAAGTTCAACCTACACGCCCTAGCCTTTTTTTTTTATATTTAGCGCGCACAAAAGGAGATTCTATGTACCCTTTACATGTCGAAACACAGTGCGAGCTTTAGGTAAGTAGGAGGGGATGTGAAAGGAGATGTCGGTGAACATTAGTCTTGAATTTCAGTATATCACAATGAGAGGGAAAGACAGAGCGTGGAAGGTAATTCCACATTCGCGTAGTACGGCTAAAGAACGAATCCCTGTCCTTGACAGTACCGCCGAAATTGGGTTCAAGAGTAAACTGATGAGCATTCCTGGAAGCGCGAGTATTACGGTTCAATCGTTTAAGGGGAGGAATGCAACTGGCTATTTCATTTGAGCACTTACCGTAAAAGTAACGATAAAAGAGCGAGAGACAAGAAACGTTACGCCGGTGTTCGAGTGACGTAAAAGTATCGATGATGTTCCTGTCTCCGATCATTTTGAAGGCTCGTCCTTGTATACTGTCCAAGAGGCTTAAGCAAGTTGCTGGAGCACCAGCCCAGAGATGGGAGTTATACTCAAGCTTTGGACGTACGAGTATATAACTTTTATAAATAATAGCCAGATCAGAAGGGGAAAAGAATTTCTTGCATCTCCAAAGAAAACCTAAACATCTTGCGGCATTTTTGGCGACGTTAAGTATGTGACCATTCCACAAAAGATGGTTTGTGATACACATACCTAATATCGTAAGCTGATTAGTTTCTTCGATGCAAGTGCCACTCATAGATAATGGCAGGAGGGGTACGTCTCGCTTTAACGACAGAAGGCAGCATTGAGTTTTCGAAGCATTAAATTCTAAGCGATTTTTTATTCCCCATTGTACAATGCTGAAATAATAATTTAATTCTAAATGTAATTTAAAATAAAAGCAAACATTTTGATTGTAATCACATTTTTTGATTGGAATGAGCAAATTGTTTGCTCTGTGCAAACAACAATTCAAATTCAACACGAAATTATGTTGTGCGTGGGCAAATGCTAATGATTTTTATTGCTTCGAATTTTTCATTTGAATCCCTTCCATTTGATTATCAAAAATATTGTAGTAAAGAAGTGTGGTGATGATAATTTTTAATATATGTACATAGCTACAGGGTTTTTAATTTCCCTAATCAAAACACGTTGTACATATAAATCGATTAATTTGTATCTAATTTTAATGTGTTTCGGGTTTGATGGGTTAAAATAAACAATACTATTATTCAGAAGTTCGAAAAAATGATTAAAAAACAGACATGGCACTTTTATTCATTAAAGTATCGAGTATCGACATACCATTGCATCGGCTCAGTGAGGTCTGCTTACTGCCAGCGTTTTCGCAGTTGATTTTTTTTATTAAAAAAAAAACATGTTTTCCAAATGGTTTTCTTTCATAAAACCAATATAATAAAAACTTGGGTTTTTGAATTAAGATTTCTTTCAAAACCGCTAGTTACGTGAAAGTCGTCATTTGGGATTAGTGTCAAAAAACTATTATTTATTTTTGAGAGCTTCAAGAAAAAATTTTCGTAGTATAATAAATTTGCTTTGAGAAAATTATACAGTAGATCGACAGTCCCGTCCGTCAAGCGGGATGGCCACAACTGATTTTAAAATATGTAATAAAGCAGGAATTTGTTTCCAGTTAACTTCCCTTTCCCCTTAAATCTGTGTGTTCGATAGAAAAAAATGATAGCTTAAGCGAAAAAAAAATTAATGGTGACAATTTATAATAAATAAATAAAAACTGTTAATGGCAATGAATCAAAATTTGTTCCCAACATTTTGACAGGGATTGCTGCCTTCAAGCTGTGAAAAAACAGCAGAAAAGCCAAATTAAACAGTACTAATTTAATAATAATGTAAACAATATTCCAAAAAAAGTAGTAATACCTACATTGTATGTATGAAAGTCAAATATTTTTTACGAACAAAAATTCAATATTATTTCAGTATTTTCCCTTTTTTACCCTGTTTGGCAAGCAACAATTTAAAATATGCCAGCTAAGATATGTAACGTTGTTAATAGCCTTTATCTCAAAGTAAAACAAGTTCAGGCGATCCCATTGTGCATGTTATTTATTAAATTAACAAAAACAAAAAGGTAAAAATTAAAATTACATTTTATTCAATTGAAATGAATTAAAACAAACAATGAATCACAGACAGTAAATTGGAAAAAAAAATTCCAAGAATACAGGTTTGTTTTTAACTCGAAAAGAGAACATACATATGTATATCTAATTTCCAATTATTTTTTTTTCAATTAAAAAATAATTTTGAATTATTTAAATTAATCAAATGCTATAGACGTGTTTTCAAGAAAAAATAATTGAATACTGCAATCGAACGACCATAATAGTCTTTGTCAAGGCTGAATGTGATAGTTCAGTACAATTTACAACTATAGAACTTTTGACTGCAGAAAAATGATGAACCATTTAATTATTATTATTTAACCATAAAATATTCAACAGACTAGACTTTGCATTTTAATGTTCATCAGAGTCTAAAGAATATAGACAACTACATCATGGCAAATTTCTACTCTCGGAAACAATATTTCAATTTTTTTTTTTGATGAAATACCCCTTCTCTTGATCTACATTAAATTTATTTAAATAGAACTAATGCGTTTTTATTTATTTATTTATTTACAGGTAACTATTAAATTAAAACACAACATACCTACATATTTATGTAAGACAACTGCGATTGCTTTTTCATCGAGGATTGAAGGATTTTTATTTGAGGAATTCCACATTCACACTCAACAAAGAGGTTTAAATCAAATTTTTTTTATTAATCAACAATATTAAACAAATTGACAAGAAATATAATAAATTAAATAATTTTACAGTTTAAACTTTATTCAGAACCTACATAAGTCATTTTTTATGTAAGCTCATGTACTCAATAAAATTTTGAAAAGCCCCAAGTATTTTCTAATCTTGATTGTTATTATTGGAATCAATTCATCTACAGGTTCTCATACTTTACCCAAAAATATTGCAAATTATTTCAAACAAAACATTCCTACCACAGTATCGATTTTTATGAGGTTAAACATTTTGGTGAAGTCTAACAATCATTTTATTAAGGCCTCATGGCGGTTTCTGTGATCTAAGTACATTATAGAGTGAACATTATACTCAAAACAATCTGCCTATTTACATATAGGTACGAGTAGAGTATGTTTGTATCTCTTCAAAATTTTAATTGTCCTTGAAGACCAATTTTATTTCAGAGGATCGCATGTTGTTTGCGGTTCATTTAGACGGAACATCCAGCCTTCAATAAAAATGAAGAAGAAAACGATAAAAAAGTGATTTGTCTACTTTCAAATTATTCCTGTGGGAACGGTGTTATTACATTCACGTGTAGGTACACTTAAGAACCTACAAACATATACATTATGTACATATAGGTTAGATGAAGATTTTACGGCATTCCAAGTCATTTGTAGGTATTGGGGTGTAATGATTTGGGGTTTGACAAAATCTGGATTAAAATAGCTCCTTTTATGATTTGGTTTTGTTATTGTCACCACAAAGAATACGATTTAATGATACAGAAACGAAGAATTTTAAGATTATGACATCACACAAAATTGAGAACACATTTTTCCATTAAACTTTATACAACCAGCACAGCTGGTGCTCTGTGGACGGAAAATGAGGAAATAAAAACTTGAAAAGCAACCTTATGGCCATGGATGTTATATACGAATATTCTTAAATTTATATAAATTTTTCTTTTGAATTTAAGCAATTTGTTGATCATTTCAGCTTGAAGTTTTTTTCAAGGTCATTTCAGAGTGTTGGCACCTACTTTCGTGCGTCGCGTCGTCGTTAGAAAAGCAAAGTGTCATAAGTCGACATTTTTCGTAGAGCAAAAAAAAAAGAATACAATTTTTCTACCCAACTGACAAATAAAAGTTCTCAAGCTGTCAGTCAAAGAGCTATATTTACTCTTGAACTTCTATATCACTTTGTAGTTATTTTACGAAAAAAACCTGTTTTGTTTTTCATTTAATAATTTCATTTTATGGTATTTCGAAAAAAAATTGAACATTTTTTTCTCCAAGATGACACTTATCAGTATTTGGAAGGGGTTTAAAAACCCTATAATATAATACATCTACATACATAGCCCAGGAACTTTTAAAAAAAAAATATTAATTTTTGTTTGGATTGAAATTTGTTAAGCTATTCAGTGGACGTCTGTGATGTTAGAAGAACATTTTTCACCAGAAATTTGCATTTTCCGGCGTTTGCTTGCATTTCTATTTCCAGTTTTGCCCTTCATCAAAACGTTGATATAATCAACTGAAAACTGCTTACTACACTGTGCAGTAAGTAGTAGATGTCACTTCTTAGCAACCTCTTAAGTTAGAAATTTGAAAAATGCTCAAAAATGTGTCCTTTAATTTGAAGCTTAGGAAAATTTAAATTTGACAATAATTTGAAATGCTCTGGAAAAATTCAAAGAATTATATCTTGTCCCCGATTTGACTGTGAAGTTACCGGAACATACTCTTTTCTCAACAACCGATTGAGTTAAGAACTTTTAATTTACAGTTTTTCATCTACTTTTGGAAAATTTTGGAAAAAAAAAATACATATAATTAAAATGAAAACGAACAAAACAATGTGAATTGAGAATACAGTCTTTTTATTTTGTGTCATCCAGAAATACGGTTTTCAGCAGAATTAGTTTTTTTTTTTAATTAAGAAACTTTTTAATTTATTTTATTTAATTTCAATTGAGTAACGGGAAGATAGAGGAATATTAAACCAAATTACGATACTACTTATTTGTTTTTTAAATTTAATTTTTTTTTGAAAAAATCTTAACACCAAATACATTGCATTAAATTTTATTATTAAAGAATAAACAGTTACCAATTTTTGACGCATTAACATAGCTATTTCAATGAAACAAAAGTCACACTTAAATTACATTACTTTTTTTCCTCAACACCCACAGTGGGAATATTTAACACAAAATGCGAAAATTTGGAAATTTGTATTAAGCCATGTTATTGTTTACTGGTTTATCGAAGGTATCATGTTTGTGTTATTTCAGATATACATATGTACATTTCTATATCTACTTTGATATCAACGAAAACCCAAAAATTCTAAACCATTAGGTATATACAGATTGCCAAGAAAAGGTTGAAAAACATCTGTTGTACAAAATTTCTATTATAGATGTATATGATAAAAACCCTCAAATGGGCATCATAATGGTCCGCCTTTGGCTGCAACTGGACACACTTAACATGAGTTTATTGAATTTAAGCTATAGCTTTATTCAACCAACCCTTAAACTTGACCTGAATAAATTTAACCTCAAATCAAACTTATCACCATAATGTTATGTTTGGATAAAATCTCTATAGACATTAAATTTTTTTTTGTTATTAACATATGGCATACCCTCTAGCACTCTACCAACCTTTCAATACAAGAAAACTGCATATTATGAAAAGATTAATACCAACTGAAAGTTCACAGTTGCTTAAAATAAAAATAAAGAAAAAAAATACAAAATTCAAAAAATTTATCAGAACTTCTGTAGCACATTTCAACAAATCAAAATGTCGACCCTCATTTAAATAATACGTATTGTCTACAACTTTGGTATTTTTTTTTAAATACCGTACCAGAATAACCCGCATTAGATATGAGCTTATCGAACTTAAGACGAGAATAATTGTTTTCACAACATATGTACGTTCGTATGAACGTTGAACATTATGTGGGTTATCAAGGTTATGGGTAGGTTGAGACTCTCAAACCGACTTTATGAAAACTTTGAGCACACAATTTTAAATAATTCAGTGAAAGGCAAACCACAAAGTTTAACATTTTTAAGGTGCCTACAGGCTACAGTTGCACAAATATTTGGGATTTAATTCTGAAAATACACATCCTACATGTACCTTCCTCCTATATACTTAATAAATCTAAATATTATGCCATGGTTATTTTATGATCCCATCCAAACCGGAAATTTCTTTACCGACATTGTTATAATTGCTTATGATGCTTATGATATTGAATAACTTGTTATTTCCTCAAATTCCTCTCTGAACTGGAGTCGTCCTGGTTTTATATCGAAGATATCGCAAGAAGCTAATAATTGGCTTTTGGGTTCTGGATATGAATTTACATATGTATACCTAATGCACTTAGATATTAAAAACAATGACCAACAATAAATTTGTCCGCTTGTTGCCATAAGATTTACATTCAACAATTTCTATAACAAAATTATTCCCTGGGAAACAATTTATTGGGTTATTACAATCTTTTTAAGGGCATACAATTTTAATTTAGATTTGCAAACCAACAACAATGTCCTGGTTGATAAGGGACACCCCAATGCCAAGCGAAATTCACATAAAACACTCGGTCACAAAAGTAAGTATACACTAGATCTAAGAGAAAAAAAGAAGAAGAAAAAAAAAACGCTGTCTCTTTTGTCAAAAATAAATTTGAAGATGTAAAGCTTGTTTTCACAAAAAAAGTTCTAATGTGTACTTACTTACTGAGTGACTGACTGTAGTTCTGTTGCATTTTTCGCTTGATAGCATGCATCATAAAAAAGTTACACAGAATTGGATTTTGTTGGCACTCGTAGTAGTTTAATTTATACGAGCACCTAGTTCCAGTATTTTACATCATTAGGCCAAGCCAGTGAAGGTTTGATGTCTCTAAAGTGGTGATACAAGGAAATGTGTAATATATTGTCAACGCTTTTGCGGCTGAAATTCGATGTAAACAACCCGAAAGAGATGCGTTTTGGATAGACTTTTGCACCCAATTTAATAATTCCGAAGAATTTGAATGGACATTTTGAGAAATCTAACGAGGACTATGAGGACTGCCATGGTTGTTTGGGATACAGAACTATAAACTTTCCTGGTGAAAATGTGCAGATTATATGGTCTTATCGTGTTAAATACTATCTTCATCAAACAACAGAAGTACCTTTTCACTTACAGCAGTGGTGGAAAAGAGCGGCGGCGCAAGTGAAAGATTGCAAAATGATTTTGAGTAAATCGATCGCCCTTATACCGTCTTCAGCTGACAGAATTTTGTATAAAGACGAGGAAGTGTGAAGTTAAAAAAATGTTGGATTCTCTGCAAGAAACTTGCTTGCAGAAAGCGAAATCATTGCCAGAGGGTATTACCAACCTGACAAAGAAACATGGTGTTGGAATGATGAAGCCAATGTGTTGGTAACTGGTAAAAACGGCATTCAAATCTCAAGGTGGCTTATAGAAGATGCAAGAACGAAGTGTAGTAGAAGCGTGTCCAACTTCTAGAGGAGAGTACAACGATCATGTATCGGGAGCTGTAGGTAATATTTGCACCGTCTTCTGATGCAAATCATGCTGAAATTTTTTTTGAAATTTCTAGACATTAAAGAAAAATTGCTCAAGATATTCTTTCAGCAAAATTCATTAAGAACGTTTAAGGCCAACTCCTTGTGCATGCGACACAGTTTTCTAAAAAAGGAGAAGCAATTATCCCAGAGTACCAACATACTTTCTGAGTTCTTGAAAAGGATAGAAGACATTGGCTCTAAATGGTTCATGAACAAATGCCTGATCAGTGGAGGAAAAGTTCCGTTCAATCAATCTACAAGCGAAAGGGTAATACAAGAAATTGGAATCAAGCTTATGTCACATTCCATAAAGATTGGTGAGAGGGTATCTGATATGCGTTGCACAAAGAGTTCCAGAAGCTTAAGTTAAGATCATCTGGATCACGGACGGTAAGATGCCCTGCAGGAATCACCGAAGAGTTCTCAGTTGCAGTTATTGTAATTGTAGTACACTAGAGAGTTTGACTTTCTGCTAAAGAATAAGGTGGCGGATCCCAGAGTGTTATTCATAACTGTGTCCTTAAAACAAGCACTTGATGTAATATCGCCAAGGAGACCGAATCCCTATGCTGACCATTTTGTGATCCACACAGGCCTATTTGAATGGAGCAATGCTTCCGAATTGAGAAAAATTTAAATATTTTGGAAATCTAATCAAGCAAAGGATTTGTGCTAACATCAAACATCACGAAAGCGTTTGGTGGGCGAAGTGTCGGAATATCTCTGCCATATTCTGTGATAGAAAAATACTTCTTAAGCTGAAAGGAAAACTCAACACTGAGTTTGACAATGCACAAGTAGTATGCGATTTGCAAAATAATTAAAAACGCTTCGAAAGAAAATTCGGATAAGACTTCACGTCAAAAACACCATCTTAACAAAATGCAGCATGATCAACTTAACTGGCCCTGAAAACTCCTTTATAAAACAAATGCAACAACACCTGCATTTAGTTGGCCTCAGACATTTAACAACAAAAAGAGGGAGGAGAGAGGGATGAGATTTATTAAAAAAGAGAACATTTTATTTAATCGTTTTGAGATTGTAGTTTAAAAACAATAATTAAAATTTATTGCAATTTGCATTACTTAATCAACATGGGTTTTCTATGTAAATTGACATCAAGCTATAATGTACTCGTATGTACAAGTACATACATTTTTTTTTGTACAGTTCAGTCTTCACTTCAGCATGATATGATTCAGTGAATACATTTCGCGTTAAATGAATTCCGTTATGATAAAATATTGATTTCCGAGGAAAAAAAAAACAGTGGTTGACTTGATAATGAAACCAAGTCAGCGCTCTGCGCTGCATATTGAGGCCGTTAAATTTATTGATGCATATTTATTGTTTGGTTTTGGTTGAACGAATTCCTCGTTAAGGAGAATTTAATAATGTTAAAGCTAACCCATCAATCCGCGGTTTTCTGAAAAAAAAAATAAAAAAAATATATACAACAATTTCCTGATAATATTTTCTTACTAACTGATGATTATGCTAAATGGAATGCCAAAAATTTGAACTAAATTAAATTTCGGTTATTTAAATATAATAGTGGATGATTTAAGAATCCAGTGACTGCTAATGCAAAAGAGATTAAGGTGTTGTCATGAGACACGACACTTCTTGATAATAACTATGACACATAAACTGGTATGCAAATGCATCATATCAAAAATATCATAACAGTGAATCGAATATGGGACTTGAGATTGATATAATGTTTTTCCATACTATAAAATTGTGTAGCAAAAAAACATTTTCTTAAACACGCTAATCCCACACTTCTCAAACTCTAAGCCAACAAAAAGCTTTCGTGCTGAATAAACAAGTTATCTGATCCATATCAGTTCTTAGACCAAAAAAAAAAAGAACCAAAAGAACTTCGAAAATTTTTTTGTTGGTGTTTTTTTTAGGATTACTCAAAAATCGTTGAACCTAAGAAATTTTGAAGTTAAATCCAAAATCAGATACTCAGAGCTACAATTTCTTTCTTTCCAAGTCACAAATTGTTGAAAATCATCAAACCGTTTATGAGAAAATCAAAAAACAAAAATCCAGTTAATTTTTTAACCAAATAACTTTAATTACTTACAAAAACCGCCAGAAAATTTTTTATCAAAATCCCTTGAGTGCAAAGTTTGAATAAAATCATTTAAGTATAGTGTTAAGGCTGTAGACTGTAGGTCGTGGTACTCACAGACAGACATATTGCGGATAAACTTTTATCTCAAGTTCCATTTTTTACGAATCCAAAACTTGCCCTCATAGGAAAAATAACAAAGCAAAAAATTTTCAAAAAAATATAAAAATTGAATAATTGCTAATGGGAGTGATTTTTGGGTAAACAAAATTGTTGACGTTTAAATTTTTTTATCGAACTGTAAACCAAAGGGAAGGGACAAACATTGAATTCACCACGACTTTTTTCGTTTAAAAAAAAGGAATTTGACAGATATATTTTTTTTTGACAAAAATATTTCATTTTCTCACTGCATTTATTTTTCCCACCAAAAGAACTCTATACTTTTAATTAAAAGTGTATTCGTCAAATAAGATTTTAAAATTTCATCAAAATTCATTTTATAACACACACAAGGCAGCAAACGGGTTTCTGTAGCCTTTTCAAATTTTTGTATTGAATTTATATTTTTTTTTCGATTTCCAAATTAAGAATTTTTCTCATTATATATAACTGCGGAAATTGTTTAAGTTAAGGTAGCTTATCTACATTGATGGTATAGCCCAAAATACAAAAAATTTAATTACAAATACCTATGCCCTCCAAATCTGTCAATTCTGGGTGAGTTAAAACTGGATATACCCTTTTTCCTTAAAAAGGTCAGTTATCGAACTTTTTCCATTTCAAATAAAGCCTATTTCATTTCACCTTTAGGGTTTTTTTTTTGTTCTGTGGGTAAAAAAAACCTTATTTATTGAGCAACAAAAACAAAATAATAAATGTATATAAGAACCAACCTATTGCCTAATTTACGTCATTGCTCATGGTTTGAATTGAGTTTCAAAAAGAGGAAAGATTAACGTCAGATCGTAAATGAAAAAATGCTATACTTATCTCGCTACTATACTACCTTTTATATAGGAACTCCTTACCAACCCATCCGTAATAAAGGTCCTTTTCATTTGGTGTTTTTTTTTTGTTTGTGGGTGATTTTGTTGTATTCCAGTCTTGTTTTACCTACAAATATTTGTTCTGGTTATGTACAACAATGTATAATATCACTTAGCTTCAATGGACCTAAAAGTGTTTTCATGGCCTTGGATGAAATTAAGTTCTTTTTTTTCGCATTTTAGAAATTAAGTCGACAACGACTCACAATGTGTTGTTACAATTTTAGGTCTTAATATTCATTAATGTTCGCCGTACATAGCACTTTGGGTAGATTTTGAAATTTTATCTATTGGGTTATACTCCAAGGTAAAAATATACCTACTGGTCGACGGAGTAGGTAAATTGGCTCTGGAGACATAACCCTTGTTAACAATTCACGAATGTTTGGAAGGAACAAATTTGCAATACAAATTTTCATTATTTCAGTATAATTTTAATTCGTACATCTGTTCTATACAAGGGTTTTTTTTTTTTGAATTTGGTTTTATTGAGAACCATTTTGCAAGAAAATTCAAATAAAGAGTTTAATGGGATAGACACTGTAATGTTGTAGTCCTCCAACTTATACATTTTCTATTGTATCGAAAAAAAAAAATAATACATTTTAAAGATCTTGTTTTGAAATATTGTACATAGTCCTTTATATTGAATATTCTTCTGCGTAGTCATTTAATTTATATTGAAACGCTAAATAAGAGCTATGCAAAAATACTAAAAAATAAATTCCGTTCAATATTTGTTCTCGATTTATTGAAGAAAAAATAAACTTTGATGTCATTATTTATGGAACAAAAGGAATTTCATTATGTATATCCAAGTGACTGATGGCATGTTTTTTTTTTGGCAGCAGTTTTGAAGCGTAAGATGATTGATTTCGTTAGTGCATAATACCAATTAGATAATATGATAACACATGAATAAGATAGGAAAAAAAAAACAATTTCACTATGTTACAGTGAGGAAATATTTGAGCAGAGAACTTGTGATGAGATTTTGGGGGTATATTGGAAATTTTTTTGTTGAATGCCATTTTACTCAGTCTTACAAGACCTACAAAATTCTTATTTTATTATTTTTTTGGAATTTTTTTTTGTGGGTTTTAAGAAGTGGATTGGAATTTCAGCTTGCAAAATTCAGCCAATAGACATAGGGGTCCTCATTGCGTGTTTATCATGTTTATCATTTACCAATTAAAAAAAAATAATTTTCGACTGCACCGTGTCCGGCAAAAGGATATATTATTTGTTGGATAATTTTTTCTTAATTTTTTAAAAGTTTTTGATTTTTATCATTCTAAGGATTGGCTTTAGAAACATTAAATTGATACATCGTGTAGTGAACTTTATTTTTGATTTAAGAAAAAAAAAAAAAAATAGTTTTGTAAATAAAAGTTTTTTTCTCAAAATATTTGCGTTATAATTTTTTTAAGGTCTGGAGTGAGAAACTTAAAATGTTTACATCGTTTTTATTTCGAAAGAATTTTTGAAAAAATAATAATTTTTTTAAGGTCAATTATTTTAGAATTTTATCTTTGTAAGGCTTAATTTTAGAAAATTTAAATTTATGCAACGTAATGAATTGTTTAGTTTTTATGTTAAAAAAAAATTAATATTGTAAGAATGATTTTTTAACTTTTTCTCTCTTTTCAATGTTTGTTTTTTAACAATATTTTTATCAGTGTAAATATATTTTTTAGTTTTTCATAAATTCAAATTCCGAGAAAAAAAGGAAATTTAACCTTGATAATTTTGATACCCCTTTCGATGTTGCGAATTCACAGCGTGAATTTTCTGGTAAATATATTGTTATAAAGCTTTTTTCAGATTTCCTCTAGTAACAAAATAAATACGAGAAGACAAAATGTCTAGAGATTAGTGTTTTCCTAGTGAAGACATCCTAAACATATGTATATCATACAGTAGTTTTTAGTGTTACCACATTTCTGGAAACAAGCTTTGACGTTTACAGAAGCCAAACATGTAACCCAATAATAAAATATTTGTCTACGACAAAAATTAATAAAGTTAATATTTTTTTTAGAAATTTTCAGTGTTACCTACATTACATTTCGAAAAAAAAGTCTAAACTTTTTTATTTACAAAAACTACCACTAATAGCTTTGTATATGAAAACTATAGTACTGTCATGAGGAGTTTTTTTTAAATGTTGCCCCGACCGTTTTGGTGGCGCTGCAAAATTTTAGGTGTAAAATTCGATTTTGGGAGTCTTTAAGCGTCGGAAAATGGTGGTTGGGGCAAGAGAGAGATTATTGCATATAAAAATATAAATAAATATCAATTAAAACCTCCATAAGCTCTCCGCAAAAAAAAAGAGTAAGGGTTGCTGGCATACTTTAGATGTCGCCCCATTCGACTTCCACCATGATAGTACTATAGTTTTCATATACAAAGATTAATAGAACCAAAAACCATTGAAAAACATTTCCTATTAAAAGTAAATTTGTGGCTCATATTGACACGTCTAATAAACTTTCAAAATTAATCTTTAAGAATTTTTAAAAAAACGTATAACTTCAGGAATACAATAATTTGTTTAACTGCTCTGTAATGATTTTTTAAATGCTTCTTAAAAATTCATATTTGCTTAATAAATCAAATGGCATCAAACTTTGCTCACTTTGTAATTGCTTCATCATCATCATCATCATCTTCATCTCCATCTTCTAAATCATATATTCTTTCAACTGACTTAAAACAAATACCAATATTCAGTATCTCTTCTCGTCTAGCAACCTGCAAATTCTCCCTACGGTTCCTTGGTGTATTTGACTTGGAATATCAAATGCCTTTTGACCACATTGCTTTTTTTTTAAATTGTCTTTCCTTGCAGGCAATTTATCCAGTGACGGATTATCCATAAAGCAAAAAAAAGTTTACAGCCTTTGGGCATCTTATCTTTAACGAAAATCCACCGCGAATATTTAGAAAATGAATAAAGCACGAGCGCATCTGACCGCCTTGTTTTTGAAATAAAATTTTTAACTTTTTTTTGTTTTTGTTGTTTTTGGACATAATGTGAAAATCTATGCCTCTGTTGCCGAGATTTTGTTAATAAAAAATCTTTGATTGTCTTGTGGTTACTTGACTTGGCACATCTATTCGACGCTTTTGAAGTAAAAGGAAAGTAGAAAACAATATTAGCAGCCCAGTATCGTAATTCCCAAAGGCCTCCACACACTTACGACCAGACCTGTACTCGTCTCCTGAGGGGAATATCTGTTGAGTTGGCCATTTCAAAATGAAAAAGGACTTATCTCACATCCATATTTTATAAACAAATATTTGCCCTCGGTCGGTTAGTCATTGTGTTGCCCTCTGCCATAGTATTTGGTCCTCAAAGAACCCATCTCTTTGCGTTGATGTCAACGTTGTCATGCAAAGCTTTTGCTTTATAATGAAAATTTAGCTTAAGGTTGCATAGATACGTGAGCATATGGAATATGTGGAATCAACTTAAACTATGTCCTTTTTATTTATGCAGAAGATGTGATGACGATTTCAAGTCGACAGTTTATTTGGTGAAATTATTGTTTAAAGCAATTAGGAAGCTAGGAATTTAAGGCTATCCTGAGAGGATATAAAATATCTTGGGACCATTTTCATTTTAGGGTTACATGTTGTATACATCATTCTTTGATTTTGGATTTTTCGGAGTTGGGGATAATTACTGTTATCCCCCCTTCAGAAAAAAGTTTTGTTTTCGTTTCTTTTAAAAAGGCCTTCAAGGCGCTAAAGTTTGATCATTAAATCGAACTTTGTACCTACTGTTTACTGTTATACAAATATCTAAGTTCGCCCTTCTATTATGCTTCCTCTGTCTGTCTGTTTTCTTGTTTTTTTTTTCTTTTATTATACCAAAGGCTATTTTTAAATTAACCGTCATCGCTTGAGATTTTTGAGTTGAAAAAAAAAGGATTAGCCAGGGGTGACTTAATTTTTGCATTCTTGTTAATATCCTTCAACCTTCAGAATTCCTAGGAAATTTCCTAAGGCACAATTCAACTTTTGTATTATGCAAAGGAGATGGGTAGAGTACTTTATAAATTTATATGACTCTTCAACAAAAAACGGTCCGTTGAACCTTTTTATTTAAAGAGAAAAAAAAATTAAAAAATATATAAAGCTCAAGACAAGAGTATGAAGACTTTCATAGTTGAATAATTTAATTGTTTTTCTTTTAAATTGAAGATTATTATGAAGGACGCGTTGAGCGCCCACCGAAAAAAGCAGCTTGGCAAAGTTTGCTGTTGAATAAAAAAAACTCCTATAAGTTTCGTGGAATTGAATTTGCTATAAGAGAGGCACACATTTTTACCTCAATGATGGGGGAGTGAAACCGCATAAGTGACTTTTTTATTTATGTACTTTATTATGAAGTTTAACAAATTTATTTTGACAGAATCGCTATAAAGTGGGGAGACATAAAGTAAAGGAAAATGATAAAGAACTCCTACTTGTAGTTTCTGAAGTTTAAAAAAAAAGTCAACTACGGGATATGAGAATTCGCTATTTCAAAACTTGCTATTAAGATTTTTTGAAAGCAAATTATTTTAAAAATTTTTTAAATAAGCATCACGCTCCAATTCCAAAATTAATGTAAATTTGTTTTATCGGTAGGATAGACTTAAATAACTTTGTTTCATTTTTCATCATGAGCATTATGTTCTTCACCAAAAGTAGACTTGGAAGGAGTAAAATTAATAATACAAAACTAAAATTACTATTTACTTTTCTTAAGATTTCTTATTTGATGCATGTATGTACTGTTGAATGTATGTATGAACATAAAGCGGATTATTGCAAGTTAATTGTCCTTTTTAAAGTTAAAAAAATATTTAACCGTTTAAGCAATAGAATCTATTTGCAAAAATTTGATGGCGTTACTATAAATCCACAAAAGCGCTACCAATATTAATTAAATGTACAATAGACCAATCACGAATCTTAAATTGTATTATTGGAATTGAAAGATGGGTGCACTTGATTAAAAACAAATATTTGTATGCATCTGTGACTGATGCACCATTTTTCTAGAATGGTTCATCCTATACAGGAAACTTGTTAGAACTAAAGTTATGTCTTTCACTATATTTTTCTTATATATTCCTATTTTGATTTCATGGGTTATTTTGTGCTTTATCTTAATACTCAATCGATTAAAATGTTGCTCCAATATGTTGATGGGACAGAACACTTCCAGATTAAAGGCAGAAATAAAATTGTACTAGAGAGCTCATTGAAGTTGCCAGAAAAAAAGCAAGCAAATTCAAGAAAATCATCAATTATGATATGTTTTTACAAAGTCAGTTGTTTTTGGTTTCTTTAAGTTCACAAAAGTACACTATGGCAGACTTCTTCTTTGACTCGCCGGAAAGCTATCCAATTCGTTTTTGACATTAGTTTCCAGCATGTTCCAAACGTTATAATTCTATCTACAGTTAGTCAGCAATGTTAATGTTGAAAATCAACAAAAAATTTAACCACGTCGTTCCTTGACATTATTTTTTCTTTCACAAGAAAATTCCAACAATTTATTTTCCATAGTTTTTGTTTTGAGTACAATTTTTTCATAACATTCTTTGATACTTTTTGTTGAAAGTTTTTTTTTATTTTCAAAAAATTTTCATTTGAAAATCCCAAAATTTTGGTGCTAAGATCTTATGATTCTGAAATCGTGATGTTGATAAAAAAAATTACATAAGTTTTATCAATAAAATATATTTCAATTTTTCGAGGTTCTACTACTTTCGATTAAAGTATCTTTAACAATTCTTCAGTGTGTGTACATTTCCTCGGAGCTGACCTGTTTTCAGACTGTTTTGTTTACACCCAAACAAAGTTTTAATCTGACCCAAATGTTTCATTTTTTCTGCACAAGGGAATATAAAAACTCTCTAAACTTAAGTAAATCGTTAATTTTATAACTTAAAAAAAAAGAACTAGAAATGTACATTATTTCGAAAAAAAAAATCCCAATGTACTTTTTAGTTCTAAAGATTTCATTGTTTTAAGGATAACTTATGTCGGTAATAATAAAATTTGTTAGCATCTAACTCGATTGATTGGGACCATAAAATAAGCTCTAAATAAAGAAAAACAAAGTCTTTAATATTTTCAGATTTTTGATTTCATCCTTAATAGTCTTTGAAAAAAAAAAATCATTAAAAAACAACAAGTCTAAAGAAGTCATGCCATAAATTTTATTTAACTATATTCCAACTCAGAATCCTCCATCCATGCAGATATTCAGTCAATTGAAAATAAAAATAAATGTTCACTATTTTTGAAATTACATGCATATGTATCAGCAAGAATTTTCTGGCACTTTGACATAATAATAAATTCATACATAATGTAGATACATATAACATTTAGAAATAATTAATTTTTTACGTTTTTCAAACAACGTATAATTTTTGAGTTCCTAATCGAAATTTAGTAGCAAAATCTATTTAGCTATTAAGTAAATTAGGTAAATTCAAATTTTTTATCGAATTAAAAAAAAAATACAAAAGCCAGAAAAACGTTAAAAACAAAATTAGACATTGTCAAAACCAACACACTTACTTTTTAGTGAAAAGTGACTCATCTCACTCACTCGAATTAGCTAAATCTCGGCACATGTTTTAATAAACACACCAGCAACTTCTAAAAATTGGAGCGGATTTCTCAAACATAATTGACCTGCAAAGTGAGAACCGTTATTCTAATTAAAAAACTTTGGAAGCCAAAAATTCGTATTTAAACTTTAACTTTTATTACGTAAGTTTTTCGGTTGAAGTGACAAAAAAAGATATGATCAGTAAAATAAAATCAGCTCCTTAGTGTTAAAAAAAATTGGTGACATGTGTGTAAAGTACCTAATTTTTCAATTTGATTTAAAATTAAAAAAAAAAAATAGTTTTTGATTAGAAATATTTTTTTGTTTTTCAACACTAAAGGAATCGAATTGAATATCTTCTTAAAAATGGTTTTAAATTAATTTTTAAATTCAAAATATAGCTTTAAACGTTCTTAAAAGTCTAAAAAAAAAACATTATACACATGAAAATTCGATACTCTACAAAAAAAACTTAAATTGATTGCAAAACTGCTCAGAAATCTAAAAAAAATGTTTTTGACAATGAATTGAAATGTTTGAGGTCTATGAATTATATCGAATGGCATAAAATGATGTTCTTAAGCCAAACCTGCAACATTAACTAGGCCACTTAAAATTTAAAACAAAAAATTCAGTTTTGTTGCATCGTGTTACATTTGCATTTCAGAACCCTGTCCCTACAGAAACGGAACAAGCGTTTTTGTTTGCAAAATAAAATAGTTTTGCTGAACCAATGTAAAAATTCGAAATTATTGGAGTTTAATTTCGGACCTAGTTATTTGATTCTTTTTTTATTTACTTATTAATAATTTTAAAGTTATTGCACAGAGTAATAATAAGAGTCCAGGGATGTGAGATGCGATCCGGAAATAAATTAAATATTTTTGAGTATTATAGTTTTAAGTGCGTATATGAAACATGTCCTGAATGTTTAATACTTAGGACATTAATATTTCGTCGTTTTTATCAACGAAAAAAAAGTCATCTTACCCCACCCTTAAGCATGACACTGAAGCTGACAGTGGTGAAAGCCACAAATCAATTTGTTTGCTCCAAAAAAAAAAAGAATGATATATGAAAAAATTGTTCTCAATCGAAATTTCCTTGCCTTTGTGTGATTCCTGAAAGCGGATTATGTTATAAAAAAATATTATGTGACAAAGTGACAAAAAAAAACTTTTATGACAAAACCTACTTCAGTGTTTTAGCAAAAGAAAAATAAGGATTTAACAAAATTAATTTGGCAATTCCAATAAAAACAAATCCCTACGTATGACTTTTTTTCGGATTTTCTCCAAATCCAAATTTCATTAAAAGCAAAAACATTCGACTAAGTCTTGAACTTTATATCCTCACTGCGTTTGACAACCGAAAATGAGTCTAATAATAATCCCGAAAGTGGATTTGCAAAGTTGTTTCATTTCGACTTCTGCGGATGAAGAAACTTTATTTTATTTCCTGGCATATTAGTTTATATTACACTGTGATTTCAGTTGGCAGTTCCATAACACTCAAATAGCTATATTGGATGGCACATACTATTTGGGGTAAGTGTTTATACTATATAGCATAGTGGCTTGTGAGTTCTTGAGTTCTTGGAACTGAGATCGTGATTTAATGAGAATTTATGCGACATGTGAAAAGTTTTCTCTTAACACTCTCTGATGTGGCATTAAGGCAATATGATACTTTATAATTTGTGTTAGGAAAAGAGATTTCGTGTCCAAGTTACTAAACAATGGATTAATTTTGGGTCTTTTAAGGGTAATTTATTTATCAATCTTAAATGTCATGATGGACAAAGGAAAATGTCGTCGGACTTTATTTAAGTTAATGCTTTGTGAACCCTGATATACGTTCTACATCTCATATAAATTTATGGTCTGTTTATTTAAGGACATCCAGATTTAAAAACATATTTATGTATAGCGTTTGGTCAAGAGATTTATAATTGGATGAAAGTGCGGATACCGACAGAATGTTTCAATTCGAAGGGGACCAAGAAAATATTTATTTTCTATTTACAAACATTAAAAATATTTTATTTCTACGATAAATTAGGAAAATTTACGTATAACTATTACAAAAAAAATTAACAAAATTTTGTGACGCCGCGGCCGAACAAGCAGGATTCCGCACTGGATCTTTCTGTGTGGACCACATTACAAACTTGCGGCAGTGCGTTGAATATCGATTATTTATTTTACCTGGACTTTAAAAAGTCGTTCGACAGTGTCAATAGGAAATTTTTCGCAGGCGGGCATTCCGATGGAATGTTATGTTCTCCTTAAAGGAAGATTGTCAGAGGAGTTTGAAAACCAAAGTGGTATCAGAAAAGGTTGTATACTATCACCAATACTGTCCCTGTTGGTAATTAGTGATGTATTGAAGGCAGATTTGTCGACTGGGAACTTAGGAATTCAGTGGACTCTGCAATCATATCCAAAATTCCTGGATTATGCAGACGACGACGTATGCTCTCTCCTAGAATCATGGATCTTCATCAAATGACAACGAGGGTGCTGTACAGGGAAGCAGAAGTGATTGGGCTTAATATCAAAGTAACAAAAGCAAAAAAGATCACGTTTGGAACTTTCTTATCAGCACATGCTAATATTTCTAGTTAACCTGTAGTAGATCATTTTCAATATCTCGGGAATGGTGAAACTGAACTAGAAATTAACGCTCAAGATATGAAAAAAAAATAACTCTATAAGCTTGAAGACGCTATGATTGTTCCGCTCCAATGTTGAGTCACTTCCGCTTTCACAAGAAAATTGTAAACGTTCGAAAATAGATGTCTGCGGAACATCTTGAGGTTTATATGGCACAGCTGTGTCTCCAATGATAAACTCCACTCCGAAAACAGGTCAGGAACACATTGATTTATTATACAATGACTTAAGTTGCAGTGGATTGATTGACCATTTGTTCTTGAGAGTCTAGCGATGCAAAAGAACCCTTTCACACAGGCAGGCCAGTCTAGAATATTTATATAGACAAAACTGAAGGTGTAATTTTGCACTAAATATCTTCTAAACTGTAACTTTAGTCTATTAAGTAATTATTAAACAAGGTGTGTCAAAAGAAAGTTTATATTTATCGAAAGTAAGCCGTGCTTCCCACAAATGTTTATTAATTATTAAAGTTTACAATTTGGGAATGTATTTCTTAAAAATAACATCGTCATTCTATCAACAACTAAAATTAGTCGTTAGGAACAGACTGACAACACTATCCACGTTTTCTACCGTTCTTGATCGCCTGGATTTTCCAGCGTTGTATTGGTTTCTTTAAACTTTTTGACTTATGTTCGACGTTCGTGCGCGAAAACCTCGAATAATGTAGAATCTTCTACCCGCTACAGTCGCCGAATCACCGTTTTTGTTAAAATCTTGCACACACAACGCTAAAAAGCTAATGTAGATTCCATCGTTTATTTTTTTTAGTTAAAAAGTTAAAATATGAGGTAGGTTCAACTTCCACAGTTGGTTAATTTATCTATTATTAATTTTACTCTTTACCTCGAATATTTATTCTGAAACCTTTTAACAAATTCATGATTCGAAAACATATACACAAAAAAAATATCAAACTATTGGCTGAAATATTTTTTAAAATTTTTATTTCTCTGGGGAAAAATCTGTTTATGATCCGAATACGTTACACTAATTTATTATTAATTCAATACACTACCAAAAACAACTCAATAACCATCTGATGCCTGCATATCGAATTATTCATGTATGACGTTAATGCTTTAAGCCCAGTTGAGCCCTCATTCCTTGCCATGTCTCATGTGCATACAACAGCCTACTAAAAGTTTTGGCATATAAATTGTTCATTACAATGGTCGGTCAACCGTCAATCAATAAGGATAAAAATAGGAGCCTTTTTGGGGAAAATCAGGTCCTTTGTCATGTTTTTTTTTGTCTTGTTTTGTTTGTTCGTTGTTTTGTGTTAATGAAGAAAAAAAGCGATCCGGGCTTTAAGTGAGAAGAATTCTCATAAAGCAAAATGAAAAAGGCACACACCCAGAATTATCCACATCCGATGAATAATGGGAAATCTCTTTGTTTGAGTTATTAATGATTAATTGCGGAATGTTGCCTCAATTCCCATTTTTATTTTGGTGTTATATTTTATATTGAACATTTAAAAAAAATTCCCTATCAATAGGAAAATTAATGGCTATTGGTGGCTGGCGTTGCGGTGTGCTCTACATAAATCAATATTATATGATAGCGAAATATTTAAAAAGAACTAAAATTCCTCAAGGAAGATTTCATTTAAAGTGTTTCTTTCCGTTTTAGAATCATAATGTGCACTTCCTCCCAATTGAAAAAAAACGAGAATTACTCCTAGGCTAATTTATTTACATTTACTGCTCTATTAATGATTGCCTTTGGTTTGAGTCCACAAAATTCTTAAATGTCAAAAAAAAAAGATTTCGAAAAGAATGACCTGACGGTGTATAATACGATGGACTATGGCTTTTTATTTCACTCTTCATCTCGGGAACCAGTTTCCTTAGTGCCTAAAAATACCACCAGAACTTTTCTTCAAAAGTTTAAATTGACATTTAGAGGTTTTTACTTATTAATTTAAAAAAAATACAAAAAAAAAATATATTGAACAGTGATTTTCTTAGAAGCAATCATTTAGAAAAATACAGATCAATTCACTGTGCTCGAAAATGGAACTTATTTTTTCCGATAGAGGGCTATCATATCTACTAAAGATAATTCGAGGGTGCTGATTTCAATGGTGGTATTCATTTTTCTAGGTTAGGTCAAATAAGAAAGATTTTTGCGTTTGAAGTTTTTTAACACAGCCCATAAATGAACGATAGAACTTTTTACATATTTGATAGTTTTTGATTTTTTAACAATGTAAAACGATGCAATATCAATTGTCTTATAAGAATTGTACTAAATATAAGTTATTTAAAAAAAATATCGATTTCAATATTTAAATCATAGATTTATAGCAAAAACGTCGATTTCTCTTCACTTTTTCTTAGATTTTTCGTAATATTAAAACTTAAATGCAGCACTCTGTCGCACCAACTTGCTCCTGTATCTCAGGATATAATGTGGCTATGTTAACAAATACGAATAGGTACCAATCAACAATATTTTTTAATGTAAAGTGTGAAAAAGTAGTGGTAAAACATTAGGTAATATATTTTTTCTTAAAAAAAAAACAAAATCCAAAATGTATGAGCAATTTTGTTGGGGTTTGAATACAAGCATTTTTTACTAGGGGAGAAGGGGTCTATCTTGTCCCGTTTGGCCGGGAGGTGCAATTTCATGAAAAAAGTACTAAAAGTGGAAAAAAAAAATCATTAAAAAATAACGGTAATACTTACAATTCAGTTTTTTTACTTTTTTTTACAGTCAGTATTTTGTACTATAAGCTACTTTTTAAATCAATTAAAATGTATGCCCAGTTTTCGAAAAAATGAGTTTCAAACACCAAATTCGGGGAAAAAAAAACACAAAAAAAAGTTTAAAGTGTAATTTCTCAAATATATAAAATTTATTAATTTTTTTCTATACAATTCTATGCTCTTATTAATTCCTAATCAAAAACTGAAAACTAGAATATATTGTCACTTCTAGTTTTTGAGAAATTTGAAAATGACTATTTACTTTCTTATGAGATTTTAGCTTTTTGACTGCATGCCCCCCATACATACATATGTACCTCAACTGTTTATACGCCGTAATGCTAGCATTGTTTTTATGTAGAAAGCTTACATAAATGAGAAATCAAATAAAAATAAAAAAGTAGTTTTATTTAATATTTTGTAAAGGGCCATGGTAATTTTGGCCCTATCTTCAACATTGTTCAAAAGTGATGAAACTTGTGGCATATGAAAGTTCATAAGCTGTGCATTATATCATTTTTGGTGCATTTTATAAAACAAAATGTTAAGAACAAACGAAAGTATTTAAAAAACAACGGTACCTAAAAAAAAAAATATTTTTCCTTGTTTTTTTCCTTTCATGTTTACCAGCACCCTGAGATTATTGAAAAATAAAATAAAATTTAACTTAAAAATATTTCAAAAATCCAAGAAGAAACTACAAAAACATAATTTTTTTGTATATATTTAATTTCTTATTTAAATAGTAACCAAAATTAGTAACACGCTGTATTTGAATTTTTAAAAATAATAAAAAAAAAAAACAGTGACAGTACAAAAATAAGCCTAACAAATATGCAATTGCGTTAATTTATGGAATGTAAAAACCGCATAGTTGATATTTTTTTCAAAAATTACAATTTTGATGAAATATTCTAAATTCTTAGAAAAAAACATACAAAAACAGATGGATTAGATATAATTTAGTGATCTCATATTCAATATTTGGTTTTTAAAATTGTATCATAAGATATATTTCTGAAGTTCTCCGAAAATGACGACGACTTTTCGAAACGCTATGCTAGCCGGAAATGCGTTAATAGTTATTGATAATTTGCATTGTTTGTATTGTTCTAAAACCAAAACTTAAACCAAATTAATACTAATTGAATTAAGAACATATTCATCAAATCTTTCCAAACTTTATTAAAGTTCTATTTATGAAAGAGTTTTTAATGAAGAAATGCTCATCTAAAAATAAAGAAAATGATTGATAATTTTGAGAACTACCTATATAACTTAAGAAACGTCTATTTGCCTTTAAAACTTATTTACATTTCTTATTTTATTTTTTTCCGAAATCATTCGTTTAAAAGTTTTATCAAAACCAACAAAATTTTCCACTCCCATTTAAATTGAAATTTATTCCTAAAACAAAACAAATAAACTGCCTACACGCTAACTTTCGATATCGCAATTGAATTACCGGAATAATTAAAACATCAAGGAGATCGTTTTACCTATTATACCTATAAGTCAACCCCGCCCAATATACTCGTATACCTACATACTTGCATCTAGATAAAATATTTGTAACCGATGGCGATGGCAATGTATAACAGAACCTGCATAATCTAAATAATTAAGCAATTAAT